>JAGUQR010000143.1:0-20138 GCA_018905775.1 Meloidogyne exigua
GCGTCATAACGCGCATCATGAAGCTGCATCATGATGCGTGTCATGACGCTGCGTGATAATGCGTGTCATGACGTGTTATGATGCGTGTCCTTGACGCTGCGTGATAATGCGTGTCATGACATGTGTCATGATGCGTGTCTTGGCCAAATATCCCAAAAATTGACTTTATTGCAACTGTCGTTGAAATTCTGCAAAATCATACCATAACTAGGATTGTCGACTGTAGATTCAGGCGGTGTAGCATCAATATATGGATCATTTAGTTCAAACAATGTCCGTAATCAGGCAAGATCATTTTTTGAAAAATGACATAAGGAATAATCACGATTCGGGAATCTAAAAATCGATTTTCGCATAAAGTGGTTCCAATATGTCTTTTGCAAAAAAAAGATTAGAAGGGAGGGGTTGAAAATTAAGCCAACCAAACAATACCTCCAATCGTTGTCAGTAAATGTTGTCATTTAGGTTAACAATTAATCGGGGGAAAACCTCTTGAAAGCCTTTATTCAATGGATCAAATGAATTTTGTAACCTTAAGTCCAATCCCGTTACGACTTAGATTTTTGGAAAGAGCTCGGTGAGAGAAGAAAAACGACACCAAAATCATGGGGGTACCCCTCTGGAAAAAATTAAAAATTCAATTTTTCATTTTTGCCTTTTCAGCTTAGGTATTTGGTCAGAAATGAAACCCGTTGCCTTCATGGCGCAGTTGGTAAAGCGTTAGTTTTGCAGTCGGAAAGGCGCAGGTTCGATCCCCGTCTCCGCCGAAATATTTTTGCTTTTTCAATAAATGTTTTTTTTTTGAAAAAATCGATTTATTTGAAAATCGATTTTTCGCATAAATTTATTGCTTATAATTTTTTCAAAAAAATTTTTGTTTAAAGAAATAAAAATCACGAAAATTTTTTTCAAAAATTTTAAAGATTTTTTTTATTTGAATACAATTTTACAAAAAAAATAAAAAAAATTTGGAAAAAATTTTTTTTTTATTTTTTCAAAATTTTTTTCAAAAAAAAAATTAATCGACAAAAGCTTAAAAATCGATTTTGAAAAATCCAATTTGTCAATTGCGAGAAATCGATTTTCACTAATGCATGAAAATGCAAGAAAAATTGATTTTGCCTATTTTTGAAATTTTAAATGAAAAATTTTTTGAAATTTTAAATTTTTTCAATATTTTTTTTAGAAAAATTTGAACTTTTTTTTATTTTCAATGGAATATTTTTAAAAGATTTTTTGGGTCAAAAATTTTTTTTTGAATTTTGAAAAACGAAAATTTAAAAAAATTTTTTTGGAAAAATTCTGATCAAAATTTTAAAATTTTTTTTTTTGATAAAAAAGAAAAAAAATTTTTAAAAAAAAAAAATTTCAATAGATTAAAAAATAAAAAATTTTATCAAATTTTCAAGAAAAAATTGAATTTAAAAAAAAATTTAAAAATTGCAATAATTTCATTATTGAAAAAATTTTGAAAATTTTTATTATTTAAAAATAAGTGCACAAAATTTTTCAAAAAAAAAATTTTTTAAAAATTTTTAAATTTTCAAAAATGAAAAAATTTGAAATTTAAAAATTTTCAAAAAAAAAATCAGAAAATTCAAAAATTCAAAAGATTTTTTTCAACAGTTTTAAAAATTTTTTTTTTCCGAAAATTCTTAAAAAAAAAACTTTTTTAAAATTTTGAATTTTCAAATTGGTTTTTTGATTTTTTTTTTTAATTTTAATTTTTTTTTAAAATTTTCAAATTTATGGACAATTTTTGTTAAAAAAAAAAATGTTCTTTTTTTTTAACAAAAATTTTAAAATCAAAAAATATGAAATTTTTTAAAAAAATTAAGAAAAAATGAGTAAAAAAATTTAAAATTTTTGCAAATTTGAAATTGAAATAATAAAATTCTATTAAAAAAATTTTTTCAAAAAATTTTTTTTGAATTTATATTTCAAAAAAAAATAAAAAAATTTTTAAAAATCATGAAAAAAAAAAAAAAATCCTTTAAAAAATTTCATTGATTTGAAAAATTTTAAAATTTTTGATTAAAAACAATTTTCAAAAATTAAAAATTGATTTTTAGTTCATTTTTGGGTGATGGAAAAAAAAAAAAATTTTAAGAAATAACATTGTTTTATAAAATTAAAAAAAAAATTTCCAAATTCAAGAATTTTGAAAATGCTGAAAAATTTTAAAAAAAAGTTAAAATTTTATTTTGAAAAAAAAAAAAAAAAAAAATTTACAAAATTATGGATTTAAAAATTGTTTTTTCGTTTTTTGGAAAATCTTTTTAAAAAATTCAAAGTATTATACAAAAATTTTGGATTAAATCGAAAATGGTAAAATTGAAAGACAAAAAAAAAAAAAAGTTCGATTAAAAGTTTAAAAATTTCAATTACACAAAAAATTTTTTTAAAAAAAAATAAAGAAAAAAAAATTTTGAAAAAAAAAAAAAAAAAAATTTTCACAAAAAAAAAAAAAAAATTTAAAATTCAAAAAGTTTTGATAAAATTTTTTTTTAAAAATGGAAAAAAATTTTGAAAAAAAAAAAATTTTTTTTTTTCGATTTCATTTTTTTTGAAAAAAAAATTTTGAATTAGCAAAAAAAAAAAATTTATTTTTCAAAAAATGATTTTAAAAATTTTTTTTTTAAAAAAAAAATGTTTGAAATTGATTTTTCAAACAAAATTTATACGTTTTTATTTAAAAAAAAAAAATTTTTCAAAAAAATCTTTTTTTTTTTAAAAATTTTTGAATTTTTTAAAAAATTTTTAAAATATTTGAAAGTTTTTGAAAAAAAAAAAAAAATTTCAAAAAAAAAAGAATTGATCGAAAAAAAAAAAAAAAATTTGTTTTTTTAAAATTTTTTTTAAAATTGATTTTAAAAACAAAAAAGATAAAAAAAATTTTTAAAATAAATTTTTTTTTTTAAAAAGAAAAAATCAAAAAGATTGCAATAAAAAAAATGAAAAAAAAAATTTTAAAAAATAAAAAATTTTTTTCAATGTTTTTCATTTCAATTTAAAAAAAAAAAAAAATTTTTTTTTAAAAAAAATTTTTAAATTAAAAACTTTAAATTTCATTTGAAAAAAAAAAAAAAAAAATCAATCATAAATCGAATTTAGCTAAAAATTTTTTTTTTTTCATAATTTTGATTTAAAAAAACAGAAAAATCGGCGAAAAAAAAAAAAAAATCAATTTTTTTTGAAAAAACATTTTTTTCAAAAAAAAAAAAAAAAATTTTCATTTTTTTTATAAAATTTTTTTTTAAAATGAAATTTTTTTTAATTTTAATGAAAAAATTTTATTTTTTAAAAAAAATAAAAAAAAAATTTTCAATTTTTAAAAAAAATTTCAATGAATTAAAAAAAAGGTTAAAAAAAAAAAATTTTTTGATTTTTTATTAAAAAAACAATTTTCCTTTTTTTCAAAATTTCAAATTTTTGAAAAATTTTTCTAAAAAATTTTTTAAAAAAAAATTGATAACAAAAAATTAAAAAAAAAATTGAATTTTTTTTTTAATTTAAAAATTTTAAAAAATGCAAAAAAAAAAAAAAAAACCATTTCTTTTTTGAAAAATTTTTAAAAAAAAAAAAAAATTTTTATAAAAAAAAAATTTGAAAAAATAACAACAAAAAAAATTTTTTTTTTTTTATGAATTTTTTCAAAAAACCAAAAAAATTTTAAAGAAAAAAAAATTTTTTTTAAAATGAAAATTTTTTGAATTCTAAAATTTTTTAAAAAAAAATTTTAAATAAAAAAAAATTTTTTTTTCATTGAAATTTTTTAAAATTTTTGGTCAAATTCAACAAAAAAATTTTTAATTTAAGGCAAATTGAAAATTTTGAAAATATTTTCTTATAATTTTTTTTTAAATGAAAAAAATTCTTTGAAAAATAAAAAAAAATTTTCAAAAAAAAAAAAATTTTGTTTTTTTCTCAAAAGATCAAAAAATTCTTGATTTAAACAATTTTTAAAAATTCAAAAAAGAATTCGACGAATAAAATTTTTTCATCAATATTTTGAAAAAAATTTTTTTAAAATAATGCAAAAATTTGAGTAAATTTTTAAAAAAGTTTCCAAAAAGTAATTTTGAATCTTCATTTTTGAAGATGATTTTTAAAGAAAAAAAAGACAATTTTGGCGAAAAAATCCATTTCTAAAAATTCAAATTTGGAAAAAATCAAAAATTTTGTATTTTGAATTCCAACAAGTCTTTTTCAAATTTAACAAATTTTAATTTGAATTTTTTTTTTCAAAAAAAAAAAAAAATTTTAAAATTTTTTCATATAAATCATTTTTTGAAATTTTGAAAAATTCATTTTAAAAAAAAGAAATTTTTTAAAAATGAAATTTTGAAAAAAAAAAAAATCGTCTCATTTTAAATTTTTATTTTGGAAAATTTAAAAAATTTGACTTTTTTTATAAAAAATTCATTTTTTTCAAAAAAAAAAAAAAAAATCGTAAAATTTTTAATTTTTATTTGAACATGGAAATTAATTTTGAAAAAATTTTCAAAAAAATTGAAAAAAAAAAAAAAAAGAAAATTTTTCAGAAAAAATTCCATGAATAAGTCCTTAAAAATGTCAATTAATTTAAAAAACAAAAAAAATTTTTTGAGTTTAAAAGTTATTTATAATGATTTGAAAAAAAAAATTCAAATTGAAAAAAAAAATTTATTTAAAAAAAAAAATTGAAATTTTAATTTTTTTTAAAAAAAAAAAAAAAAAAATAAAAATTTTAGGAATTTTTTTTTTGATTTTTTCATCAATCAAAAAAATTTTTTTTTTTAAAAAAATTTTTAAATTTTTTTTTTTTAAAAAATAAATAAAATTTTTTTTTATCAAATTTAAAATTAAATAAAAAATTGAAAAAAAAAAAAAAAAAAAATTAAAATTGAAAAAAAAAAAAAAATTAAAAAAATTTTTTTTTTAAAAAAATTTAAAAAGAAAAATAATTTAAAAAAAAATTTTGAAAAAAAATTTCAAATTTCAAATTTTGATTTTAAAATTAAAATGATTTTCAAAAAAAAAAAAAATTGGATTTTTTTTTAAAAAAATTTTTTCAAAAAAAAAAAATTTAAAAAAAAAATATTTTTTTGACAAATTTTTGAAAATTGAAAAAAAAAAATAAATAAATTTCGGAAAAAAAATTTTTTTTAAAAAAAAAAAAATTGATTTTTTTAAAAAAAAAAAATTTAAAAAAAAAATAAATCATTAAAAATTGATTTTGATAATCAAAAAAAAAAAATTTTTTTTTTAAGGCAATTTATGAATAAATTTTTGGCAATCAAATTTTTAAAAAAAATTTTTCGAAAAAATTTTTGAATAAAAAAAAAAAATAAAACAAAAATTTGAAAAAAAAACTTTTTAAAAAAAAAAATTTCGAATTTGAAAAAAATTTTTTCCAAAAAAATTTAAAAAAGTATAATAAAAAAAAAAAAAAATTTTAAAAAAAATTCCAAAAAATTGAAATTTTATTTTTTGATAATTTAAAATGAACTTTAAATTTTATTTTTAAAAATTAAATGGTTTTTAAAAAATGATTAAAATAAAAAATCCAAAATTTTCAAATTTAAAAAAAAATAAATTTTTTATTTAAAAATAAAAATTATTCAAAAATTTTTTTTTAGGTAAAAATTCAAATTTGAAGAATAAAAAAAAATTTTAAAAAATTTTGCATTAAAAAAAAAAAAAATGTAAAAAAATTAAAAAAATTCAATTTTTTTTTTTCAAAAAAAAATTTTTTATTTTAAATGGAGCATTTTTTGTTTTTCCAGTAATTTACAATCATATGAAAAAATGATATATTCGGAAAGATCATGAAAAATGGAGCATTTTTTGTTTTTACGGCATGTTCTGAATCGTTGTAGTTTTCGAGATAATTGCGTTTGAATTTGTTACAAGCTCTTCGTTGTAATACACAATTTTTTTTTGAATTTTTTGCGGAAAAATCGATTTTTGCATCAATTTTTTAAATTTTCATAAAATGAACATTGTAGCATTTTTTTATAGCTAAATGAGACGAACAAAATGACACCAAAATTATCCAATTTGAACATTGTTTTGGGTTATTGAAACGAAAAAACATGAATTCATGTTTTCGTTTCAATAACCCAAAACAATGTTCAAATTGGATAATTTTGGTGTCATTTTGTTCGTCTCATTTAGCTATAAAAAATTGCTACAATGTTCATTTTATGAAAATTTAAAAAAATTGATGCAAAAATCGAAAAAAATTCAAAAAAATTCAAAAAAGTTTGTGTATTACAACGAAATTTTTGTAACAAATTCAAAATTTCAAACGCAATTATCTCGAAAACTACAACGATTCAGAACATGCCGTAAAAACAAAAAATGCTCCATTTTTCATGATCTTTTCCGAATATATCATTTTTTCATATGATTGTAAATTACTGGACTGGTCCTTTTTCAAAAAATTTTGTTTTTTTTTTTTTTTTTTAAAAAAAAAAAATTTTAAAAAAAAAAAAAAAAAAAAAAAAATAAATTTTTTTAAAGAACAAAAAAAAAACAAAAAAAAATTTTTTTTGAATTTTTTCAAAAAAAAAAATTTTTTAAAATTTTTTTTTTTCAAAAAATTTGATTTCAAAAAACAAAATTTCAAAAAAAATTAAAAATTCAAAAAAATAAAATTTTTTGAATTTTTTTTTTTATTTTTTTTGTTTTTTTTTTGAAAAAAAAAAAAAAAAACCAAAATTAAAAAAATTTTTTAATTTTTTTTTTTTTTTTTTTTAAAAAAATTTTTTTATTATAAAAAAAAAAAAAAAACAAAAAAACATAAAATAAAAAAAAAAATTTAAATTCAAAAGAAAAAAATTTTTTAAATTGAAAATTTGAAAAAATTTTTGATTTTTTTTTTTTTAACAAAAAATTTTTTGAAAATTAAAAAAAAAAAAAAAGTTTCAAAATCAAATTTTTCAAAAAAAAAATTTTTTGGAAAAAAAAAAAAAATTTTTAAAATTCTTTTTTAAATTTTTGAATTTTTTTTTTCAAAAAAATTCAAAATTACAAAAAAAATTTTAAATAAAAAAAAAAATTTTTTGGAAAAAAAAAAAAATTTTTAAATTTTTTCTGAAAATTGAAAAAAAATTTTGAAAAAATTTTTTTTTTTAATAAAATATTCATAATTTCGAATTAAAAAAAAACAAAAATTTGAATTTTTTTTCAATTCAAAAATCAAAATTTTTCTTTTTTTTTTAAAAAATTTCAAAAAAAAAAAAAAAAAATTTTCAAAAAAAAATTTCAAAAATGCAAAAAAAAATTTTCAAATTTATCATTTAAAAAAAAAAATAATTTTTTTTTTTTTTGAAAAAAACAAAATTAATCCATATTAATTTCAAAAAAAAAATAATCGATTAAAAATTTTAAAAAAAAAATTAAAAAATTGAAAAAAAAAAAAAAATTTTAAAATTAAACTTTGAAAATATCATTTTTCAAATTTCAAAATAAAAATTTTTTTAAAAAAAATTTCAAAAATTAAAAAAAATTTTTTTTTTAAAAAAAAAAAATGAAAAAAAATTTTAAAAAATGTCATTGAAAAAAATTTTTGGAAATTTTTTTTTCAAAGCAGATAAAAATTTTTCAAATTTTTAATCAAAAAAAAATAAATTGGGAAAATTTTTTTTTTGAAAAAAAAAATGAAAAAAAAACAAAAAAATCATTTAAAAAATTGAAAAAAAAAATTTTTTTGAAATTGAATTCAAAAATTTTTTCAAAAATGATTTTTTCCATTTTAAATTTTTCCAATTTTTTTTTTCAAAAAGTTTAAAAGAAAAAAAAAATCATTTTGAATGTATTTAAAAAAAAAAAAAAAAAAATAAAAAAAAAATAAAAAAAAAAAAAAAAAAAAAAATTAAAAAAAAAAAAACAAAAATTTTTTATTTTTTTTATTTTTTTGAAAAATTTTTGAAAAAAAAAAAAAAAATTCAATTTTTAATTTTTTTAAAAGAAAAATGAATCCAAAAAAAAATGAAAATTTAAAATCAAATGAAAAAAATTCAAAGCAAAAAAAAAAAATTCAATTTTTTAAAAAAAAAAAAATTTGAATTTTAATCAAAATTTTTTTTTAAAAAATTTTGACTTTATTTTTTTTTTTATAATTCAAAAGGAAATCAAAATTTGAAATTTTTTTTGAATGGAAAATTGATTTTAAAAAAAAAATTTGAATTTGAAAAAAAAAAAAAAAAAATTTAAAAAAAAAAAAAAAATAAAAAAAAAAAATTTTTTTTTTTTTTTTTTTTTCATGAATTTTTTCAAATAAAAATTAAAATTTTTTGCAAAAAAATTCAAAAAAAAAAATCAAATGAAAATTTTAATTTTATAATTTTTCCAAAAAAAAAAAAAAAATTTCAAAAAAAATGAAAAAAAAAAAAAAATTTTTTAAAAAAAAAAAAAAAATTTTTTTTTTTTTATTTTTTTTTTATTTTTTTATTTTATTTTAAAAAAAAAATTACAAAAAAAAAAAAAAAAAATCAAAAAAATTTTTTTTGAAAAAAAAAAAATTTTTTTTTCAAAATTGAAAAAAATTTTTTGAATCAAAAATGAAAATATTTTTTTTTATGAATTTTAAATGATAAAAAAACCAAAATTTTTTTTTGAAAATGGATGAAAAAAATAAAAAAAAAATTTGAAAAAAAAAAAGAACATATTGTGAAAAATCAAATGAAATTTTTTACAAAATTTTTTTTTGAATTTTTCGAAATTTTTTAAAATGTTTAAAAATTTTTTTCAATTTTTTTTTAAAATTTTCAAAAAAAAAATTTTTTTTTTAAAGATTTTCAAAATTTTTTTTTTCAAAAATTTTTTTTTTTTTTTAAAAACTTTTCAAAAAATTTTTTAAAAAAAAAAAAACAACAAAATCAAAAATTTTTTTTTCAAATTAAAAAAAATCAAAAAATGAAAAGCATTATTTTTATAAATTTTGAAAAAATTTTTTTTTAAAAAAAAAAAAAATTTAGAAAAAAAAATTTGTTTTTAAATTTTGTTTAAAAAACAAGCAATTTTAATAAAAAAAAAAAATTTTTTTAAACAAATTTTTCATTTTTGTTTAAAAATTTGAATTTTTTTTTTTCAATTTTTGAAAATTTTCATGAATTTTTTTTCAAATTTTGCGAAATTTTTTTTTTTAAAATTTTAAAATTTAAATTTTTTTTGTTCAAATTTTTTAAAAAAAAATTAAAAAATATTTTTTTCGATTTTTTTTGATTTTCAAAAAAAAAAAAAAAAATGAAAAAAAATTTTTTAATTTTTTTTTCTTTTTTATTATTTAAAAAAAAAATTAATAAAAAATTTTTCTTAAAAAAATTTTTATTTTTTTTGAAAATTTTTTTTGAAATTTTAAATTTTAAAAAAAAAAATTTGAAAAATTTAAAAAATTTCAATTTTTTTTTGAAATTTTAAAAAATTTTCATTTTTTAAATTCATTCATGAAATTTCCATTATTTTTTTTAAATTTCTATTTTCAAAACAAAAAATGAAAAAAAAAAAATCAAAATTTTGAAAATTGAAATTTCACATTAAAAAAAAAAAAAAAAAAAAATACGATTTGAAAAAAATCAAAATTTCAAAAAAAAATTTTAAATTTTTTTTTCAAAAATTTTGAAAAATAATTTTTTTCAAAAAATTTTCAAAAAAAGAAAAAATTCAAAAAAATTTTTTATTTTTTTTTTTTTTTTAAAAAAAAAAAAAGACAAAATTTTTGAAAAAAAATTTTAAAATTTTGAAAAAGATTTATAAAAATTTCAAAACTTTTTAAAAATTTTTTTTTTTTTTTTAAAAAAAATTTTTCTAAAATCAAAAATTTTTTTTAAAAAAAAAAAAAAAAAAAAATTTCAAAAATTTGAAAAAAAAAAAAAAAAATTTTTTTCAAAAAAAAATGAAAAATTTTAAAAAAAATTTCATTTTTTCAAATTTAAAATCGTTTTTTTTTTTATTTTTTTTTTTTTTTTTCAGAAATTTTTCAATTAAAAAAAAAAAATTAAATTTTAAAAACGAAAATATTTTTTCAAAAAAATTCAAAAAATCGGAAAAAAAAATTTTTTAAAAAAAAAATTTAAAAAATTTCAGAAACAATCAAAATTTTTAAAAAAATTTTCATTAAACATTTGATTTTTTTTTAAAAAAAATTAAAAAAGATAAAAAATGATCAAAATTTTTGTTTTTTAAAAAATTTTTTTTCCATTTGAAAAAATTTTTAAAAATTTTAAAAGAAAAAAAATTTTGAAAATTTTGAAAATTTAATTATGAATTTCAGTCAAAATTTAAAAAAAAACCAAAATTTTAAAATTCAAAAATTCAAAAATTGAAAAAAAAATTGATTTTAAATAAAATTTTTTTTTTGGTTTATTTCATGAAAAAAATTTGAATTATACAAAAAAAAAAATTTTTTCAAAAAAACATTTTAAAAAATAAAAAAAAAAAAATTTTAGAACAAATGCAAAAACATTTTTTCAATTTTTTTTTTTTCAAAAAAAAGAACTTTTGAAAAATTTTTAAAAAAAAAAAAAATTTTCAAAAATTTTTTTTTAATGTTTCAAATAAAAAATTTGAAAACATTTAAAATTAAAAAATTAAATTCGATTTTTTTTTTTAATGCAAAAATTTTTTTTTCAAATTTTAAAATTTGAAAAATTTTAAAAAACAAAAAAAAATTTTTTCCAAAATTAAAAAAAAAAAAATTAAATTTTCGAGAATGAATTAAAATTTGAAAAATAATTTTTGAAAAAATTGTAAATTTTTTTTTGAAAAAAAATTTTTAAAAAAATTTTTTTTTCAAGATTTAAAAATTTTTTCTAAAAAAAAAAAAAAAAACAATAAGTTTTTGAAAAAAATCAAAGATCAAAAAAAATAAAAAAAAAAAACATTTCATTTTTCAAAAAATATTAATTTTTGAAAAATCAAAATTTTTCAATTTTTTTTAAAATTTTGAAAATCAAAAATTTTTTTTTTTTTTAAATTTTTAAAATTCAAAAAATACAAAAAAAAAAAAAAAAGCAGAAAAAATTGAAAATCATGAAAAAATTTTCAATTAACCCATTTTTTGAAAAAAGTAATTTTAAATTTTTTAAAAAATTTTGAAATCTAAAGAAAAATTTAAATTTCAATAAAAATTGATTTTTAAATAATTTTTATATTTTTTTTCAAATTTTTTTTTCAAAAAAATTTTTTTTGAAAAATTTTTTAAAATTAAATTTTTAAAGAAATTTTTTTAAAAAATTTTTTTTCCATTTTAAATTATATTTTTTAATTCAAAAATTTTCAAAAAAAAATGAAAAAAAAAAATATGTTTTTTTTTGAAAAAAAATTTTTTTTTGAAAAAGAATGAAAATTAAAAAAATTTCAATTTTGATTTTTGATTAATTAAAAAAAAAAACATTTAAGAAAAATGAAAAAAATCAGCATTTTTTGTTTTTACGGCAAAATGAAAAATCGTTGTAGTAGAAAAAAGAATGAAATTTTTGATATATTCGGAAAGTTCATGAAAAATG
The DNA here is from genome assembly GCA_018905775.1 of Meloidogyne exigua. Taxonomy (NCBI): domain Eukaryota; kingdom Metazoa; phylum Nematoda; class Chromadorea; order Rhabditida; family Meloidogynidae; genus Meloidogyne; species Meloidogyne exigua. The sequence goes on from JAGUQR010000143.1 coordinate 11,496, forward strand.
GAGCATTTTTTTGTTTTTACGGCATGTTCTGAATCGTTGTAGTTTTCGAGATAATTGCGTTTGAAATTTTGAATTTTGTACATGTTTTCGTTGTAATACATAAATTGAAAATTGAATAATAATTTTTAAAAAATGATTTTTTGAAAAAAATAAATCAAAAAATCGAATTTTTTTTGATGCAAAAAAATTGAAATTTTCGAAAAATTTTAAATTTTTGACTATTTTTTTGATTTAACAAAAATTCAAAATTGAAATTGAATTTTTTACATTTTTGCAAAATTAAAATTTAAAAAAATTTTATAACATGTTTCATTCCATGAAAAAAAGAACAAAAAAAAAAAATTGAAAATTTTTTTTAACACAAAAATTTTTCAAGATTGAAACTTTTTTTTGTTTATTTGGGTATTTTCAGCTATGCTGATTACGAATACGCTAAAATAAAAAAAAATTACAAAACAAAATTTCGAGCTAGTGGCCTTTGAAATTTATACCATGTTATACCATGTTGATAATTGGATGTCGTTAGTAAAATAAGCATATCTCCTCGTAGGAATTGAATTGGGAAATAGTTGACCACTGAAGTGAAAGCTGGTGATCCGCCCTACAACTATTGTATAAATACCTATAGAAAGTTTTCGCTTCAATAAAAAATTATGAGCCTATCTTTGAAAAAACTCCGGTTTTGTGACCGGGGTCTTTTGATAAAGATTGGTATTTTAAGCTGTGTTGCAGATCTCTTTATAAAAAATGAAGTAACAATCCGTGTAGCCCAGATTCCCAGGATAATTTTTATATATTGGGTTTGGTATGTTTGTACACAAATTTACTAGCTATAAACCAGTTTATGTTGAAAAAATGGTGATTTTTCGATATTTTTAGCCTACCAAGGCTCCAGAATCTAGGTTAATTTAACACTCCCCCACATCTTGATCACTTGTGTCTCTTTCTGACCAGTTTTTCACGCTGAACACGATGTTGCAAAAATTTTTTGAAAAAAACTCACTTTAGGTGGGTCTAGAGCCCCATCTGTACAGAGTATACCATGTTATATTCATGTGACATTGTTTATATCGTAACTCATCATAACTTTTTTCTATAAATGCGTTTCCTACAATTTAAAGCACGTTTTTATTGCCCACTGCTGCCCTTTTCAACGGCACCAAAACTATGTCCCAAGCATTTGTAGTTTTCGAGAAAAGTGACTTTTTTTCTATATTAATATTAAAATAACGCTTTTTGACCCCTCCAAAAAATCACTTTTTGGGTTCTAGCTCAAAATTTTCTTTTAATGCAGGTATCGAGCCGCACATAAAAATAAACTAGAGATTCTGGCCGAAATCCCTGACCAAGTCACTTTTCAAAAGACGCGCATCCAAAAATGTAAAAATCGCTAACAAAGTATTCATATAGAGTATACCATGTTATATACATGTGACATTGTTTACATCATTACTTTTTTTCTATAAATGCGTTTCCTACAATTTAAAGCACGTTTTTATTGCCCATTTTGCCCTTTTCAACAACACCAAAACTATGTCCCAAGCATTTGTAGTTTTCGAGAAAAGTGACTTTTTTCTATGTTAAAAAAACGTTTTTTTGACCCCCTCAAATTTTCACTTTTTGGGTTCTAGCTCGAAATTTTTCTTTAATGCAGGTATCGAGCCAATACATAAAAATAAACTAAATTCTGGCAAACATCCCTTCAAGTCACTTTTCAAAAAAAAAAAAGATTGATAAAAAAATATTAAAAATCGCTAACAAAGTACGCAATAAAATTTATACCATGTTATATACATGTGACAAATTAAGAAAAATTTTTCATTTTTTAAAAAAATTTTAAAAATATAAAAAAATCAAAATTTTCTGAATTAGAAAAAAAATGAAAGAAAAAAGCTAAAACCAAAAAATTCTTTTTTTTAAAAATAAAATCAAAATATTTACAAAGTTGGATATTAAATTTCAAAAAAGTGACTTTCATATTTAAAAATATTTCAAATGAAAAACAAATTTAAAATTTTTAAAATTGCAAACAAATCATTTTAATGTTTGTTAAAATAAAATTTTGAGTTTCAAAAAAAAATTTTCAAAATGGAAAAACCGAATTTCAAATCGAAATGTTAAAAAAAAAATTCATCCATAAATTTGAAATTAAATGAATGGAGGAAAAAATGAATCATGGTCGAAATGACAAAATTTTTAATCCAAAAAAATTGCCCGTCTTAAAAAATTTTTATTTCCGTTCATGACAAATTAATGGTTTGGAAAATTTAAAAAAAGTTGCAAATTTTCGAATTTGAGGAATTTTAAATTTTTAGTAATCAAAAAAAACAGATTTGGTTTTTTTCAAGAAAATGATAAATTTATTTTGTTAAAAAATATCAATTTTCATTTTTCGCTTGATTCTTGAAATTTGTTTTTATCAAATGCGCAGAAATAGGAAATTTTTGAAACTCAAAATGAAAAAATTTAAAATTATAAATAAAATTGAGAAATGATTTTTTTAAAATTTAAATTTTTTAAAAAGTTTTCATGAAAATTTTTTTCATTTTATTTTTGGGAAAAAATGATCCATTACAAACAAAAAACATCATGGGAATTTGAATTTTTATTTTCGAAGCGAAAAAATGCTTTCCTGATTAAGGGATTGCCTTGTAAGCCAAAGATAAAAAATTTTCAAAAATTTTTTTCCCTTAAAATTTGTAAAAAATTCGTTGATAATTTTGTAAAAAAATTAAAAATTTTCAGGTCAAAAAACATCAAAAATGAAAAAAATTTCCGAATGGTTTGTTTTGTTTTATGAGACCGAAATTTTTTTTCAAAAATTTTCATAAAAATCGTTTTTTCTTTTCAACAAAAATTTAACAAATGGTTTAATTTGCAAAAAAAGGAAGTTCAATTTGACAATAAAAAAGAAAATTACAAATTTTTTGGTTTATCCAAAAAAATTTTGAAGATTTTTAATTTTTCGTTTTTCAAAAAAAAAAAAAAATTTTTTTTTAAAAGCTTTTTTATGAAAACGCTTAAAAATTACAATTTAAAAATTTTCATTTCTTTTTATTTTTTTTTTTAATCTAAAAAAATTTTTCAAATTTAAAGAAAAATTCCAAATTAATTGAGCATTTTTAAAATTTTTCATTTGCACCAAAAATTTTCCATGCAAATGCATGAAAAAAATCAAAAAAATCATGACACATTTTTTGGCTTTTAAATAATATGTCAACATTTTTTTGACAATTTAAAATATTTGTTTGAATTTTTCACCTTTTTGGAGTTTTTGGATTTATAAACCGCAAACCAAGTAATCCAATTTAGATATTTTTAAAAAAAATTTCGGGGCAAATCAGCAAATGTCAAATTTAAAAATTGAAATTTTTTAAATTTTTCAATTTTTGAATTTTGATTGTTTTTTTAATCGATGAAAGCCATAAAAAAGCTTTTTGAAAATAGTTTAACTTTTTTTAGCAGAATGGTCAAAGGTAAATGGAAATGACTACAAAAAATTGATAAAAAAAATTCCGCAAATTTTTTCAAATGAAAAATTTTTGAAGAATTTCATACATGTAAAAGTTTTGCTAACTTTTAGAGTTTTCGAAAAATCATTAAATGGATTGAAAATTTGAAAAAATTACCAATGCTTTTGATCAAAAAAAAATTTTCTCAGAATCAAATTTTTTTTGCGGAAGTGATTTGAACTCAAATTTTTCAATTTTTAATTAATTATAATGAATTTTTTTAACATTTTTTCAAAAACGAATATTTTTTTTTAAATGAATGGAAATTTCATTTTATTTCTGAATTCTTTTATTTTTGTCATGAAAAAATTTAAATAAAAATTGTAAACCTAAAAATTTTTTTTTTCAAAAATACCAAAAAAAAAAAGAGAAAGAACGCTTCCATTAAAAACAACACAAAAATGCAAAAACATTATAAAAATTTAAAAAATTTTTAAAAAAAGAGAATCTATCTCTTTAATATAATTTTGGATGAGAATTTTTACATAAAAATTTGCCAAAAAAAATTAAAATTTTTTTAAAAAAAATTTTTAAAATTTATTTTTTGAAATGTTCTCAATGCAAAATTTTTATCAAAAATGATGAATTTTAAAGAATTTTTTTAAATATTTTTTTTTTTTTGGATTATACTTTGAAAATTATTTTTAAAAAAAATTATAAATTAAATTCCGGGAAATTCTTTTCATTGAAAATTAAAAATTTACAAAAAATTAACGTGAAAACTTTAAAAAAATTGGAAGTTCTAAAATTTTTTTCAAAATATCCAAATTTAAAAAGTAATGAATTCAAAATTTTCGATTTGAATTTTGAAAAAAAATTTTTTTAAAATAATTAAATCTTAAAATTTAAAATTTAATGTAGTTAAAATTTGAAATATGGAAAATTTTTAAAAATTTTTTTTTGCGACAAAAATTTTCACAAAAATGACAATTTGTTTAGATTGATTTGAAGAACTAAAAAAATCTGACAAAAAAGTTAAAATTGGTATTTAAAGGAATTTTTTAAGAAATTTTAATCAAATTTTGAAAATGCATATCCAAAATTTTGAAAAATTTTCATGAAAGATCTAAAATAAAACTTTATTTTCGAATTGGTTAAAATGGATTCGGCTTTTTCAAAAATTTATTACATTTTTATTGATCTCATGAAAAATATTAGCTTAAAATAACGATTTTCAGGTCATTGTTTTTTTTTATTGAAAAAAATTTTTAAATTTTATTTTTATCGAATTTTTAGAAAAATTTTTTATAAAATTTTTTTTTTATATAAAGATCGTTTAAAATTATTTTTTTTTTTTTCATTTTTTTTTAAGACCAACAAAGATTTTCGTACTTTAAAAAAAAAATAAAATAAATTATTTTTTATAAATTTGGAAAAAATTTTTTTTAAAAAATGATCATTTTTAGGGGTAATTTTATGCGAAAAATCGATTGCGCGCATTCCCAAACCTTGAAAACGCTTCCTTGACCCTGATTCAGGGAAGGAATGGGTGTATTGAAGCGAAAATCAAACATTTTCGGATTTTTATGAAAAAACCGTCGATTCTTAGGTTTTTCTAGGCGGGGAATCGATTGCGCGCATTCCCGAACCGTGAAAACGCTTGCGCAATTTTCGAGGCTTTGTTGGACATTTTTCCCAAATTCATAAAAAGATTTGTAGTTAGTGGAGAATTTGATTCGAACAATTTTAAAAAAAGAAAAGAAGGAATTTTTGAAGTTGTTGTCAGCATTGGAAAAAATTATTTAAAAACAGCATTGATTTTTTAGTATTAAATCAATTAGCTAAAAAAGAATAACATAAATACTTTTTTCAAAAAAAATTTTTTTAAATAAAGCAAAAAAAATGAAAAAAGTTTTGGAGTCAAAATTATGTTTTTTGAATTTTTTCCCAAATAAGATTTTTTTTGAAAAATTTAAAAAATTTTGCGAAAAAATCTTTTATCGGAAAAAAATTTTTAAATTTTTAAAAGGAAAAGTTTTGTTGAATTGAACCCATGTCGCCGCTGGGGGTCAAATTTCGGCAAACGTGTCGCTTCAAAAAAAAATATACAAACAACCAAAGGGTTTTTGATGAAATTTTCGATTTTTTGACGAAATTTTGATGAAAATTTTTTTTTTGCTTTTTTCAAATTTTCGATTTTTTTTCAATTTTTGACGGCTCAAAAAAAAGGTCGTCAAACGTGTCGCTTTTCGGTTTACCAGCCTACCGTTTTCTTGCCCATTTTGAAATTAACAAATCTGCAAAATTTTAGATTTTAAAAATTAAAAATAATTTTTTTTTAATAATTGTTTAATTTTGAAAAATATCAAAAATTTTCGAAAATATGTTCTTTAATTTTTTTAATTTCAAAAAATATCTATTTTTGATAAAAATTTTTTGTAGTACGGGTAGTAAATTACTCATTTTGTTTCACATGACTTGAAAAGCGTCACTTGATCAAAAATTTTGGAAATAAGTTTATTCAAAAAAAAATTATGAAATGATTTTTTTATTGGATTTTTAAAAATCTTTTATTCATTTCTTTTGCATGAAAAACGCAAAAATTTTAAAAAGCGTTAATTTTGAAAGATCACGTGCGTGATAGGACAAAAACGTGGGCAAGCAGGGGGGGACAGGGACCCAAAATAAGAAGTGGTCTTTGCATACGTAAATTTTTCGGATTTGAAATTTGACGACCTTTTTTTGGCCACCAACTCGGGGGTCGTAAAATTTACGAATTTGCTCCTATATCCCCGAAAATAAGAAGTGGGCTCATGTATTTTGGTCAAAAAAATTTAAGAAGTGGGTCCAAATATAGGAGTTTTTACCCAAGAAATCAACTTTTTTCAAATTTTAGGCAAAAACATAAGGGGGACCCTTATGTGTTTTTTCGGATTTTGGGCAAAATAAGAAGTGGTATTACAATTTTTCGGCCACAACCCTTTAAATCGCATTCTTTAAAAAATCGGTAATCGAAAAGGCCAGAATTAAAAATTTTAAAATTTATATTTTACATTTTATTACAAAAATTAGATGGAACACTAAAAAATTTTCAATCGAATTTTCACTTGGATAAAATTTTTATTTTGTATTTTTCAAAAGATCAAATGATAATACTTTTTCAAAAAATGAAAAAAACGGGATGTTTTTTGAGCAATTTTGCTAAATTTGAAATCTTGAAAAAAACTTAAAAATATTTTCTTCTTTTTTTCTAAGCCTAAACTTCTAAATTTGACAATGAATTTTTTAAAAACGAATAGTGAAATCCACAACGATTTTCGTTGAAAAATGGAAAATTTTCCCAGTGGAAAAACAGAGCCTAAGTTTTACTATTTTAAAACTGCATACCATTAATTTTTTATCGATTTTGAAATTCTGAAAATTTGAAAATGAGCATGTTCTCGATCTAAAAACTGGATAATTTTTTATGAAATTTTAAAATTTCAAGGTTTTTTGAAATATCTAAAAAAAATTTATTTTTATTATTTTTTTTAAATCAAATTGAAAAAATAAAATTTTTTAAACAAATGAAAATTTGAAATTTATTTCTTTTTTTGAAATTTGCAAGAACAACTTTATTTTCATTTTTCGGGAAGCAAATTTTTGCCTAAAAAAATGCACTAACCAACATTATCTTAATTTGGGAGAAACTAGCAACAAAAAAAAATTCAAAAAATGATCAATATGAAAAAAAATCATTTTCCATTTTTCACCCCCTATTTCCAATAAATGTATAATTCAACTATTCAAATTGGAAAAAAAATCAAAAATTTTGAATTGAAGACAAATTAACCATTTTCTTGTTTGTGAAAATTTTGAAGAACTTGGGAATTTTTGATTTAAATTACAAAACTTTTTAAAGCAAATTTCCGATTTGTAAATGAGCGTATTTTTTGAATAAAAATTGGTCCTGATAAGTCATCCTTTAAAACTAAAATTTTTTCATTCATTCGTTTCTAAGAAAAAAAAACCAAAGTATTTAAAATTGGATGAAACAACAGAAAAAAAAACAGGTGAGTCAAAAAATGATGAAAGAAGCTGAATTTTGGAATCTAAATAAAATAAAAAGATTTTTCAGCTAATTACAAGGCGTATTTTCAGTATTTGCAAAATTTGCAAATTTGAAAAATAAAAAAAATGAACGTATTCGGATCGCATTCATTTTTGAGTTTGAAGACGATTTTTGGAGAAAAGTTTGCTTTGACACCGTTTAAAAAGATTTTACGAAAGAAAATATCCATCATTTTTAAACAAGTTATTTTGCTTAATAATTTTAATTTTAAAAATTTTTGAAATGAAACAACAATCTTTAAAAAAATTGTGCAAAAAATTTTTGATTTGTTTGGTTTTTTAACCCAAAGATTTGAAAAATTTTGTTTTTGGGATTTCAAAAAAATGGAATTTTTTTTTGCCGATTTTTTAAACAATTTTAAAAGTGAAAGTTCATGCACATCGATTTTCCAATAATTTTTCAATAAATCAATAATTTTTTGGTTTTTTTCTTCAACTTTTAGAATAAATTAAATCTATTTTGTTTAAATTCAAAATTACATAATTTAAAAACCGTTGGCGATTGAATTGGATTTTTTGAAAAACACCGACGTTAATTTGCCTAAATATGATCAAATGGCTCGAACGATTTCCTTAACCGGAAAATTTTGGCTAAATAAGCATGATTAGATTTCATTTCAATTCAACTCAACGCGCCACATGGAGTTTAAATTTTGTTTTATCCACTCTTCTACATTCGAATTTTCAGGCGTAACAAAAAGGTGGTCATTTTGTTTGGTTTACGTAAAAGCGTTTTATCGCAAAGTTCAATCCAAAAAAAGAATGGTTCGAAGATCGAAGAGAAAATTTCAAATTTTTATCAAACGAGTGGACAAAGAATATATTTTGGGAACGAATTAAATTTGGAGAATGGACCGAGAATGAATAAGAAATTTATAATTTTAAATCGTTAAAGTTGAAAAAATATATTTTATTTAAAATTACTTTGAAAAAATATAGAAAAATGTTTTGTTTTTAAAAAAAATTTTGAAAATTCATAAACATGATTGTTTGTTTTAAAAACCACCATTTTTGGCGAAAATTTTTAAAAAAATTTTTCTTCAAAATGACTATTAGGGGTAATTTTATGCGAGAAATCGAT
>JAGUQR010000151.1:0-12111 GCA_018905775.1 Meloidogyne exigua
TTTACAATAACGACCCGTAAACACTTGAGCCGCAAATCTTTCGATTGCCGAGGCGTTTTTCTCAATGATAGCACTCATGACGCTTTTATTAATGTCTCGATGTTAGAGACAATTCTTAGAGCTCAAAGCTCGGTTCGCTTATGATTTATTAGCGTGTCTCCAGGTATTATGATGAATGTTGACTTGAGTTTTTCATTTGATCTTTTAAGAGGTTGACATATGACATCAATATTAAGTTGTTCCAAAAGTTCCTGGATTTTTTTCATGAATTTTGAACCCGAAAATGTTTTCTAAAAATAACTTCTATAGGGGTAATTTTATGCAAGGAATCTATTTCGCGCACTTCCGAAGCGTGAAAACGCTCATTGATTCAGGAAAGCAGGGATTTATTGAAGCAAAATGTAAATAATTCGAATTTTTAGCTGGAATATCGTCTAGGTTTTTCTAGGCGGGAAATCGATTGCGCGCATTCCCGAAATGTGTAAATGCTTATCGACTTCTATAGCCAAATATCAACATTTTAAAATTAAGGATAACATTGAAAAGCCCCCATTTTTTTGAAAAAGTCTGTATATTGACACGAAAACATGAGTTACGCTCAAAAAGACTGATTGGATCGTATTCAGCATACATTCTTACCTACTACTGAAAAAAATTTCATCGAAAACGAGCGAAAAATGCCGATTTTAGATGTATTTTTTGAGCGGCAAAACTTTCAAAACAACCCAATATTTATAAAAATTGGAAATTTTTTGAAAGTTTTAATTTTTTTAAAAAAATCTGAAGGAATTAATTTCGATTTTCGAAGTAAACCATAAAAAAATTTTTTTTTGAAAATGAAAAAAAAATTTTGAAAGCTTTTTTTTTATAAAAAAAAATTAACAATTTTTAAAAAAAAATCGAAAAAATCTTTGTTTTGATTTTAAAAAAAATTTTCCTTAAGGGAAAATTTATTTTAATTTTTTAGCAGTTGAAAAAAAATATGAATTTTCAAAAAAATTTAAATTCATGAAAAAAAATTTAAAAATTTTTCTCAAGAAAAAATTTTAAAAAAAAATTTTAAAAAAGAAAAATGAAACATAAACCCAAAATTATTACATCTTTTCCACTTGCAAAAATAAAAAAGTGAAAGACTAAATGATTTTAATGATTCATTTTAAACCATTTTTTTTCTTTCCACAAATTTGATTATTCAAAAAAAGGACAATTTTTTAAAAAAAATTTGTTTTGGGTTATTGAAACGAAAACTTGAATTGTTTTCGTTCAATAACCCAAAAAATGTTCAAAAAATTTTTTAAAAACCAAAATTTTCGGCATTTTTCATTTTAAAAATTTTTTTAGAAAAAATCGAAAATTTGAAAATTTTCAATTAATCGAAAAAATTGAAACAATTCAAAATTTTCAAAAAAATGCATTCAAAATTTAAAAATTTAAAAATTTTTTTTTTAAATTTAAAATCCGAAAAAAACAACGCAATAAAATCTCAAAAAATAACAGCCAAAATATTTAAAAAAAAAAAAAATTTTTAATTTGAAAAATGGCCAAATTTTTGTTTCATGAATTTTAAAAAACTCCATTAAAGTTTTGAAATTATCAATTCGTTTTAATAATTTTAATAATTAAAAAATTTCAAAAAATTTTGGAAAAAAAGTTAAAATTGATGAAAAAATTTTTTCAAAAATTTTTTGGCAATTTTTTCGATTGTCAATCATTTGAATTTTTTAAGTTTTAAAATCTTTTTTTTTAAAACCAAATGAAAATTTTAAATTTTGAAAAATTGATTTTTTTTGAAAAAAAAAAGAAAAAATTTTTGTTTTAGGCCCAAAATTTTTCAATCGAAAATTAAAAAAATTTTTTCAAAAAGAAACATGAAAAGGGAATTTTTTATGGAAATTTTGAAAATTCTTAAAAAAAATTTCAAAAAAAAATTTTTCAAAATTAAAAAACATTTTAAAAAATCCATTTTTTTTCGAACGAAAATTTAAAAATTTTGCAAAAACTCAAAAAAGATTTATGATTTTTTGAAAAATATTTATTAATTAATAATTTTCAATTAAAAACAATTAATGTTAAAAATTTTAAATAAAATACGAAATTGATTTCAAAAAAAAAATTTTCAAAATTAAAAAAACAAAAATGAATTTAAAATTTTGGAAACCTCCATTTTTTTAATGACAAAAATATTTTTTTTTTAATGAAATCCGTATTTTTTTTTTAAAAACTTTTTATTTTTTTGTGATTTTGAGAAAAAATTGAAAAAATGAAAATTTCAAATTCGAATTTCCTTTTGAACTTTTTTTTTTTCAAAAAAATTGTTTTATTGAAAATAAAAATTTTTTTTATAAAAAAAAAAAAATTTATTTTCAAAAAATACAAAAAAAAATCGGAAATTTTTTTAAAACAAAATCAAAATGAAATTTTCAAAATCAATTTTTTTGGCATCAAACTTTAAAAAATAAAAAAAAATATTTAAATTTTCAAATCCAAATTTAAAAAAAAATCGAAAAATGTCAAAAACATTTAAAAAAAAAAAATGAAAGCAATAAAAATGAAAAAAATCATCTTTTTGAAAAAAATTTAATTTTTAAAAAATTAAAAAAGTTTTCTAAAAATTTTTTAAACAATTTTTCATCTTTTTTTTGGAAAATTTAAAACATTTTTTTTTTTTGTTTTAAATTTTTTAAGGAAAGATTAAAATTCAAAAAAAAAAAAAAAATTTTTAAGGTTGAATTAAAATTTTAATTTCAATTTAATTGAAAAATCGAAAATTTTTCAAAAAAATTTAAATTCAAAAAATTGTTGAAAAAATACAAAAACCCACCAACCCATTTTTAAAAAAAATTCAAAAAAACTGAAAAAATTTTTTTAAGTGGAAATTTTTTGCGAAAAAAAATCAAAAAAAATTTTAGAATTTTATGCAATTTGATGACTCATGTGAAAAATCATTTTGAAATTCTCATTTTAAAAAAAAAACCAATTTTCAAAAAATAGCATTTCAAAATGAAAAATTTGAAAAAAATGAAAAATTGTGTTTTCGAATTCAAAATAAAATCTTTTTTGTTTTTTTTTTCAAAAAATTGAAAAATGTCAAATTGAATTTTTTTTTCAAGAAAAATTTTTTAATCGAAAAAAATTAAAAAATTTTTTTCAATAAAGATTTTTTAAAAAAAAATTTTCAAAAAAAAAAAATTTTTAAATTTTTTTTTTATGAATCATTTTTAAATTCAGAAATGAATTTCGGTCATTTTTTTTTAAAATTTTCAATCGATTTTGAAAAAATTTTCAAAAAAGAACTTTTTCAAAATTTTTTTCAAAATTTTTTTTTACAAAAAAAAATGAAAAAAGGATTTGAATTTTTTGTTTTTTTAAAATTTTTAGAGGAATTTAAGAAAAAAAAAATATTTTTGATAAAAAATTTCGATTTTAAAAATTATAAATTTTTTTTAATTGCAAAAATTTTTTCATAAAAAAAATGAAATTTTTAGTAAATTTTAAAATTTAAAAAATTTCAATTTTTATTAATTTTTTAAAATTCTAAAGCTTTTTTTGTGAAAAATGAATAAATTGAAAAAAAAAATTGAAAGAAAAAAAATGAAAAATCAGAAAAATTTTTTTGATTGGAAAAGCTAAAAAAAATTAAACAAAAAAAAAAAATTTAAAAAAAATTTAAAGTTAAAAAATTTGAAAAAAACAAAAAAAAAGTCATTAAAATTGAAAAAAGTTCAAAAAAAAAAATTTTTTTTATTTGATCAATTTTTCAAAATTTTAAAATTAAAAAAAAATTGGAAGTCCTTTTTAAGAATTTTCGAAAAAATAAAGAAAAAAAAAAATCAAAAATTTCAAAGATTTTTCATAAATTTTAAAAAATAAAAAATTCGAAAAAACTTTAAACATCATCGAAAAAAAGATTCAAAAATTTTTATTTCAAAATCGCCAAAAATGAAATTGAAAAAAAAAAAATTTTTTTTTAAAAATGCAAAAAAAAAATATTTATTTTTCTATGGTCAAAAATTTCGAAAAATCAAAAAATTATTAAAATGGCTTTTTTCTAAAACTTAATAACAAAAAAACGTTAAAAAAACAAAATTTTAAAAACAAAAATAAAAAAAAAAAAAAAAATGCTTTTTTTTACGTTGGATTGAAAATTTTTATTTTGAATTTTTTGATTCAAAAGTTTTAATCATTAAAATTTTTTAATTTTCATTTTCAAAATTTTGAAAATTTTATTGTTGTTTTAAAATTTCCCAATTAATTTAAAAATTCATGCTTAAATTGAAAAATCGAAAACTTTAATATTTGAAAAAAAAAATTATTGAAAAAGAAAAAAATTTTCAAAAAATTTTTTCGTTATCAAAAAATTTTTTTTAAAAAGAAAAAAAAAATATAAAAAAATTTGAAAAACCCATCAATTTCAATTTTAAAAAATTTTTTTCATACATTCAAAAAAATTCAATATTTTAAGAATTGTTTTTTAATCAATTTATACGATAAGAAAACAAAAAAAAAAAAAAAAATCTAAACGAATTTCAAAATAAAAATTTTTTAAACAAATAATCAAATTTTTTTGTTTTGTTTTTTTTTTTTTATTAAAGCAAAAAAAAAAAAATGACGTTTTTTTTTGAATTCTTGCAAATTTTTTTTTTAAAGAAAATCACCAAAAATTTTTAAAATCATTCAATAAAAATTTTTTTTTTTCTGTTCATTTGTTGCAATAAAAATTGAAAAAAAATTTTGAAAAAAAAAAATTTTTTCAATTTTTAAAAAAAAATAAAAATTAGCAAAAATTTTTATTTTCCTAAATTTGCAAAAAAAGATTTAATTCAAAAAAAAAAAATTTCATTTTATGCAAAAATTATAAAAAAAGTTTACTAAAAAAAAACTCGAAAAACTTTTTTGAATTTTTTTTAAAAAAATTTGAAATGAAAATTTGATGAATTTCAAAAAATTTTGATTTTCACATTGAAAAAAAAAAATTTTTCTAAATCAAATTCATTTGAAATTTTATTTTTAAGCAAAATGAAAAAATTTAAAATCAAAAAATTTGAATAAAATTTTTTTTTATTCGAAAATTCGCAAATTTTATATTTGAAAAAATCAAAAAAAATTTTAAATTAATTTCTTTTGAAAACCAATAAAAAATTTTAAAAGAAAAAAATCGGATTTGAAAAAAGATTTTAAAAAAAAAAAAAGAAAAAAACAAAAATTTTTTCTTAAAAAATTTAAAAATCAAAAACCTTTTGCCCAAAGAAAAATTTTTTTTTTGCAAAATTTTTCCGAAAAAATCACAACTCAAGATAAAAATTGAAAAATTTTAAAAAAATTTTGAATTAAAAAAAAAAAAAAAAATCAATTTTTGGTTTTCAATTCATTTTTTTGATTACATTTTTTTGATAACTTGGAAAAAAATGAAAAATTTTTAAAAATTCAAATTTCAAAAATTACAATCAATTTTTTTCAAATCGAAAAAGAACCATTCAAAAAAAAAAAAAAAAATGATGATATTCGGAAATTTTGAAAAATTTTGCATTTTTTGTTTTTACGGCATGTAAAATCGTCAAATTTAAAAAAAAAAATCGTTTGAAAAAACAAAATTTTATTTTTCAAAAAAATGGAGCATTTTTGACGATTGAACAAAATGACACCAAAATTATCCAATTTGAACATTGTTTTGGGTTATTGAAACGAAAATTCTGATTCATGTTTTCGTTTCAATAACCCAAAACAATGTTCAAAATTGGATAATTTTGGTGTCATTTTGTTCGTCTCATTTAGCTATAAAAATTGCTAACAATGTTCATTTCATTTTAAAAAAAAAAAAAAAATTGATGCAAAAATCGATTTTTCAAAAAAAAAAAAAAGTTTGTGTATTACAACGAAAAGCTTGTAACAAATTCAAAAAATTTCAAACGCAATTATCTCAAAAACTACAACGATTCAGAACATGCCGTAAAAACAAAAAATGCTCCATTTTTCATGAATTTTTCCGAATATATCATTTTTTCATATATTTAATTTTTTTTACTGGACTGGTCTTTTTTTTTAAAAAAAAAAAAAAATAAAAAAATTAAAAAATTTTAAAAAAAAATTAAAAAAAAAAAAAAAAAAAAAAAAAAAAAAATTTTTTTAATTTTTTTTTTTTAAAAATTGATTTTTTCATTTAAAAAAGAAAAAGTTTTGGTTTTTTCCAAAAAAAAAAATTTCAAAAAAATTTCAATTTTTATTAAAAATTTTGAAAAAAATTTTTTCAAAACAAAAAAAAAAAAATTCGAAAATTTTTAAAAAATTGATTTTTCAAAAAAAAAAATTTTATTTCAATGTTCAAAAATTGATTGAAAAATTTTTTAAAATTCTTTAAAAAAAAAATTTCAAAAAATTTTTTTTTGAAACAAAAAATTAAAATTTTTAAAAATTTGAAAAAAATTTTTTTAATGAAAATTTTAAATAAAAAAAATTAAAAAAATTTTTTACAAAAAAAAAATTCAAATATAAAATTTTTTAAAAAAACTTTTTTTTTTAAAAATTAAAATTAAAAAAAAAAAAACGAAAAAAAAATTTTTTTTTGAAAAAAAAAAAAAAAAAATTTTTAATTAAAAAATTTTTTTAAATTAAAATTAAAAAAATTTTCAAAAATCATAAAAAAAAATGAAAAGAAATTTTTTTTTAAATTTGAATAAAAATACATTTAAAAAAAAAAAAAAAAAAAAAATTCAAAAAAAAAAAAAAATGAAAATTAAAAAGAAAAAAAAAATTTCAAATTTTTTTTTTTTCAAAAAAAAAAATTTAAATTTGAAAAAAATTTTTTTAATTTTCGAGTATAATTTTTTTTTTTTTTTTTGAAATTTTTCAAAATAATACAATATTAGACAAAATTTCAAAATTCAAAAAAAAAAAAAAATTTTCTCAACAAAAAAAAAAAAAATTAAAATCAAGAAAAAAAAAAAATTTCAAAAAAAAAAAAATTTTTAAAAACAAAAAAAATCAAAAATTTAAAAATAAATTTTTTTTTTAAAATGAAAAAAAAATAATTGACATTTTTTTTTTTAAAAAAAAACAATTTTTTGAAAAAAAAAAAAATTTAAAAAAAAAAAAAAAAAATTCAAAATTTTTTTTAAAATTCAAAAAATTTTTCATTTTTTTTTTTTTTTTTTAAAATCATTTTTAAAAAAAATCAAAAATTTGAAAAAAAAAAAAAAAATAAAAAAAAAACAATTTTTGATTTTTTTAAAAACATTGAAAAACAAAAAAAATTTGATTTAAAAAATTCAAATTTTTTAAATTTTTCGAAAATTTGTGAATAAATTTTTTTTTTAGCTTTTTTTAAAAAGATTAAAAATTTAATTAAATTTTTCAATTGATTAAAATTTCAAATTTAAAAAAAAAAAATAGAATTTTTGAAATAAAAATAGTTAAAAAAAAAATTTAAAAATTTTTTTAAATCAAAATTTTTTTAATTTTTTTTTGAAATTTTTTTTTTCAAAATTTTTTGTTTTGAAAAAAAATTTTGAGCAAAAAAAAATTTTAAAATTTTTTTTTTTTTTTCAATTCTTTTTTTTTTTGAAAAAAATTTGAGAAAATAATAAAAAAACAAAATTTAAAAAAAAAAATAAAAAAAGATTTTTGATTTTAATGCAAAAATTTAAAATTTTTTTTTTTTTTGAATGAGAAAAAAAAAAAATTTGAAAATTATCAAAATTTTTCGAAAAACATTTTTAATTTCAAAAATTTTTTTAAAAAAAAAGAAAAAAAAATTCTTGAATTTAAAAATTTTTAAAAAAAAAATTTTTTTTTTAAAAAAAAAAAAATTTTTTTTTCTTTTTAAAAAAAAAAAAAATTTTTTTTTCAAATCGAAGCATTTGAAATTGATAAAAAATTCATCAAAAATCAAAAATCAAAAATTTTTAAAAAAAATTTTTTTTTCAAAAAAAAAAACAAAATCAAAAAACAATTTTTGAAATTTTATGAAAAAAAAAAAAAAAGCATTTTGAAAAAAAATAAAAAAAAAAAAAAAATTTTTTTTTAAATTTAAAAAAAAATTTTTTTTTTTTCATTTCAAAAAAAAAAAAAAAATTAAAAAATTTTTTAAATGAAAAAAATTTTTTCCATTTTTTTGAAAAATTTTTGAAAAATTTTTAGTAAAAAAAAATTTCATCTTTTTTCCATTTTTTTTTAAAAAAAAAAAAAAATTTTTGAAAAAAAAATTTTTTAAATTTTTTTTTTTTTAAAAAAATGCGAAAAAAAAAATTTTTTTGGAAAAAACCAAAAAAAAAAAAAAAGAAAAAAAAAATTTGAAATTAAAAAAAAATTCAAAAAATTTTAAAAAATCAAAAAATTTTTTTAAAAAAATTTTAAAAAAAAAATATTATGAAAAAAAATTTGGATTTTTCTTTAAAAATTTTTTAAATTTTTTTTTTTAAAAAAAAAAAAAGCAAAAATTTGCAAAAAAAAAATAATTTTAATGAAAAAAAAAAAAAAAAAAAGAAAAAAAAAAGAAAATTTTCAAAAAGAATCGAAAAAATTTTCATTTTTTTAAAATTGAAAAAAAAAAAAATTTTTTTAAAAAAAAAAAATTTTAAAAAAAAATTTTTTTTTTTAAAAATTTTTTTTTTTTTTTTGACTAAAATTTTTTTTTTCAAAAAAAAAAAAAAAATGTTCACAAAATTTTGTTTAAAGAAAAATTTTGAAAAAAAAAAAATTTTTTTTTTAATTTTTTTTTTTCTTCATATAAACAAAAATTATGAAAAAAATGGAAAAATTGAAAAATCAAAAAAAACATTTTTAATTTTTCTCATCAAAAAATAAATTTTTGCTTTTTTTTTTTTCGATTTAAAAAAAAAAAATGAAAAAAATCATGGAAAAAAATTGCAAAAAAAAAAAATTTTCAAAATTTTTTTTATTGAAGAAAGAAAAAAAAAAAATTTTTTCATTTTAAAATTTTTTTTTCAAGAAAATTTTTAAAAAAATTTTTTTTTTGGAAAAAATTTTAAAAAAAAAAAAAATTTTCAAAAATAATAAAAAAAAAAAAAAAATTCAAATTTAAAAAAAAAAAATTTTTTTTAAAATTTTTTTTTTTTTTTCCAACAAAAAATTTTTAAATGAAAAAAAAAAAAAAAAATGTCAAAAAAATTTTTTGGAATTTTTGATTTTTGTTTTTTTTTTTTTTGTTTAAAGAAAATTTCAATTTTTAAAAAAAAAAATTTTATCATTTTTTGAAATTGAAAATTTTTTTTTGAAAATAAAAAAAAAAAAAAAAAAATCAAAAAAAAAAAAAAATCTTTTTTTTTTAAAATTCAAAATCCAAAAAATTAAAAATGCAAATTTTGCATGCCAATTTTAAAAAAAAAACAAAATTCAAAAAAATTTTTTTTTTTAAAATTTTTTTCAAATTTTCAAAAATTTTTTCGATAAAAAAAAAAAATCAAAAAAAATTTAAAAAAAAAAAAGTTTTTAATATTGTTTTTTTAAAAATTTTTTAAAAATTCAAAAAAAAAAAAAAAAAAATAATTTTTTAAAAATTTTTTTTTTTTTTTAAAGTAAAAGGACCAGTTCAGTTGTCAAAAAATTTTTGAAAAATGATATATTCGGAAAGTTCATGAAAAATGGAGCATTTTTTTGTTTTTACGGCATGTTCTGAATCGTTGTAGTTTTCGAGATAATTGCGTTTGAAATTTTGAATTTTTTCATGCTTTTCGTTGTAATACACAAACTTTTTTGAATTTTTTTTTAGAAAAATCGATTTTTGCAAAAATTTTTTTTAAATTTTCATAAAATGAACATTTAAAAAAATTTTTATAGCTAAATGAGACGAACAAAATGACACCAAAATTATCCAATTTGAACATTGTTTTGGGTTATTGAAACGAAAATTCTGATTCATGTTTTCGTTTCAATAACCCAAAACAATGTTCAAATTGGATTTTTTTTTAATATTCGTTGCCAATTAACTGAATTTGAAAATGAAGCAAAAAATCAAATTCGAAATTGAAAATTGAAAAAATTTTTTTTAAAAAATTGCTTTTTCAGATTTGAATGACGAAAAATTTTTTTGTAAAATTTAAAATTTAAAAAAAAAAATAATTTTTGTTTTCAAAATGATTTTATTTTACTTTTTTAAAAAATTTTCTAAAAAAAATAGGATTTTGAAAAAAAAATAAAAAAAAAAAATTCATCTAAAAAAAATTTTTGAAAAAAAAATTTGATCAAAAAAAATTTTCAATTTTTTCAAACTTTGAATCAAAAAATCGAAATTTTTCGAACAATTTTAGGCAAAAAATAAAAATGATGATCGAGCCAAATTTTTTGCTCGAATTCATTCCAAAATTTTGAAAAATTCCTTCAAAAGGAAATGAAATTCAAAAATTTTTGAAAATTTTAAAAATTTTTTTATGAATTTTTTGATGAAGGAAAAATTCAGACATTTTAAAAAAATGAAAAAAATGTTCATTTTGGTTTAAAAAGCATTTGAAAAAAAATTTTTTTAAGATTAAAATTTCCAAAATTTGAAAAATTTTTTCAAAAAAACGAAAATAAAAATTTTAAAATTTTAAGGCGTCATAAAAAAAACAAAAAAGTTGAAATTTTTTGAAAAATTTCCCTTCAAAAAAATTTAGATTTCCAATAGTCGTACAATTTCAAAAAAAATTTTTCAAAAAAATTTTTGAAAGATTTTAATTTTTGTTTTTGAAGCTACATTTCAAATGGACAGCGAACGTTACAAAAATTTGGCAATCGAATAGCAGCAACATTTTTCCAATTGAAAAAAATGTTTCCAATGATAGCATTAAATGAGGAAATCAAAATTTTACAAAATTTTTTGAAAATCATTTTTGAAAAATTTTTAAAAAATTAACACATAAAAAAAAAAATTTTATTTGAAATGCATTAAGTGCAAAATCAATTTTGGAAAAAATTTTTTGAAAATTTACCCTTTTATTTTTTTTTTCAAAAAAATCAAATGAAATGACTTTTGAAAAATTTTTTTTTTTAAAAAAGATTTTGAATTATTAAATGGTTTTTCGTATTTTTGAAATTTCTTTTGAATTTTTTTTTCTGAATATTTTTTTTTTTTTCACGCCAAACCGAAAAATTCAAATTCGAATTTGTCAAAATTTAAAGAATTTTAAAAGTTTCATTATTTTTTTTTTCAAAATTGAAAAAAATTTTTAAACAAGTTTTTCTTTTTTTACAGTAAATCAAAAAAAACCAAGAAAAAGTTATAAAAATATTGAAAAAATTGTTTTTTTTTTCAAAAATGAAATAATTTTTAAAAAAAACTCCAATGAAAAATTTTTTTAAAATTGATGGTCAATGGCATTTTTAGATTTTTTCAACAAAAAAATCAATGATTTTTGAAATTTTTTTTACTTTAAAAAATTTTTCATGTTAACCTCATAAAAAATTTTAGCAATTCGAAAAAAAATTCCGATTTTGAATTCAACTTTTGTGATTTTTGGAAAAAAAAAAAAATATGTTTTTTCGACAAAATTATTTTTTTTTTCGAATGAAAGATGTGTTTTAACTGATGCAATCGCAGAATCGAAAAATCTGGATCAATTTGACTTCCCCCAATTTCCTAATTCTCCAATAAATTCCACGAACTAAATGGAAACATTCAAAGAGCCAATTTCAACGCTTTGTTGTGAATAAAAATTGATAAAAAATATATTTGTTTATTGAACTTTGAATTAAAAATTTTCAATCTATCAAAGCTTGGACTGTAAGTTTCCGGAAAATTATCAGATTTGTGTTTTTTTATTTGAATTCGTTCCGAAATATCCTGCCACTGAAATGAACCCCAATCAAATGTTTTTGGAAAAAACTATATTTCAATTCAACCATTGATTTTTTTCGAAAAATTTTTCAAAATAATCGAAAATCAGAAAACTTATTAGATTATTTCAAAGTTCCAAATAAAGGACCAGTCTACTTTTGGGGAGTTGATGCCATGTGATAGAGCACAAAATTTGGAGCATTTTTTGCTTTTACGGCACTACTTGAAAATCTAACGGTAAAAAGTTATGAGCGAAACAAAAAAAAAATTTTCAAACGAGTTTGAACATTGAAACGAAGAGCTTGTAGATCAATCAGATTGTTTATTGAAACGATTTAATAAAA
>JAGUQR010000155.1:0-12052 GCA_018905775.1 Meloidogyne exigua
TCCCAAAAATAAATATGCTGCTCCAAGCAACCTACTTTTCGACTATTAATCCTCAATTTGTCGGCCTTCCGACCCACATTCTACGTCCCCCCAACCTCCCCCCTCCTCCCCCAACCCCGACCCAACTTGACCCCCGACCCACAACCCTCCCTTGACCGTCTCATTTAGCTATAAAAATTGCTACAATGTTCATTTTATGAAAATTTAAAAAATTGATGCAAAAATCGATTTTTCCGCAAAAAATTCAAAAAAGTTTGTGTATTACAACGAAGAGCTTGTAACAAATTCAAAATTTCAAACGCAATTATCTCGAAAACTACAACGATTCAGAACATGCCGTAAAAACAAAAAATGCTCCATTTTTCATGATCTTTCCGAATATATCATTTTTTCATATGATTGTAACTTACTGGACTGGTCCTTTAAAAATTTTAAAAAAATAAAATTTAAAAAAAAAAAAATTTTGATTTTGTTTAAAAGAGTAAAATTTCTGATTTTAAATCAAAAAAAAATTTTTGAATTAAATTTTTTCAAAAAAAAAAAAATTAAACTTCAAAATTTCACAAAAATTCATATTTAAAAAAAAAAAGAAAAAAAATTCAAAAAAAAAATTCAAATTAAAAATTCAAAAAAATTATATGAATTTTATTTTTTTAAAAAAAAAAATTTTGAAAAATTTTTTGATAAAAAAATTTTTTTAACATTGTTAAAAAAAAAATTCAATTACGATGCTTTTTTCATTTCAAAACATAAAATGTTTTTTAGTTTTTTCAAAAAAAAAAAAATTTGAAATTTATGAATTTTTTCCTTGTTCAGATTTGAAAAATTTGAAAAATTTTTTCAAAAATTGCAAAAAATTAAATTTCGCAAAATGAAAAAATTCAAAAAAAAATAAAAAATTTTTTTTGCGTCAAATTTTTTCAATCAATGAAAAAATTTTTTGAAAAAAATTTTAAAAAAAAAAAAAATATTTTTTAATTTAAGGAGAGATATTTTAAAGCATGATTTTAAATTTTTTTTTTTTCATTCATGAATAAATATTTCAAATATAAATAAAAAAATTCAAAAAAAAATTTTTTTTTAAAATTTTTTTTTTTTAAAAAAAAATTTCTCATTTTTTTTTCAAAAAAAAAATTTCAATCATCAAAAAAAAAAAAAAAATGGCTTTTTCAAAAATAAAAAAAAAAAAAAAATCTTCGAAAAAAAAATTTTGAAAAATTTTCAAAATTTTAAATCAAACCTTTTTTTCAAATTTCGAATTTTTTTTAAACATGGAAAAATAAACATTATTTTGAAAGATCATTTAAAAAAAGCAAAAAAAAAAAATGATTTTTTTTTACAAAACAAAAATTTTTTAAAAAAAAAAATCAAAAAATTTAAGCTTATTTTGAAATTTTTAAAAACAAAAAATAAAAAAAAAAATTAAAAAAAATAACAAAAAATTGCATTAGTTTTTAAAAACATGGCAATCTAAAACAATAAAAAATTTTTTCATTCAAAGAATGATTTTTTAAGATCAAAAAATTTTTTTTTTTCAAAATAATGGAAAATAAAAATTTTACAAATGAATTTTTTTTTGATAAAATTTTTCAGAAAAAAACAATTTAAAAATTTCCAAAAAATTAAGAATGAAAAATAAGGTTTTTTCAAAATTTTTTTTAATTTTTTAAAAATTAAAAAAGTTATTTAAAAATTTTTGATTTTTCAATTTTTCATCAAAAAATTTTCGAATGAAAATTTTCAAATTTTTTTTTTTTTTTAAATAAAAAATCTTTTCCAAAAAATATTTAAAAATTTTCAATTTTTTTTTTTAAATAAAATTGTTTGAAAGTTTTTTAAAAAAAATCAGAAAAAAATTTTCGATTTTTTCGTTTAAAAATTTTTTTGCAAAATGAAACGTTTAAGATTAAAAAAATTTGAACAAAAAAACATTAATTTGTTTTCAAAAAACAAAATTTTTCAAAATAAACAATTTTTTTCAAAAATTTTTTTGAATTTTTGAAAAAATTTTTTTCAAAAAAAAAATTTTAAAAAAATAAAAAAAAATTTTTTTTAAATTTTTATAATGACATTAAGAAAAATCGAATTTTTAACTTTGAAAAAAATTGAATGAGGTTTAATGAAAATAAAAAATTTTCAAAATAAAAAAAAATTATGTAAATTCTCAAATTTTTTTGAAAATAAATTTTTGAAAATTTAAAATAAAATTTAAATTTAAAAATTGAAAAACAAAAAATCATTTGATAAATAAAAAAAAAATCCAAATTTTTAAAAAAAAGAAGATAAAAAAAAAAAAAATTTTTGAAAAAAAATTTTTCAAAAATTTTTTTAAAAAAGAAAATTGCTGATTAAATTTTTTATTTAAACAAATTTTTTTATTTTGAAAATAAAACAAAATTCAAAAAAAAAAAAAATTTTGCGTTTTAAATGAATTCAAAAAATTTTAAAAAAATAAAATTTTTTCCATTTTTTGGACAAAGAAGCTAAAAAAAAATTTTTTTTTTTTTCCATTTTTTTCATTCTAAAACCAATTTTCAAAAAAGAAAATTTAAAAAAGAATCATTAATAAAAAAATAAAATTGAAAAACTTCGAAAAAGGTTCAAGTTAAAGAAAAAAATAAAAAAAAATTATCGAAAATAAAAAAAATTTTTTTTTTTTTTTAATCAAAAAAAAAACAAAAAAATTTTTGAAAAACAAAAAAAAAAAAAATTTAGTTTTCCAATTTAGAATTTTGCTAAAATTTCAGTTTTTATAAAAAAAACATAAATTTTCAAAAAATTTTTAAATTCAAAAAAAAAAGTCATTTAAAGAAATTTTTTTGAAAAAATGTTCAAAAAAAAAGTAAAAAAATAATTTTTTTTTTAAAATTAATAGAAGAAAATTTTTTTAAAAAAAAATTGGAAAATTTTAAATTTTTTTTTTTAAAAAAATTTTATAATAAAATTTGAATTTTTCAAAAAAAAAATTTTCATTTTTGAAAAAAAAATAAAAAAAAATTTTTCAAGAAAATTCTTAAATTTTTCTTTTTTGAATTTCAATAAAAAAAAAATTGAGTAAATTTTTTTTTTTTTTTTACAATTTTCAAAAAAATTTGAATTTTTTTTAGGGAAAAAAATTCAAGAAAAGAAAATAAACAAAAAAATTTCAAAAAAAAAATTTTTTTTTAAAAAAATTTTGGAACATTTCAAGAAAATAAATTTTAAAAAATTAAAAATTAGAAAATTAATCAAAAAATTTTTCCAATTTGATTTTTATTTTTTGAAAAACAAAATTTTAAAATTTTTTTTTGGAAAAATTTATTTGGAAAATAAAAAAAATTTTTTGAAAATTTTTTTCAAAAATTAATTGAAAAATCAAAATCGAAATCAAAAAAAAATGAAAAAAACAAAAAAAAAAAAAAAAAAAATTAAAAAAAAAAAATTCATAAACAAAAAAAAATTTTTATTTATTTGAAAAAAAATGAAAATAAAAAAAAAAAAATTTTTTTCAAAAATTTTTTTTTCAATTTTTTCAAAAAAAATTTGATTAAATTTTGATTTGGAAAATTTGAAATTTATAAATTTTTTTTTAAATTTTTTGATTTTTTCAAATTTTTAAAAAAAAAAAAAAAAATTTTTCAAAAATGAAAAAATTTTGAATGAAAAAAAATAAAAAAAATTTTCAAAATATAAAAAAATTTTTTTTAAAGAAAACAAAAATAAAATTTGAAAAAATTAAAAAATTTTTTTCAAATTTTAAATTGGCAAATCACATTTGAAAAATTTAAAATTTTTATTTTTTCATTGAAAAAAAAAAAAAAAATTTTCAAACGTTTGAGCAATAAAAAAAAAAAAAAAAAATGAAAAAAAAAATCCTTTGAATTATTTTGATTTACATTTGATTCATTTTCAAAAATTTTTTCAAATCAATCAAATTTTTTTTCAAATGGATGAAAAATTTTGATTTGAAACAAAAAGTTTTCAAAACTTTTTTAGACAAATTAAGTCTTTAGAAAAATTTTTGAATTTTTTAAAAAATTTTTTCAAAAAAAAAAAAAATTTAAAACATTGGCATGATAAAATTAAAAAATTTCATAAAAGAAAAAAATTGGAATGTATTAGACTTTGAAAAAAATTTAAAATCATAAAAAAAAAGAAATTCCAAAATATGAAAAAATTTGCAAAAAAAAAAAAAAAAAATTAAATTTAATTATCAGCAAAAATAAAAAATTAAAATTTAAAAAAAAAAATTTAAAATAAAAAAAATTGAATGAAAATTTTTGAAAAAAATTTTCAAATTAAAATTTTTTAAAAATCGAAATTTTTAAATTTTTAAAAAAAAAAACAACAAAAAACAATTAAAAAAAATTTTTTTTTATTTTCGAAGTTTTTTCAGATTGGAAATCAAAAAATAGTGAAAATTGAATCAAATTTTTCGAAAAATTTTTTGAATTTGCAAAAAAATTTTTTAAAAACAAAAATCTTTTTTTCATTTTGAAAATTTTTTTGAGTTTAAATTGATTTTTGAAATTTTTCAAATTTCTTAAAATGAAAAAAAAAAAAATTTTTTCAAAATTTTAAAAAAACTTTAAAAAAATTTCAAAATTGCAAAAAAAAAAAAAAAAATTTTTTGAAAATTTTTTTTCATTAATTTTCAAATTTTTTGTTTAAATTTAATTTTAAAATAAGAAAATAAAAAAAAAAAAATTTCAATAAAAATTTTCAATTAAATTTTTTTTTTGAAAAAAAAAAAAGTTGCAAAAAAAAAATCAAAAATTTTAAAAAAATTTTCAATAAAATTTTTCAATATTTAAAAATTCAAAAAAAGATTTAGAAAAAGAAAAAAAAAAAAATTTAAAAAAATTAAATTTTGAAAAAAATTTTTTAAAATTTTTTGAAAATTTTAAAAAAAAAATAATTTCAAATCATCAATTAGTACTTTAAAAAATTTGAATTTCTTTATTAAAAAAAAAAAATTTTAATTTAAAAATTTTTTGAAAAATTTTTTTTGATTTCAAAAAAATTTTCAAAAAAAAAAAAATTTAAAAATTTCAAAAATTTTTTTTTGAAAAAAATTTTAAAAAAAAATTTCAAAAAAAATTTTTTTTTTTTTAAAAAATCAAAAAAATTTTTAAAATTTTTAAATTTTGAAAAAAAAAATAAAAAATTTTAAAAAAATTTTTCAAAAAAAAAAAAAAATTTTTTTAAATTTTAGAAAAAAAAAAAATTTTTGAAATTTTTCAAAAATGGTATTTTTGAAAAATTTTTAAAAAAAAAAAAAAATTAAAAATCAAAACAAAAAAATTTAAAATTTTTTTTATTTTAAAAATGGAAGTTTTTCAGAAAAAAAATTTTTTTGACCTAAAAAATTTGAAAAAATTTTTAATATCGAAAAAAAAAATTAAAAAAAAAAAAAGCAAAAATAAAATGATTTTTCAAAATTGAAAATTATTCAATCTAATTTCAAAAATTTGTCAAAAAAAAAATCTTTTTAAAAAAAAAGAAAACAAAATGACCATAAAATTAGCAAAAATTTTTATTTTTTTAAAAAAAAAAATTTTTTAAATTTTTTTGAATTTAAAAAAAAAAAAACTTTTACAAAACTAAAAATATTTAAAAATTTATAGCAATTTTTTGAATTTTTTAAAAAAAAAAAAAAAAATTTTTAAAAAAAAAAAATTGAAAAAAAAAAAAAATAAAAATGCCAAAAAAATTTTTAAAAAAAAGCAAAAAATTTATTTTCAAAAAACTTTTGGAATTTTAAAAACAAATTTCATTTTTTTGAAAAAAAATTTTTTTTTTTTTTTTTGATATTCGAAAAAAATTTTAAACCAAAATTTCACCCTTTTTTTTGAAAGCAAATCAAATTTTGAAATTTTTTCATTTAAATTTTTTAAAAATTTTTTAAATATCAATCAAAAAAAATTTTTAAAATTAGAAAAATTTTTTTTTTCTCAAAATGATTGTATTGCAAAAAAATTAAAACATTTTTGCCATTTTTTAATTTGAAAAAAAAATTTTGAAAAAAATGATTTTTAAAATTTTTAAAATTCACTTCAATCAAAAAAAAAAAAAAAAAAAAAAAAAAAAACTAAAAAAAAAAAATTGCAAAATTTTTTTTCAAAAAAAAAAAAAAAAAAAAATTTTAAAAAAAAAAAAAAAAAAATTTAAAATTTGAAACTTTTTTTCCAAAAAATTTTTAAAAAATTTTAAAATTTTGAATTTTATTCATTAAAAATTCATTTTTAAAAAAAAAAAAAAAAAAAATATTTTTTCAAAAAATTTTTTTTATATTCAAAATTTTCATTTTTTTTAAAAAAAAAAAAAACTTAAAAAAAAATTTCAAAAAATTCAAAAATTTGAAAAAAATTTAAAGAAATTTTTAAAATTTAAAAAATTTTGATCATGAAAAATTCATTACTTGAAAAAATTTTTTTCGCATCAAAATTTTTTAAAAAACAAATTTAAAAATTAAAACTTTTTCAAAATTTTTTTTTTTCAAAATTTTTAAAAATTACTTGGGTAAAAAAACAAATTAAAATCATTCCAAAATTTACAAAAAAAAAAATATATTCGGAAAGATCATGAAAAATGGAGCATTTTTTTTTTTTTCACAATATTTTTGAATCGTTGTAGTTTTCGAGATAATTGCGTTTGAAATTTTGAATTTTACAAGCTCTTTTTTTAATAACAAATTTTTTTTTTTTTTTTTTTTTTTGAATTTTCGAATCATCGATTTTTAAATTTTCATAAAATGAACATTGTAGCAATTTTTTTATAGCTAAATGAGACGAACAAAATGACACCAAAATTATCCAATTTGAACATTGTTTTGGGTTATTGAAACGAAAACATGATTCATGTTTTCGTTTCAATAACCCAAAACAATGTTCAAATTGGATAATTTTGGTGTCATTTTGTTCGTCTCATTTAGCTATAAAAATTGCTACAATGTTCATTTTATGAAAATTTAAAAAATTGATGCAAAAATCGATTTTTCCGCAAAAATTCAAAAAAGTTTGTGTATTACAACGAAGAGCTTGTAACAAATTCAAAATTTCAAACGCAATTATCTCGAAAACTACAACGATTCAGAACATGCCGTAAAAACAAAAAATGCTCCATTTTTCATGATCTTTCCGAAATATGATTGTAAATTAC
Source organism: Meloidogyne exigua (assembly GCA_018905775.1). Classification (NCBI taxonomy): domain Eukaryota; kingdom Metazoa; phylum Nematoda; class Chromadorea; order Rhabditida; family Meloidogynidae; genus Meloidogyne; species Meloidogyne exigua. The sequence continues at coordinate 7,141 of JAGUQR010000155.1, forward strand.
TGGACTTTTTTAAATAAAATTTTAAATTTTAATTTGAAATCAAAAAAAAAGAAATTTAATAAAATCATTAAAATTTTTTTTACATGAAAAAATTTTTTTCAAATTTGTTATCAAAAAAAAAAATTTTAAAAAATTTTTTTTAATTTTTTTTTTAATTTTAAAAAACAAAAAAAATTTTTTGATAATTAAAATGGAAGATTCAACACGAAATGAACTGAAAAAAATCCAAAAAATTCAAAGAAAATTTGAACTTTTTGAATTTTCTTTTTTTATTTTGTGTATTGAAGAAGAATTTTTAATCTAAAATTGAGAAAAAAAATTCAATGATTTTTGGCAAAATGTTTTTTGAATTGAAAAAAAAAATAAATTTTTTTCCATTTTGAAATTTCACAAAGTTTTTATAAAAAAACTTTTCAAAAATTTGAAAATTTTAAAATTTTTTTCAAAAAATTGAAAATGCCTTAATCAAAAAAAAAAAAAAATTTTATTTTTTAAAATTTAAAAAATTTCAGAATTTTTTTTTTTAAAACTGTAAAATCAAAAATTTTAAATTTTTTTTTTTTTAAAAATTTCAAAAATCGAACAATTTTTAAAAAATGATTTTATTTTTTAAAAAAAAAATAAATCATAAAAAAAAATTTCAAAATTTCGAAAATTCTTCGAAATTAAAATTCTGATGAAATTTTGAATTAATGATTGCGCAATTAATCATGATTTTAATGTTTGAAAAATTAAAAAAAATTTTTTTATTTCAAAAAAAAATTTTGACAATAACCATTTATTTTTGACAAACAAATTCAAAATTTTCTGTGGACTTTTTATATGAAAATTTCCAAAAAATTAAACATTTTTTCTTAATTTTCAATAAAATTTTGGATACAATTTAAAAAATTTTAAAAATTTTCTAAAATCTTAAATTATTAAAATTAATTGAATTTTTTACGAATTTTTCAAAACAAAATTTTACCATTCTTTTCATTATTTTTTCAAAATTTTGAATCTTTAAAAAAAAAAATAAAAAAAATTTTTCAAAAAGATCAAAAAATTTTGTTTTGATTTAAAAAAAAAAAAAAAAAATTAAAAATTAAATTTTTATTGTTTCATGTTTTTTTCATTAGTTGCCAAAAATTTGTTGAATTTTTTAAAGTTTTGAAAACAAAATTTCAAAAAATTTTTTGATTTTTTTCAATATTAAAGAAAAAAACCATAATTTACAAAAATTTTAAAACCATTTTAGAAATTTCAAAAATTGCTTTTGACATTATTCTATTTCAAAATTTAGTTTACTAATTTTTAAAAATTTTCATTGCGTTTTTCAAAAAAATTGAAAATTTCTCACAAATTTTCTAAACAGCCATTTTATTTTTTTTTTTTCAATTTTTCATTAAATCAAAATTTTTTTACTTTTAAAATAATCAAAATTGAAAATTTGATTCAAATTTTTTAATTTTTTTTTTAAAGATTAAAAAGATTAAAAAAAACATTTTATTTATTTAAAAAATCAAAAAATAAATCAAAAAATTTTCATAAATTAAAAAAAATTTTTTCAAAATTAAAAGCTTAAAAATTTTTCAAAAAAAACAAAAAAATTTCCAAAATCAAAAAAATTTTTTAGAAAAAAATGAAAACCCAAAAAAATGCAAAAAATTTTTTTTTTTTAAAAAATTTTTTGATTTCAAAAAAAAATTTTTTTCTGAATTTCCAAATTGATTTTTATTTTTTCTAAAAATTGTGAAATCCTAAAAAAATCTTCAAAGTTAAATTTCAGAGATATTTATGGGAAACGAAATTTAAAATTTTTCCATTAATTGAAAAAAATCGAAAAAGCCCTTAAAAAAATTTTTTTTAAAAAAGTAAAAAAAAATTTTTTCTAATTTTTTATTTTTTATTTAAATAAAATTTTGAAAAACAATGATCAAATGGAGGAAAAAAAAAAAAAACAAAATATTAAATTGTCAAATGCAAAAATAAGAAAGAAATTGTTGAATTGAAAAAAACAATAAAATTTATCAAAAAAATTTTAAAAAAATCAATTTTTCTGATCAAAAAAAATTGAAAATTGAAAATCTATAAAATTTTTTTTTTTTTACAATTAAAAACACGAAAAAATCGAATCCTTCTATTTTTATGTCATTTTTTTTTTTTTAAAAAAAGACTAGAAAATTTGAATGAAAAAAATTTTTATATTGAATTTTCAAAAAAACTTTTTTTGATTAAAATTTTCCAAAAAAATTTTCAAAATTTGAAAAATTAAAAAAAATTTAAAAAATTTTGAAATTTTCAAAATTGAATTTTTTGAAAAATCTAAAAAAATTAAAAATGCAAAAAAAAAACAATCAATAGCTTCAGGATTAAAATTTTTTGCAAAAATGTCCAAAAAAATTTTGAAAAATTTTTTGAAAATTTCTTAAAATTTTTTGTATTGACAAAAATTTTTGAAATTTTTAAATTTTTTGGAAAATTTTGTTTTGAAATTTTAAAAAAAATTTTTGAATTTTGAACAATTATTTTTGAAAGATTGAATTTTTTTAATTTTTATTAGTAAAATTTTTTTTTTTAATTTTTCGAAATAAAAAACAAAAAAATAAAATTTTCAAAAATTGAAATATTTTTTGAATGAATATGAATGAAAAAAAAAAAAAAAATTTTCAAAAATCAAAAAAATTTAAAAAATAAGAATGATGTTTGTTTATTTCGCATTTGATAATTTTTGAAATTTCACAAAGTTTTTAAATCCTTTTTTTTCAAAATTTTTTTTTGCTGAATAAACAAACATTTTTGAAAAAAATTTGTGATTTTTGACAAAAAGATTTTTTAAAAAATAAATTTCAAATTTTAATGAATTTTGTTGAATGGGGAGGAAAAAAAGGATATCTACTTTTGCTCTTATTTTGAACGTGGTCTAAAATCGAAAAATTTTATTTTTCGAAATTTTCTCAAAAATGACCCTATTAGGGGTAATTTTATGCGGGAAACACGTTGGCGATGTTATTTTTGCGTAAAAACGCTTCCATTTTTTAGAAAATCGAATTTTTGCATATTAGCTTTTTTTTAAATATTTTTTTGTCTTTAATATGCAAAAATTCGATTTTCTAAAAAAAATGGAAGCGTTTTTACGCAAAAATAACATCGCCAACGTGTTTCCCGCATAAATAAAACCATTGGTTGTGATCAGGGCAAAAAAAGAATTAAAAAAATTGCATTTTTGAGTCAAATCTAAAGAAAATCAATAAAAATTACTGTTTTCGGTGGTGATTCGCGTGAATAATAAGTTTTTTTTTCCCACCATGCTAACCCCAGCGAGGATATTTTATTCACAAACTTAAACGACCACATTGGTCCTCGGCCCCAAAAACCCGAGCATGTCTCAAACATAAGAAACTTCATTTTAATTCAAACTAAATTTTTTTTTGTGTATTGATATTTTCTCTATTTATATGTTTTTTTGAAAAAAAAAATTTCATCTTGCACGAGGAAAATTTTTCAAAAAACCGTGTCAGATCCAAAATTTTGAAATTTTCCTTTTTTTCAAAATCACAAAAAGAGCAATAGAATTTTCTGAAAAAAAACGCAAAATGATGCTAGTGTTTTTTGTTTATCAATAAATTGCGTTGCAACAATAGTCAAAGGTCTAAAATTTGAGGAATTTCGAAATGAACTAAAAGATCGAGCAAAAAACATTCAGGTTCAAGAGAAACTAAAATTATGTTTGTTGCAATGTGGGAAATGCAAAATTAATTGTAAATTTTAATTTTCGCTTTTCAAAGATTAAGCTTTTTTTTTGAAAAAGAAGTTCTACATGGCTTTAATGAAATTTCATAACAGGGAAATCCTTTTATGGCAAAAAAGAAAGTTGATTTTGTTAAAAATTATTCAAAATGAATATTTTTGTTATACATGGGTTGTATTAAAAAGTTGTTGGAATCATCAAATTTCGAAATCGAAATTTTCTAGTATAAGTAGGCTGAAAAGGGCTTAGACTTTTACGTGACTTTTTTTCAAAAGGGCTTAGGCTAAAGCTCAGTATCAGGATTAGTTGAAGCCAAAAAATTTTTAAGCCCAATTATTTGTGTTTCTAAAATTTAGTTAAAAATCATTTGTTTGCATTATACCTAAATAATGTCCATTTTTATATGAAGATATATGAGATATTAGCATTTTTAAAGGAATGATTTAAATATGTTTAGCAAATAGAAATTTAATAATGAAAATTTTTGGATAAAATCAAATGGGTGTTGATAAAACTATCAAAAATAAAGACTGTTTAGGCTTTGAGTTGCTGTTTTATATGAAAAGCAAACAAAAATCCCGGAAAATATATCCGACTCGATCGAGATGAACGGAAGGTTACAGTAAGAATACTAAGGTTCATTGATTTTTTAATTTACAATTTTTTTTACAAGCCAAAAATGAATTAAAAATCCATAATTAATAAATTTAGGGGTTGTTAAATATTACAAAATCAAAATTATTTGAATTGTTTCATCTTTGTCGTGAGGGCAAGAGACTTTCTGTCAATGTCCCCCTTTAATATGGATGTTGCAACTATTACACGTAGCGAGAATCCATACGAAAAATTTCAAATGCAATTATCTCTTTGTTTCAGGGTTGTTCAGAACATGCCGTAAAAACAAAAAATGCTCAATTTTTTATGAACTTTCCGAATATCAACAAAAAATGGCAAGTTTTTTTCTCACTGTACTTGTCCTTTAAACGACCATATATGATTTTTTAGAACTCAGGCGATTCTCAGCTCCTAGACGAACGAACACCCAACCAGTAACTTTTCGACAAGAACATGGCAGTGGTGTTGCTTCGGCTGCTATTAGGTAATTTTCAGTTTGCTAAAAAGATCGAAAAATGTGAAAAAGGCAAAAAATTGAGGGAAGCGAAATTGAATTCGTAACCTCCT
>JAGUQR010000162.1:0-10243 GCA_018905775.1 Meloidogyne exigua
AAACGCAATTATCTCGAAAACTACAACGATTCAGAACATGCCGTAAAAACAAAAAATGCTCCATTTTTCATGAACTTTCCGAATATAACATTTTTTGGCAACTTTTTCCCACTGGACTGGTCCTTTAAATAAATAAAAAATTTGCGATGAAAAAGATATTTACCTAGAATGGAAAATAATAAAATGAACCAAAAAATAGCTTCATCAAATTTTTCAAAAAATTTTCCATAATTTTTCAAATTCAAGTAAAACATAAAAATAACTAAACACAAATCTCATGAAAATTTTTGAAAATTTCTTCACTTCATCCAAGACATTAAAAAACAAAAAATCGAAAAATTGAACTTGAAAACAAACAATGTCAGTCATATATCAAAAAAGAAAATAAAACTCATCCAAAGAAGAAAATTTTAAAAAAAATCACCAAAGAAATGCAATATTTAACCTACAAACAATTATTTTGGGAAAATTTGAAGAAGATAGATGACTCATTCAAACAAGGCAAAATCAAATTTCAAAATAATAAAATTGAAAGCAGCAAAAAAATAATGAAGGGTGAAAAAAATTCCGTTTTGAGATTTTTTGGCCAAATTTTTTTCCCAAAATTTTTAAAAAAAAATTTATTTGCGAAAAAAATTGTGCAATCTATTTTTTGTCAAAAATACAAAAAAAATGGTGATTTTTGACGAAAAAAATTTTGAAAATTTTTTTAAAAAACGCAAAAGTAAAATTTTTTGGCTCATCTTGTAAATCAAAAATTTTTTGCAGAAATTTCCAAGCACATAAAAAGTTTCCTGTTGAGAAATTGGATTATGTGACAGTGATTTGTTGTATGAAAATGGACTGTTTGGCAATTATGTTCAATTTGGATGAATTTTTTCAAATTTTTGCTTTTGGAGAAAAATGTTTGGAACAGTGAGAGAGACAAAAAGTGCTTTTTCTTTCCGCCTGCTTAAGAATTTGTTGTTTTGGCTTTATTTGATTCAATTCATCAAATTAATAACCAGAAATGGTTTTTAGTGAAGAGGATTTTAAGCTTAGTTTAGTTTTGATAACTAACAAAAATTTAAAATCAACTTGCCCTCAAACGATTTTGACGAAATCGCATAAATCAAGCCGATATGATGAAAGCAAAATTTGCTTATGCATAAGCGTAAAATTTTAGCCGGCAAGGATCATTTCAAAAAATAATTCAGAAGAAACACTCTTAAAATGGACGCAAAAATTCCGAAAACATCGCCCTGGACATTTTCGAATTTATCAAAAATTCCGGACGTCTGAAAAGCCAATTGGAACGTTTTGAAAAAAAAAAAGTATTTTTAAATGTCATTTTAAAAAGACGACTGAGTTTTTCCCTTTGAAAAGTCCGAATTAATTTTTAAACTCAAATATTCCCGGACGGAAAATTTTTTGCAAGTTTGAAAATGTTTTTTTCATGGGCCTTTTTTCCTTTTTTGAAATTATTAAAAAAAACTAAAAAAATTTTTTCTTTACATAAAATTGAATTTTTAAAAATCACGATGTTTAAAATTTTCGAAAAGTTCAATTTTCTTTGACAAAAATTTTCGTCGATTTTCGGATTTTTTAATGACAGACACCACCCGTGTTTTGATGGTTAATCATAATGAAATTTCAAATTTATGATTTTTTAAGAAAAAAGGACTTCAATTTTTGCATCAAAAAACAAATTTTATTATTTTGACAGACCTTTTTTTTAAACTTGTTGAAAATTTTTTCCAGCTAGACGTTATTAATTTTTTTTAGCAAAATTTTTTGAAAAACAATTTACATATAATTAAAACTAAAAATCCTTTCTAGTTTTTTTAAGAAATTAAAAAATTAATCTACACAATTCGAAATAATTCCAATCAATAATTATCTTCATTCGGAGGGGAATCAAAAATATAAATAAAAAAATAAAATTTGAAATTCAAGTTCAATTGGGATTTTTAAAAATGAACTAAATCTAATGAATTCAAATAACGAAAAAATTTTCTGTTTTCAAGCATTTTCTGAGCATTTTTTTCGAAAAAAACGAATTTTCCTCTGAAAAATCGTTGTTTTTTGAAAATGTCAAAAATTTTTCAAAAAATTTTCTTTTATTGAAAGTCGAATAAAAAATTTAATAAAAAAAATTCGGAAGTTGCAATATTCAACTTTTTTAAATTATATTTGTTTTTTTATTAATCAAAGATTTTGAAACGAATTTTTAAAATTTTTGATTTCGAAATTCTTCAAATCAAATTTTATTGAAAAAATTCAAAACAATAAAACTTTTAAAAGAAATTCCAAATACCCAAAATGAAAAAAAAATTTTAAAAATTTAAAATTAAAAAATTTTTTCATTTCGTAAAGTTGAAAATGGTCTTTTTTTAAAATCTTAATGAAACATGAAATTTTTTACCAAAAAAACATTGAAAAAAACATTTTCGTCAAGATTCAAAAAAAAAAAAGTTGTTTAAAATTTTAGGTATTGAGGAAGATTTGAAAAAAGTCAGCTGTAATTCAAAATAAAATGAATTGAGGCAATAAAATAAAAAAAGTAAACTTTCTCTTGAACAATGATGAAAAAAATGATTTTTGTCTATTTTCTGAAAACGAATTTTTGATGAACAGAAAATTCATTTTAAAGTTAACCAGTCCACTCGGAAGGAAACACTATGAAAAAATTATATATTCGGAAAGTTCATGAAAAATGGAGCATTTTTTGTTTTTATTGATATGTTCTGAATCGTTATCGTTGCGAGATAATTGCGTTTGAAGTTGGCGATTTTTGAAAAATCTGTGTATTACAACGAAAAAAAAACGAAGTTAAAATTCGTTCCTGAATCAATAAAATTTTGTGTATTGACGCGAAAATTCAAAAAATTTTTTGACTTTTTTTAAAAATAAAATGAATCTTTCCAAAAATTTTTTTCAAATTTTTTACATGGACTTTATTTTTTCAATGAAATCATTTTTGCAACTAAAATAAAAAAATTTTTGAAGTTTTAACAAAAATTTTCCAAAAAAATCGATTATCAAAACCAAACACGATTTTCAAAATTGTCAAAATTTTTTCAAATGAATATGAACCGCTGTTTCGCAACCGACAAAATTAGAAAAACGTCATTCTTGGCAATTCTTAATTTTCCTTCAAAAGTTGTCGGCATTTATGAGAACAAAAAATTGCAGTGGAAAACCCATCGAAACGAATTATTTTTCGTTTTTGAAAATTTTTTTTCTAAAAATCAGTGCCAATTTCAAATCCAATTTTGAGTAAAAAATTCTTTTCTTGTTGGACTCTAAATTTAGGAAAAATTGAAAACATCCAAAAAATGTGAAAAATAAAACACATAAAATTTTTTTGAATTTATAAGGCACTTTTTTGGCAATGATAAAATCCATGGGTTGAATTATAATGAATGACTTTCAAACATGTTCTTTTGGAAAAATTCAACTTGTTGAGGGAAAAAGTTTTTTATGTTTGACATTGATCAAAATGGCGCCAAAATTTCACTTTTACGCCTATCCAAAACAAAAAATCAATAATTAAAATCACAAAAAGGCAAAGTGATTTTGGGTCAAAATCATAAAAATTTCGAATAAATAAAAAAATTTTTTTTTCATGAAATTTTTTTCACCATTAACATTTTTTATTTAAAAAAATTTTGATATTGACAAGCAAAATTCAAAATTTAAAACAACGTTTGCATTAAAAGTATGACAAATTTTTTTTGAAATTTTTTGGAAAAATTATTTTTTTTTCTAAAATTACAAAGTGGTTACAATTTTCAAGAATTCTGAAATTGGGATAAACAAATTTGTTATTAGAATTTTTAAAATAAAATTTTGAAATTTTTTTTTTTAAAAGATAAAAATTTTTAATTGAAAAAATATTTTGAACTTTACAATATTGAAATTTTTTAAAACGAAAAAATTTACATAATTATTTAAAATTTTTAGGGCAGGGACAAGATTTTTTGGAGCAACCTAAAAATTGTTTTGACCATTTTAAAAAAATGGGTTCAGGGTGTTTCCGAAATTACCAAAATTAAAAAATTCAATATTTTTTGATAAAATTTTTTTTTAAAAATGCCATTTAAAGCAAATTTGGTTTAGAAATTTTAAATTTTTTTTTGAAAATTTTCTAATTCAATGTTTAAAAAATTTTTTTTAAAAAAAAAAGGCAAAAAATTTTTTTTTAGTTTTATTTTTGAACCAAAAAAATCATAAAATTTCCCCACTAATGACATGAAAAATCCATGATTGCAAATGTTGATTTGGGAAAATAAAAAACTTAAAATTTTTAAAAAATTTTTTTTTACCCATTAAAAAATTCAAAATTTGAAAAAAATTTATTTTAAAAACAAAAAGCAATTAAAAAAATTTTAAAAAATTCAAATCAATATCAAATTTCCCAATTTAAAAAGCTTTTTGGAATTTCAGCTTTTTCAATTTTTAAAATTTTGTTTTCAATTTTTTGATTTATGAAATAAAGTTTAAAAAATCCCGAAAAAAACCAAAAAGTTTTTAAAAATAAAAAAAAATTTTTTTTTTTTAAGCAAGGTTGGTTCAGCAAATTTCCATGATAAATTTCAATCAAATCAAAAAATTTAAATTGTAAAAAAATAAAAAATTTTTTAATCTTTTTAAATTCCAAAAAATCAATTTTATAGTTAAAAAAATTGTAACAAATTTCAAAATTTTTTTTAATTTCTCGTTTTTTGAAACAGGGGATTTTTCATTGTTTTGTAATAAAAGCATCCCAAATTGATTTTTTTGCTAAATTTTTACTTTAATTCCTTTTTTGTTTTCCATAAAAATTTTGAAAAAAAAATTTTTTTCATAAAAATTCATGGAGCAAAATTTGTCCCGAAAATTTTTTGAAAATTTAAAAAAAAAAAATAATTTTTTTTCTTTATTTTTGGTTTTTTGAAGAAAAAATTTATAAAAAAAGTTGAAAGAAAAAAATTCTGATGATGAAAAATTAAAAAAATTGCGGCAATCGAACTTGAATTTTTCAAAAAAAATTCAGTTTTGAATTTTTTTGAAAAAAAAATTTTTTTAAAAAAAAAAAATTAAAATAAAAAAAAATAAAAACAAAATTTTCACAAATTTTTAATGGAAAAAATTTTTTTTTTTAAAAAAATTTCGAAAAAAATTTTTTTTAAAAAAAAAAAAAATCAGGGAAAATTCAAAAAAATTTTCAATGATAAATCAAATTTTTTTTTCATAAAATTGAATAAATTTTTTACCAAAAAAAAAATTCCAAATAATTTTTTGAAAAATTTTCTTCAAAAATTTTTTTAAAAAAATTCAAAAAAAAAAAAAATTTTTCATAAATTTTTCTTTTATTTTTCAAAAATTTTTAAATATGTAAATCCATATAAAAAAACAGGATGAAATTTAAAAAATTTCAAAAATTGAAATTAAAAAAATGGTGTTGCCGTTTGAAAAAAAATGATAAATTGGCAATTTTCAAAAAATAAAAAAAAAAAAAAATTTGGATTTTTTTCATGGAAGTTCAAAAAAAAATTTTTTTAATTCAAGATTTTAAAAAAAAATTTTTATTTCATTGAATTTTTTTTCAAATTTTATTTTATTAAATGAAATATTTTTTTCGAAAAAAAAAAAAATCCCATTTTTGAAAAAAATTTAAAAAAAAATTTCCTTAAAAAAACAAAATTTTCAAAAAATTTAAAATTTGCAAATTAAAAAAAAAATTTTAAAAATAAAAAAAAAATGAATTTTTAAATTTTCAAAAAAAAAAAATTTTTTTTAAAATGATGATTTTTTTGATGAAAAAAAATACAAACAAATTTTTAAAAAATTATTTTCATGTAAATTTTTAAAAACTTCATTTTGAAAACGGTTTATTATAGGCCAAAAATTTTTCAAAAAAAATTCAATGCAAAAATTGGAAAAATCTTGAAAATTTTTTCATAAAAAATTTTTATGAAAAAATTTTTTAATGAAAAAATTTTAAAAAAAATTGCGAATTTTTTGTTCTGATTTAAGATTGAAAAAAAAAAATTAAAAATTTACAAAAAATTTCAAAATTTTGATGATAAAGAGAAAAAATGACCCAATAAATTTTTGTTTATAAGCACTTTTGAAAAAATTTCATTTTCAATGAACTAAAATTTTTTTTTTTAAATTTTTATTTTTTTTTGAAAAAAAAAACGATCCTTTTTCTTAAAACATAAAAATTTTTCAAAAAAAAATTCATTTTTTGAAAAATTTAAAATAAATTTTTTTATTTTTAAAAATTGAATTCAAAAATTGGGTTTTTTATGAAAAAAAATATTAAAAAATTAATTTTTCAATTTTGGATATTTTTTTTTGAAGTTTTTAAATTTTAAATCGAATGCCGAAAAAATGTTTTTTAATTTTTTTTTTAAACAAAAAGAAATTACGACGAATTAAAAAAATGTCAAAATTATTCAAAAAATTTTAATTTTTGAATAAAAATTTTTTTTTTTAATTTTGATTTTCAAAACGGTTTTTATTTTTGTTTTTATCGATTTTCAAAATTCCAAAATTTCAATAAAAAAGATTTTAAAATTTTTGATTTTTGATTTTGAATAATTTTTTTGATATTTTTTATTTTTTTTTAAAAAAAATACTTTTTAAATTTTTTTCAATGAATCATTTTCAAAAAAAAAGATAAATAAAAATGATTTAAATTTTAAATGTTTTTTTGAAAAAAAAATTTTGAAAAAAATCAAAATTTTTTTTTTTTTTAAAAAAAAATTAAAAATGAAAAAAAAATCAAAAAAAAAAATTCAAAAAAATTTTTTAAAAAATTTTTTGAAAACAAAAAAAATTGAATTTTCAAAAAAAAAATTTTTTAAAAATTCATGAGAAAAAGATAGAGTTTATTAACAAAAATAAAATGAGAAAAAAATTAAAAAATAATTGGTTTTTTCAATTTAATTATTTTGAAAATTGATTTTAAAAAAATCTTAATTTTTTTAAAAATAATTTTCAAAAAAAAAAATAAAAAAATTTTTTTCATTTTCAAATTGTATTTTTTTTCGAATAAAATTTTTAAACGATTAACAAAATTCAAATGCAAAAAAAAATTTTTTAAAATTCGAAAAAAAATTTTTAAAAATTCAAATTTGAAAATTTTTTTTTAAAAAAAATAATTAAAATCAATTTTTTCGAAAAAAAAAAAAAAAACCTTTGAAATTAAAAAAATTCAAAAAAGTCCAAACAATTTTCAATTTTTAAAAAAGAAGATTTGCAATTTTTGATCATTCAATTACAAGAATTGAAAAAAAATTTTTTGATTTTTAATTCAATTTAAAAATTGAAAAAAAAAAATAAATTTTTTTGAAAAAATTTTTAAAATTTTCATAAAAATTGATTTTGAAAATTTGAAATTTGCAAAAATCAAAAAAATAAAAAAAATTTTTCATTTTTTAATTTTAAAAATCGAAAAATTTTTAAATTTTCAAAAAGAATTTTTTTGAATCATTTTTTTAAAAATTTAAAAAAACAATATTTTCAAAAATAAATAAAGAAAAAAATTTTTTTTTTTTTAATGAGTTTTTTATTTAAAATTTAATTTTTTCGTTTTTTTTTTCAAATTCAAATTTTAATTTAAAATTATTTTTTTTTAAAATGCATTTTTTTTTGATTTTGTTTTCATAAGTTAAAATTTTTTTTAAAAAAAAATTTTTTCAAAAATAAGAATATTTAAAATCATTTTGAAAATTTTGAATCTTTTTTTTATTTTGAAAAAACATCATGAAATGTTTTCAAAAATTAAAAATTTAATTTATGCAAAAAAATTTGCTTTTTTGAAAATTTGAAAAAATTTTAAAAAAAAATTTTTTTTAAATTTCAAAAAAAAATAAAAAAAAAATTCAAAAAATTAAAAAAAAAATTTAGCAAAATTTTCACTTTTACAAAAATCTCAAAAAATCAATTAAATTTTCAAATTCAAGAAAAATGAAAAAAAAAAATTTTTTAAAAAAAAAATAAATTTTATTTAAAAAAAATTTCATTTTTTTTTTTTTTTTGATCAGATACCAAAAGGGCATTAAAAAAATTTTGATTGAAAAAAATCATAAATTTTTTTTTTTTTAAAATTTTTCAAAATTTTTTTTTAAATTTTCAAAAAAAAAATTTTTGCAAAAAAATTTGATTTTAAAAAAATTTGCAATTTTTCAAAAAAAAAACAAAAATTGAAATTGTTAAAAAAAAAAAAAACTTACAAAAAAAAAGAAATTGAAAAAAAATTTTTAAATTTTTTGAAGCAAAAATTGGAAAAATTTCAAATCCAAGAAAAATTTTGATTCAAAAAAAAAAATTAAGACTTTTTTCATTTTAAAAAGATCAATTATTTCAATCTTTTTTTTAATTATTCAAAACATTATCGAAAAATCATATTTTTTTATTTTAAATTTTTTGAGGAAAAGAACAAAAAGATTTCAAAAATTTGAATTTTCAAAAATTTTTAATTTAAATTTATTTTTTGCAAAAAATTTTTTTAAAAAAAAATCAATTTTGCGATAAATTTTTTGATTAAAAATTTTTGGAAAATTTTTTTTATTTAAATCAATTTTGAAAAATTTTTTTTTGAAAAGATTTTTTTTTTTTTCATACAAATAAAATTTTTCATGGTTTTAAAACTTAAAAAAATTTTTTCAAATCAATAAAAGAATATTTTTTTAAAAAAAAAAAAAATGTAAAAAAAAAAAAAAAATTGATTTTTTATAATGAAATTAAAAAAAAATTCAAAAAATTTAAAAATATTTTTTCATAAAATAAATTTTAAATTAAAGGACCAGTCCAGTAATTTACAATCATATGAAAAAATGATATATTCGGAAAGATCATGAAAAATGGAGCATTTTTTGTTTTTACGGCATGTTCTGAATCGTTGTAGTTTTCGAGATAATTGCGTTTGAAATTTTGAATTTGTTACAAGCTCTTCGTTGTAATACACAAACTTTTTTGAATTTTTTTGGAAAAATCGATTTTTGCATCGATTTTTTAAATTTTCATAAAATGAACATTGTAGCAATTTTTATAGCTAAATGAGACGAACAAAATGACACCAAAATTATCCAATTTGAACATTGTTTTGGGTTATTGAAACGAAAACATGATTCATGTTTTCGTTTCAATAACCCAAAACAATGTTCAAATTGGATAATTTTGGTGTCATTTTGTTCGTCTCATTTAGCTATAAAAATTGCTACAATGTTCATTTTATGAAAATTTAAAAAATTGATGCAAAAATCGATTTTTCCGCAAAAAATTCAAAAAAGTTTGTGTATTACAACGAAGAGCTTGTAACAAATTCAAAATTTCAAACCACAAAATGAATTTGGACATTGAATCAGCATCTAATTAAAGTGCAAAGCATTTTCATTTTTACTTACATAAGGAGAATGAACATTTTGATGAGAAAGATTTTGGAAATTTGAGACAAAATGGCCAATAAAACAACGCTAAAATAAATCATTCATATAATTTGACACCCCAAAACCTACATTTTGGCACTCATTTTTTTTTGCCCTGATAAGATTGCTAGTAGTCGAGATCGAACACACATGTCAATATGGGGAAGATTCCGAGCTTATATAGTAACTTGAGTATGAGGTCGTTGATCAACAATGAACTAGTTCTTGTGAAAAAGTTGCCTCATTTGTGTCCGGTTCCTATAGCTCAAAAATAGAACTTGCATAGAAAGGCTAGCAATGTGTACAAAAGAGCACCATTATCAAACTCTTATACAAACACCAACCTCATATCATATTTTGTATAAAGTACATGCATTTGCTCGGCTATGTGGAACAAGTTTAGTTTTTTCTACGTCTGCTGTGTCGAAAGAATAGGTAAGTACTTGTGAGACTTACCTCTTGATGTGATGAAATTGCAGTAAAAATAGTTTTTGATTTGACCTATTCGGGAAAAAGATCACTGAACACTTGTAATACAAACTGAACATCATAACATCCTACCTTGATATGTAGACCGATTTTTAGCATATCTTGTATTCTTTTACCATACCAATCTGGTCACTAATTTTTACTAGTGAAAGAAGTTCGGGTTGGGTCACAGGGTTTTGTCGGGTTGGATCAGGCCGGGTCGCAAGAGGCGGGTCGGTAATCAGGTCGGGTCGGGCAGTTCGGGGCAATTTTTGAAGTAATCACAAAATAATCAAAACAAAAAACACTTTACTTATTAAATGCATATGCAAAATAAATTTTAAAAAATCGAATTTTTGAATAAAATCAAATTT
>JAGUQR010000175.1:600000-1012500 GCA_018905775.1 Meloidogyne exigua
AAAATAAGGGGGAAAATAGAAATAAATTAATTTAATTAGTTAAGGATGAATTTTCTGGTGGAAATTAAGGTAGAAAAATTTTAGAAACGGTACTAAATATTTTAAAAATATTTAAAAACAAAAACTAACTCGTTTTCTTGTCGAAAAAAATCGACGACACCCAACCGGGTTCGAACCCACGACCCCCTTTGGGAAAGAAGGAAGCTTCTACTATTCACCTTTTTTTTTAATTTATTTTGAAAGCTAATTTCTAAGTTTAAAATTTTTCAAAGTGTTCGAAAAACTCTAAAACATACCCCTTTAAAAGAAAAAATAAACCTTGTAATTAAATTCATCTTTAAGAATTTGTGTGTTTTTTAACAGTAAATTTACAAAAGTCCATAACAAAGCAAATATATTTCTTTTCATCAACTTCTCCTACAAACATCTCTTCTCATTAAACAAAATTCAAATAATTTCACGTTCTCCTCTCTTCCAAGGACCCTAAAAAATTAAATTTTTTAAAATAAATTGAAAAGACCGGAATAAACTTTTTTTATACTGAGACTTTAACGTCCCTTTTTTAAACCAAGCTTTCCCCATAAACTAAATAAAGGTATTTTAATGTAGCTGTAAGGGTTCGGAAAAAACTGGATAGGTAAAGAAGAAAGAATGAAGAACGGTCGAGACGTTGAACAGGAAAAACCTTGGAAAGCATGAGAATTCCCGTCAACAGATATTTTCAAAAATACAACAAAAAAGGACCCAAAAACAAAGGAAAAGGTGACAGTTAAATTAAGACACTCATTTTCCAGTCTTTAATTAAAATAAACCTTTTTATCAGTTCGTGTCTTTTCCAACTGTAAAGCAATTTGTTGTGACCGAATCGTCATCCTTTTAGTATTTTCCATTACTTGTTCGTGAATACTAATCGGTCTAGCAGACATAACAACTTGCCCTAATTGTGAGTCTATTTTGGCTCCATCGATTCGATAATTTCGAATTAGATTGACTATCCAACGCTCTGCTTCTGCCTTTAATTAATTTAAATAAAATTAAATAATTTAAAAGTAAACAAACGTAGCCCATATTTAATCTTTTCGCAAGCATTTCCAAGCTTATACACTGATGAATTCGGCAAAACATTTCAAAAATTAAAAGTCTCGAACTTTCACGAAAATCGTCAAGACAGTGGGTTAAAAAGAAGTCGTTGATGAGCACCTAAAATTTAATTTAATTTGAAAAATGTTGAGGGAAGTAAAAGGGTTGTTAGAGTCAAAAATGGGTCGGAGACGGTTAAATAAAAATATTGAGTTTTTAAAGTTGAGACTTTTCAGTTCGACCGTCCATTTCAGTGCCAAAATTGAACTTGTAGTGAACTCTAATTAATTAATATTTTAAATTTAAGACTCCTTTTTCGAGACTTTTTCAAGCCGTAGATCTACAAGACGAGAAATTGGCCCACAATTTTCAGCACCAAAATGGACGGGTGTACCGAAAAGTCCCCAAATTTGTTCTAATTAAATAATTAAAATGTAACCGATTCACATTCTCTGAGTTTTGTCTGTGCCGCGTCGAAATCAAAGTCAATGTACAAACAAGAGAGAAATTCAGTAACAGGGTCTTGGTAACTATAACGCTCCTTTTAATTAAAAAAATTAATTTTTTTTTAAATTAATAAAAAAAATTTCTTACCACATCAATAACTTTAATTAAATCTTTCATACTTATTTTTTGTTTATTTTTGCTTGTAACAACAGCGACGGCTAAATAACGTAGCAAATGAGGGCACAAAACCTGTTTGAATTTTAGAAGAATTTTTTTTTTCTGAACTTTTTTAAACAAAAAAGGTAAAGCTAAGGCTTAAAAAGACTGCAAAGTGTTTGAATAAAATTTTAAAAATTAAATTTAAAGATAAAGATGGTCAAAAAAGGTCAAAATGTCAACACCGAAATACTCAAAAATTGATGGAGTAATTGGAAAAAATTTTAAAAAACAGGATAAGCCTTCTAAAGCATTAAAAACGCTTAAAAAGCCTTCTAGTTTCTCTACATAATTTTCCCAAATTATTAAAAATTTCCCAATTTTTAAATTAATTTAATTAAACCTGAATAGTATTTAAATATTGCTGTTGATTTAAAAATAATTCAATAATTTCATCCCTTCCTTTTGGGTAATTAAAATAAACGTATAAAGACCAATGCAGAAACCAGGCTCTGTGCTGTAGAAGTTCCAATTCACTCTCAAAAGGGTCAGAATCAATGTATGCCCTCAGGCGATTTAGGTCGTCTTTAGCGTGGTCCCAACTTTGCATTAAAATTTCTGAAGCCAATTTCCCATACAATGCGTTCAAATAATTTGGATCATCCTGAGGAATTAAAATTCTATAAAATTCTAAATAGGTTGATGTAGCCAAGTAATTCCCACACTCATAGAGAAATTTTGCGTATTTGTAGAGACTGTCCAACATTTCCATTTTAAACTGAAATTTAATTTAAAATATTTTTTATTATTTTAGAAATATTGTAAAATAAAATAAAATTAAAAAATGCAACCCCTGATTTTTGTTCAATACTTTCAAGCAGTTTAGTATTTCCCTCACGATCACGATTCATACTTTCCATCAACTTAAATTATAAATAAAGTTAAGGCGTGGTGTAGTGGGTAAACTCTTGGCCTTTAAATTCTAAGGGTGGTGGTTCGACCCGTCGGGTGAAATATTTTTATTCATCAAAGATAAACCAAAATTCGTCAAATATTTTAAGTACCCATAAGCGAAAACAAAAAAAATAAATTTTTTAAGAACCCTTTACATGTCCCAAAAAATTTTAAAAACCTCTTTAACATCATCTCTATCCAAAACAGTCAAAATAGGATTACACAAAGCTCTTAAACGCTCCCTTTCCTCCATAATTTGCTTCTTTTTTGCCTCAAATTCTTTTACCAAAAGTTCATTGTCGCTGTAGTCATTAATTAAATTATCGACCATATTGGTCTTTCTAAAGACTGACAAATGAACTTTTTTGAAAGATTCCTCGTCATAAATCTGAAGATAAATTTAATTTAAAAAATATAAAAGAAAACCTTTCTTGGCTCAATAAATTCAAGAATTGGAATGACCAAGTGCACGTCAAAAAATGGAGCATGTCTTTTAGTCAAATCATATTCCATTTTTAAATTTTAAATAAAAATTTTAATTAAAAATTATTTGAAAGATTAAAACTTTTCTGTTCAACCGTACAGTTCAGTGCCAAAAACTGAGTGCCAATTAACGCCTTAAAGTCCAAACTGATTAACAATAGTACAGGACAATGAGGAAAACAATTAATTATTAAAATAGCGCTCACAATCAGTACTCAATTTTCTGCACTGAAATGGACGGAAGCGAAAAGAATAAAAAAATTAAAAAAATATTAAAAAAATTAAAATTAATAAAATAAAAATTAAAAATAATTAAATAAATTTATCAAGAAAAAATCAACAAAAAAATAAATATTCTAAAATAAAAATTTTAACCTCTTCATTTTAGCAATTTCTTTACCCTTTTAAAGTCCTTTTTAGACATCTTTTCGTCTAACAGATCAGGGAAAGGATCAATTCCATTGTTAGCATCATCAAATCGTTTACATAATTGATACAACATTTTTCGACGTTTTGACTTGATTTTTGGATTTTTTCCAGTGTCAAAAAGAAGTTGACCAATTTTGTCGTAATCAAAGGTCAGAGAGGGAAAATTGTCTTCCTTAAAAAGAATTCTAAAAAATTTTAAAATTAAAGGAAACCATGTTTATCTCGTTTTCATCTAAATTCTCATTTTCTGCCTTCTTTTGAGCCAAATTTTCAGAAAAATCGTGCAATATTGTCTCAAAAATGTCTGTGCAAATGCTTTGGAAGAAGACATCTCTATAAAGTTAATTAAATTAAAAATTAAATTTTTTCTCTTACAAATAGTCAGTAGGACATTTCGGTCAGACAGTTATAATTAATTCTTATTAATACTTGTCAGACCATTATGTCTTTTGACTATTTGTAGGTAATTGAGGGAAGGAAAAGAGAAGAAGAAGACTATGGTTAAGTGGTAAAAATAAATTATTTTCATTAAAAACCTCCCAATTTATTTTTAAAGAATTAAATCGAAGAAAAAAACCCTCAAAAACAACCAAAATTAAGAAAAAAAATATTAATTAATTAAAATATTTATACGATATATTCTCCTTCATAACTGAAGTAAAAGGCCTAAGAAATTCCAAACATTTACAGCTATCCATTCCTTCACCAAAAGCATTGTCTAATTCATCCAACCAAACAGAAACGCAATGAAATTTTAAGGATTCAAAAATTTTGGATTCTCCGGAAATTAAAGTTTGTGAAAGAAAATTTAAACAATTTTGTGTTGCTTCAGTATCGAATTTTTGCTCTTTTAGTTGAAAGAAAAGGAAACGAATTATCCGACGGAGAAACTAAAAATAGGGAAATTAATTTTCTTTATTTATTTAGGGGGTAACAGTCTGTGAGAAAAAAGGGCAAAACTCCCCAATAAAAATAAAAGAAAACCATTAAAAATTTGTCCATTCTCCAACGGTCAATTCTTGGCCATTCCTTCGACAGAGTAAAAAGAAGAGAACCAACAAATTCAAAGACTTGATTCTGATCCCGTAAGAGGCTTAAAAGCTGCAAAATATTGTCAGCCAATTCCTCTTGCAATAACATTTTGTCCTGCATCCATAAAGCATAATGCAAACCTTTACATAAACGAGCAAGTGAATCCTTTGTGAAACCTTAAAAACAAGTAAAGAAGAAAATTAATTTTTTAAACAAAAATCTCCCTATATTTTGTTTAAATAAACAAATTAAAGGAAAATTTAGGTTCTAATCCCTTACAAAATTTGATGCAAAGATAAACCTGGATCTGGGGAAATATTTATTTTGTTTTTATAAAAAGCGTAGATCCGGGTGTTTTTAATTTTGGGTCTATAGACGAGACACATACTCTGTTAAATAAATCAGAGATTTTTAAACAATAAAACATCAAATTGGAAACAAAAATGTCAAAATAAGCGACAGAAACCCCTTCTAATTAAACACGGAATTTAAGGTAAAACTAAAGGCATTTAAATAAACCGTTTTTCGATTCCTCCTTAACATGTTCTCTAAGCAATTTTAAAGCTCTCATTCTAATTGTAGGTTCACCACTTGCAAGTCTTTGAGCAAATTCAATTTCAACCTCCTTCATATCAACGTCCATTTTTAGACAGAAATTTCTAAAAATTTGTTAGACCTAAAAAAACTATTCTTAAAAAGAAAATTTAAATAATAAGCCAATAAAGATCAAGCTTTTAAAATAAAAAACAAATAAATAAAAATTATTTTAATTCAAACGAGCAAAGCTTTTCAAACCCGCAAAAATAAAACATAAATCTCTTTTCGTCAAAAAACAATTTAAAATCTTTAGTGGTAATATGAGATTAAGTAGAGGTATAAAGTCAGAAGTGAGCTTGTAAATAATTTAAAAAAAGAAAAAAAAATATTGGTATTTTTAGTCAAAATTAAGTCAATTATTTAACCTTCTTCTCTCTAAATTCCATTTATTTCCAAACAAACGAAGAACGAATAAGTCGGTTGTTAAGATTCTGTAAAGGACGAGAACTAAGCAAAGGCTGGTCCAAGTTACTGCATTCAACATTCTTTCGCAATTGACGCAACTGTGCCAATTGTCTAGCAGAAATTTCAATAGAATCGCGAAAAACAATCCAATGGACCTTTAATTAAAAAACAAAATATTTGAAAAACTATTGAGAAAAAAACCGTTTGACGAAACTGTTCATTTATTTCAGATCCATCGTATAACCAAAATTCTTTGTTGATTGGAAGAAGATTAGATGCATCAAAAGCCTTATCAATTTCGCATGATGTCCAAGAATATTTGACCTTTGGAAGAACGCTGATCAATGGAGCAAGTGTTGGATTGTCAGTACCTGTCTCCTAAAAATAACATTAGTAAAAAATTAAAAAACACAAAGAATGTCTTAATATAAAGAAAAAATCACCAACTTTCCAAAAAACCGAGAAAAATACTTCTCCGTTTTGCTGAGGATGATTGAGAGCTTCAGTCATGGTGAGAAATATTGTACTTCGATGGACAAAAATTAATTCGCCAGAATAGCCAACACCATTAATTTTATGCTGTTAAAAATGGTTAATTTAAAAGGAAATAAAAATTTTTGAAAATTTTAAATCTTCAGTAAATCTTAATTAAGGGATTTATCGAGAATATTTATTTCCCCGAAAAGTGATAGTTCAAACACAAAGCAAGATTATATATAAATTAAAGTAATAAAAATACCAAGCTGCCGTCTACACGCCCAGTTCCCCAATAAAACATAATTTGTTCAAGGTAGAAATTCCGAGCAGGGAAAAGAACTGAATCCATATATAGGCGTGCTGGATGTGCTGAAGAATTTGGAGTGACTACAAGGCATTGGAAATTTTTTGCGGTAAAAGCAGTTCCATAGGTGACATTTATAATAGTTGGAGAAATCATTGAATCAAAAGTGGTAGACGAGAACAAAATGTCAATTGGAGACTGATAAGTCAGACAATGTTAATGTTTTAAATTTTGTTAAAAAGGAAACCTGCAAGCTGATTGCATCAACATGAGTAGGACCTGTTGGACGGAATTGGCTCATCTCTATGCGAAATTGACGAAACTGTTCTGTTGTTGCCTGAGAAAGCCTTTCGCTACGCCTTTCGCTAATATCAGTAAAACCCTGAGACATCCTATTGTCCACTCTATCCTCCATTCTTCTCATTTCCGTGGTCAAAACCCAACCGGTTGCAAAAAGGCAAAAACTGGCGAGAGCAATAAGACCACCATAGTATTGAAGATGAACATCAGCTATCTTCTCTGCGATTGTTGATTTGACAGTGGTCATTATGGATGACAAAATGCTGTGGTCGATAGCCTAAAATAAGAACTTACTAATTTTTAAAAATAAAACAAAATATACATTTCTGCTCAAGTTTGCGAGGCATAACGTCGAGTTAACGACAATCCTAAAGTGTAAAAAATAGTTATAAAAAATTGATAATAAATTAGTCAGAATGCGCCTATACGAAATAATATCTACACAAAAATTTAAGTCCCATACAAAAAATTACGTCATGTCAATCATAAAAGTATTTTCGTTAAATTATTAAAATGTTTAATTAAAGGTAGAACAAAATTTATCGAATATAATTTAAAAAAGGGCGCATCCTAACTTTTACCAATACCATTTTGATTTCCTTTGCTTGAAAGGACTTCAGAAGAATTCCGAATGGAACTAACGTGAGAAGAAGGTAACCCAATGCCAGGTCAAACAGATAAAAGTAATAATTCATTAAAATTAGACAATTAATATTTGCTAACCAAAAAGCAATTTAAAGAATAGACTTTGGAAAGAATAAATAAAGAAAAACCAAAGAAAAAACAAAGAAAATATCGATTTTCTCTGCATCATTAAACTCTCATTTTTTAATACATCTCTAACTGAAAAATAGAAAATGCCAAAAAGCGTTAATAGACAAAGTTTTAAATTTTACGCTTTGTGACATTAGAGTCTTTCAGTATTTTTATACTTGTACCAATTTATTTTCTAATTTTAAGGTTATGGATCTACTACAAAACTACAGAGGGGATTCTTCAGATGATGAGATAACTTCTATACAGATTGGAGAAAAAAATAAAATTAGAGCTCTTTTGCCTGTAGTTAATTTAGCACCTAACGTAGTTGTTCAACGTCCTGTCCAGCAAACAGCAGTAGTTGATCCAAAAACAAAAGAGTTGTATTATAATCCAAAATATGAGGAGCTTTTTCTACCTGAGGTTTTCTTTTTAAATAAATATTTTTAAGGAATTCTTTTTTGTACTTAAAACAGTTGGTTATTTAACTATCGTATTAACGAAAATTTAAACAAAAAATTCTGTAGGTTGGCCCTTCAAACCCTTTCAAAAGCGACCATCAAAAGGCACCAAAGAATACATTAACTGGATTTGTTGAACCAGCACATTTCAGCGGATTCCACTTTGACCGTTCCATTCGTTCTTATGACACTCTAGGTTATGCAGAAAATCCATCGGCTGATGCAGGTGGCAGTTCCTCTTACATTGGAGATGTGGAAAGTGCAAATATAACTGGTGGTCGTTCACTTTTCGAATCAGCAAAGACTGGAGGACAGAAACGGAAAAGAATAGTTAATTATGATGCTTCTGACATTGAAGGGTATACAGGGCCTTGGGCTAGATTTGAAGATCAGCAAATTGTCTCCAAACCGGATCCGGAATTGCAAAAGGAGATGGACGAATTTATCAGGTTTTTTAATTGAATATTTTAATGGGGGTTGCTTTAATCGTTCAAAGAATTATTTGCCTTTAAGACCCAATGTTTGAGCCCTTCAGTGAAGATCTATTGACCATTGGTTTTCAGATTAGAACTCAAATATCTTTATTTCTTTAATTTTTTAAAATACCCAGTGAGACTTTAATTTATTTTTTTTCTCCTAGGTAAATCCACAAAAATGTCTAAACTAAGGCCAATTTTTTAATAATAATTAAACTTTTTTTTAAAAATCAGAAAAAAGAAAATGAAGAGCAGAATAGGACGTAAACTTGCCGTTGAAGAATTACACATGGCCGAGGAGAGCACAAAATTGCATATAAGTGACGATAAGGATTATCTTGGACGTTCATTTATGGAAGCTCCTAAAAGCATTGGTGTTAATTTAAAGCCAGATCATGTACCAGAAAGATGTTATCCACCCACAAAACAGGCTTATACTTACAGTGGACATACTAAATCTGTTACGACAATTAGATGGTTTCCAAAAAGTGCGCATATGTTTATTTCTTGTTCAATGGATGGAAAGGTTTTTTGTTTTAATTATTTTTAGAGAATTAATTTAAGTCATTTAGTTCGAATTTTAAATGAAAAAGATTTTTAATTATTTAAAAGGTTAAACTTTGGGAAGTATATGGGGGCAGAAAACTGATCCGCACTTATGTTGGGCATAAAGTGCCAGTTAAAGACATTTACTTCAACAATGATGGAACAGAAATGTTATCTGCTGCTTATGATAATTATGTGAAATTGTGGGATACTGAAACAGGTTTATTTTAATTAAAAAGGTTCTTTTATTTTAAAGAAATTTAAGGTCAAGTAAAATCCAGATTTACTGTCGGTGCTCACAGAGCTTATGTGATAAAATTCAATCCTGACGAGGACAAACAAAATTTATTTCTTGCGGGGATGTCAAACAAAAAAATTGTTCAGTGGGATACGAGAACTGGAGAAATTGAACAGGTTTTATTTAGTTAATATTCTATCCGTTCTAAGGAGAGGTTGAATGATACCAAAAACGTTATTGACTTTGTGAGATTTAAGTCCCGGAAAACGAAAAAGCAAAGGGGGGAGTAAGCTCATTTTTAATAAATTCACAGGCTGTTTTGAGTAGTAGGAGTAAATGCTACCCACTACACCACACTTGACCTTGAGTTAGCTGAAAAATATTTAAGTAAAAAAGCTTCAATAAATAAACCTTGTAAACTATTTTTCAGGAATATGATCGCCATCTTGGCCCTGTAAATTCAATAACTTTTTTTGATAAAAATAGACGTTTTGTTTCAACATCGGATGACAAATCCCTTCGAATTTGGGAATTGTATTTTTTATTTTTTAAAACATTTATTTTTATTTTTTAAAGTGGAATTCCCGTTGATACAAAAATTATTCAACACGCTGGTTTGCATTCTATTCCCTCAATGACCAAAGCTCCGAACGGTTTTATTTTAATTAGATTAATTCTTTTCTCTTTTTCTAAAAAAGATAAATGGATGGTTGGTCAGTCTATGGACAATCGAATTGTTCTGTTCCAAATTATGGACGATAAACTCAGATTTGCTAGGAAAAAAGCATTTAGAGGTCATAACACGGCTGGCTATGCCTGTTCTTCAGATTTTTCGCCAGATATGAGGTTTGACTTTTATTTTAATTGGGTGTGTTCCCCACACCTTTAGAGAGGTTTTGGGGTTTTTAGGGAAGATTTAACTCGTTTTTGGGTTGATTGGAGTTCGAGCGTCTTCCTCAGACGGTTCGGTGTACAAGCAGTCCTTTAACTCATTTTTTAACTGCTCGAATTTCGAGCACTTCTTTAAGTTTTCCCCTTGGGCTGTTTATTGTTGTGGTCGTACTCTTCTTTTAATTTTAAATTGCTTTAATTGTTTTGTTCAGTTTTTTGGCCTCCGGAGACGCCGACGGAAAAATAACAATGTGGGATTGGCGTACACACAAAATAGTTTCAACATGGAAAGCGCACGAAAATGTGTGTATTTCTGTTCTTTGGCATCCGCACGAAAAAAGTAGAATGATAAGCTGTGGATGGGATAATACAATAAAAATGTGGTTTTAAAAGAGAAGTAGAGGGGAGAAGGTTGTTTATTTTAATTGTTTATGAGAGAATAAAGAACGAATTAAATTAATTTTTAGTCTTTTTTTGCTTATTTATTCAAAGAAAAATTTTTTTTATTTTTTTCGAAGTTAAGTGAATTCTTCCTTTTAAGGAAAAGACGTTTCAGTGCCAATAGGTCCAGTTGAGCGCAGTTCGTTGCTACTTACTTTTTTCTTTTTTAAATTAAATTAAGAGAAGTTAAAAATTATTTTTGAACTAATTATTCTTCTCTTTGGACGTTCAGGATTTTTCTTTTAATTTCCATCTTTTTTTTTTATTACTTTATTTTTTTTAAGGAGAAAAAGTTGATTTTTTCCCTTTAAGTTTTACACATCTGTACATAAATAATTTAATTTAATTTTTCTTTATTACAATTAAACTGTTTATCTGTCAGAATAAAAAGTAAATATTTGTGTTTTGCTAGAATAATTTATTCCTCCCCTTTATTGGATCAAATGGGAGAAAGGAAAGGAATTCTTTGTTTATTTTCCCTTCTAATTTTAAGCTTATCTGTATCCACTATCTGCTATTATTTTTAAAAATTCCCCCCAAATTTTATTTTTTACTGTAAATTTAATTTATATTTATTTATTCATAATTCTTCCATTTTTTAAATTAATTAAAAAAATAATTTTTATATAAGTATAAATTTAATTAAAAAAATAATTTTTATATAAGTATAAATTTAATTAAAAAATAATTTTTTTTAATTATTTAATTAAAAAATAATTTTTTTTAACTTAATTAAATTTAAAAAATTATTCTTTCATTTAATTAAAAAATAATTTTTTAAATTAATTAAGAAATAATTTTTTTAATTAATTAAAAAAATTAATTTTTAAATTTATTTAAAAATTATTTTTTAAATTAATTTTATTTTTTTAAATGCTTAGTGTCTTCCCCATAAATTAATTAAAAAATAATTTTTTTAAATTTATTTCTGATTTATTTAAATTTTTTCCATAAGGTTACCCCTTGGCCTTCAAGCTTCTAAATTCTTTTAATTAGCTCATTTAAACCCTAAAGGTATAGACTCTCAGATGTTTGCGTTTTCCTTACCCCTGTTTAATAAAGCTTACAACAATGTTTCTTCTGTATTTAAGGGGAAAAACTGTAGGAAGAGTTGATGCACTTTTTACCTAAAAATAAAGGATTAAATTGTTTGGCCTCCCCAAATATTAAAAAACAAAATTAATTATTTCTTTTATTTGTAGCGAATTCCTGCAATTTTTGAGGTTCAGAAAATAACCTTTTTTGGCATCCGCAACATGTCCTCCAATAATAACGCTGTGGCTTTGTATCACAATCCTAAGGATCCTGAGGTTAAAAATGAAAATTAAGGCTCAACTTGTAAAGGAAAATTAACCAAGGGAAGGGGTTGAGAAAGAAAAGAAGTTCCGACAACGCTGTAAACTTGCCAAAACATTCCCCATTTGTAACATAATCCCAGGATTGAATAAATCCCCCCAGGGAATATTCCTTGAATTTTAAGGTAATTCTGCTTAATTTAATTTCCCTTCAACGTTGACCTTAAGGGTTAAATTAACCTCAAAAATAGCTTTGTTTGTTTAATCAAAATTTAGGGAGTTAACGTCGCTATGGAGACATATAGACATGTTGCAGGGAATAATGCAAATCCTGAAGAATGTGAACGTCTGCGAGTAATTGTTTTGGTATTTAAACATTCTTAATTAAAAATTAAAAACATTTTTAAAGTTAAAAAAAAAATTAATTCAAAAAGAAATTTTAACCAGAAAAAACCTTTAAAGGAAAATAATTCATTTAATTGACTCTATTGATCTTAGAATCGGCTAATTTCAAACTTTCAGGGTCTTGTAGAGTTTTTTAAATGTGAAGACATAACGCCAGGACAGAAGAAAAAGTTTTGGGATCGCTTCGGTTGTGTCATCAAAGTGGCTTCTTTTGCTGCATTGTGTGGAATCTTTGCGACTCGGTGCTACTTCTACTGGCCGGTATTTCTGCTTTAATTAAAAAAGAGAATTTCTTTAATATTTTAAGGTGATCATCCCAGCCGTTGGGCGTATTTGCGCACAAATTTTTCCATTTATTGCCTCAATTTTTTCGTGGCTTAAACTTTATAAGGCCCAAGTTTTGATCCAACTTGCAGCAGTGCCAATAGCGGGTGCATCAATCCATCAAATGCTTACGTACTTTAACAAGAATGGAAATAAATTGAAGGCTAAAAAGGTTAAAATGATTAAGAAGAATTAAATTAATTAAAGGAGAATTAAAGAGAAATTAATTGAAGGAGAAATAAATAAATTATTTAATAAATTAAATAAAGGTAAAAATAAGGTTTTAATTTAAACGTTAAATTTTAATATTTTTTTCTTTTAAACGTTGTAGACTTTTTTTAATTAAAAATAGAATAAAAAAATACTTTATTTTTAAATAATTAATAATTGACCCTATTTTCAAATACAATTAAATTTTGCTTTTAAATAAATATTGTAAAGGAAATAAAAGAAAAAACAAAACTAAGTCTATCCAAAATTAATTAATTTCCATAAAAGTCTTTATTTAATTAAACGACAAAAAGAGGTCATTAAAAGGGAAATAAAAGCAATATTTTTGGTCTTTTTTTAAAATAAAATTATGAGGAAATAAACCTTTAAAATCTCTCAGTTTTGGTAACGTCTAGGCCAACTATGCCTTTGAAGTAATTGACTTTGATTTTTATTATTTGGTTGTCCTTTGTATGAAGATTGAAATTTAGTCCATTGTTTATCCCTCTGTTGTTTGGAATTTTTTATTGCTTTATAATTTGTCTTTGGAGTATTTTGGTTGAATAATAGAGGTGGTGGAGGAGGAGGTGGTAAAATATTGGCCTAAAAAGAATTCTGTTTCTTGAATAAATAGAAAAAACTATTTTTTACAATTATTTTAAAAATTAATTAATTAGAGTCTGAGAGCCTTAAACATAAAATCTGGTTATTTAATTCCCAATGGATAACCTTAGACTCAGAAAGAACAAGAATGCTCTTAAAACATGCTTGGTTGGCTGTCTTAGGATATAAAAAAGGTCCTTAGATTAAAAAGAGTAATTGTAAATAATGCTCAAGTCCAAGACTCAAAGGAACACTTCTCAAAAATGCTTGGAACTATGAACAAAAAAAACCTCAAATCTTAGCCAGAAGAAATATTTAATTAAAAATAACCTTAAATGAAGCAAATGACTGTTCACCATACCGTCCAGGAGGAATAGGAGCAGACCAAGATGCTCTAGAAATTCCTTTGACAAGTTGCTTTAAATTGCGTTTATTAAAAATATTTAAAAACAAAAATACATTGACTGGAGTTGGTTTATTTGGATAACGAAAGATCTGTCTTTGCTCAAAATTATCTGATCTATTCCTTTCCCGTCGTTCACTTCTTTCTTCACGATGTAATTCAAATGATCTTTCCTTCATTCCATTTTGAGTGTAAATTTCTTTCTTTAAAACAAAATTTAAATAAAGGTTTATTTTTCTTACAGATACCGAAAAGAATTCTCAAAATTATTATTCCGGATTCTACCGAACTTTTACCCATTTTATAAGAATAAAAGGAAAAATAAGGTCAGTAAAATAAAAGGAAGCAAAAAGTCTTTGGAACTAATAATCAATTACTAAAAAAAATTGTTTAATTAAAACCTGTATAGTGTTGTCCCTTGGTGTAACTTTTAACTTCTTTCCATACAATTCAATTGCATCCATTATTTTACAGGCAAACATGACTGACTCAACATGTGAAAATTCAACGAATGCAAAACGAAACTTTTCTGGCACTTTTCCAGGTAAAGAAACTTTTTCAAGCTTTTCACGGACAGTAACAGATTCAAGAGGACCTGCCTAAAATAATTTTCAAGCTTGGGAAATTTAAAATAAAAATAAACCTGAATAAAAATTTCTTCTAACAATTTATTATCCACTTTCTCATCAAAATTGCAGACGTAAAGTGTACGCTCATATTGTTCATTAAGATCATCCATTTGACTAAAAAACCTTAAAAGAATATAATAAAAACAATACAAGAAAATTCATTGAAAAATAAGAAAAAGAATTTTAAAATCATGATATTAAGAAATAAAATTTGGATTTAGGCGAAAGAACATGTGTTTGCTATAGAGAACAAAGAAAAATAATTAGATACAGTATTCATTTCAATTTGAAGTCACAAGAGTCAGAAATCTGATAACGCTAACAGTCTCGCAATGAGAAAAATTTATTTTACATTCACTCTAATTTTTACCCTTTTTCTTTTCCTTACTATCCTAATTTTACACTATTTTTTGAGGTTTTGATTAAAATGGTAAAGCATTCAGTTGGGACGAAATGGTCATAGACAAAATCCACAAAATCATTCCCTTTTATTATTTAATCATTCAACATTTTTTCACATGGTTACCAACTTGAAACGTTCCTGTTTTACACGCTTGTGTTTACACGTCTCGTCTTTTAGCCTTATTTAATTTGATTTGCGTATTTAATTTAAGATATAAAAATTAAATTAATTAAAATGGGTTCTTCAGAGAGTGTTCCAATTCCAGGTGGAGGGACAGAAGGATATCATGTCCTTAGGGTATTTTTTAATTTTATTTTTAATAATACATTTTAGGTACAAGAAAACTCTCCTGGACAAGCTGCAGGATTAGAACCTTTTTTTGATTTTATTGTTTCCATTGGGAATGATCGTCTAGTTTGTTCTTTTCCATTATTGTTTTAAGTGTCTATTTTAGGACAAAGACAACGACTCTTTTAAAGAAATATTAAAACAACATATGGATAAGCCTCTTGAATTGACTGTTTATAACAGGTTTTTTCATCTCTTTTATTTTGTAGTTTAACCGATGAGATTTCTGTGTCCTCCCTGACCGCTCCTAGATCTTAAATTTTGCCCCCTTTTCTTCCTAATTATGACCTTGTTTTATTCTAATTGGTCTTTAAATAATTCATTTTTCATTCTAGTAAGACCCAAACTGTTCGCCAAACTCAAATAATCCCCACACAAGGCTGGGGAGGTCAAGGCCTTTTGGGTGTTTCTATTCGTTTCTGTTCCTTTGATGGTGCTAATCAAAATGTTTGTTTTCTTTTGGATTCTTTAACTATTTTTAATAGTCCGCAATAGTTCTAAACTGTCGAAACTCAAAATTTTATCTTTTACAATTAGAGGGCGTTCTGGGGTCTGGATCAAAGCATTACTTTTTCATTCTATTTAACAAGTTCACTCCCTAGCATTTTAAAAGATTTAATTTCTGTGTTAAATTAAACCTAAAAATTTCCAGGTTTGGCATATTCTCACAATCCAACCAAATTCCCCTGCAGAATTGGCTGGGTTACAACAAAATACTGACTATGTTTTAGGGGCAGAATCATTACTACAACATGCGGATGATTTAATTGCTTTGGTTCAGGCAAATGTAGGGAAGCCTTTAAAGGTTTATTTTAGCTTTTAATAATGCTTTCTCCTTCCTTTTTTTAAAGCTTTATGTCTACAATATTGAAGCAGACTCTGTTCGTGAAGTTACTTTAGTTCCAAATACGGCTTGGGGTGGTGAAGGCTGTATGGGCTGTGATATTGGTTATGGATATTTGCACAGAATTCCTGTGTCTGTAGATCGTTCTCAAGTTAGTGAACATTCCGTTTTGTTACCGCAGCCTTTGGAAGAGTCGAATATAGGGGAGCAGACCCCTTCGGTGATTATGCAGCCTGGACAGACTGGAATTCCTCAGATTGACCAATTCGTTAATGTACAGGTTTCTTATAAATATTTTCTTATTATTCATTCCCCTGACTGGTTGCAGACGAATTTTCCGGACAGAATTTAAAAGCCCTAGATTTACTTCTAAATAAGGGTTGCTTCAAAAACATTTCTTTAAACATTTCCCACTTAACTATGCGAACTGACTCATTAAAATGATGACGTTATGCTTCACAAAACAGCAGCATATTCACGGGAATACAGAAAAAATTAAAATTTGTCAGTAACAAGCCAAGGGGATTAATACGTAGTTTTACAAGGGATTGGCATTTTCCTTTCATTTTTCTAATTTTTTAATTTTTCTGTAAAGGTGCCTAAGCAACCTAACACTTCTGAGCTCAAACCCTTTCCAAACCCAAACGAATTTCTGCTCCCTCAACCGGGAAATGTTTCTACCGCTACAACAACTGCTTTTAACCAACAATATATTCCACAATCAATTGATGGAATTTCTCCATCTGTTCAGACTTTTGACCCTTCGCTTTGCATGCCACCACCGCCGCAGCTGTTAATTTTGCCTCCTACATCTCTTCCAATTGAACAAATTAAAGAAAAAGAAGCGGAAGTGGCCAAGGAAGAAAACTTGGCTTTACAGGGAATGACAGGCACAAATCAAATGGTTGGGGGAGTTCAACCACCTCAATTTTCCTCTCAATTTCAACAAGTTTCTCCTCCAATTAATACAAGCGCTTATCAACCATTTCTGGCCTATGGAGCTCCTCCTTCTTCTGTTGGACATTTTCAACAACCAAGTCAATACTTTCAAGGGCAGGGAATGTTTGGGGGACAGAACAGTCAACTTCCAGGCCAATTTAATCAACAAACTTTTGTAAATACATCTGTCCCTGTTCAGCCGTTGTTTACAGGTTTATTTATTTGTTGGGGTTTGAGGGTTATTGAATTAAAAGGGAAAATTTTGGTTAATCAAGAGGTGTGTTTTTTGGCCTTTAATAAGTGTTTAAACCTTCAGACAATTTTTAATAAATTAAAAAAGGGTTGTAAGAAAAGGCTTTTTTTAAATAAAATTATAAAAAGGTTGTAAGGGTTGACATTTTTTAAATAAATTTAAATGTCTTTAATTACGACAATAAGCCAAGTTCTTTAAAAAAAAATTTTTTAACTGCTTTAATTTTTTTATTTTTATTTAATTTTATTATTTTTATTTAATTTAATTTTTTAATTTTTTATTTAATTTAATTTTATATTTTTTTTTAAAGCTTCAACAAGTGTTGGTAATATTCCTCAAAATATTTATTCTTCTTCTGTTTATAATCCTTTACAACAACAACAACAATTAACTTCACCTGTTGTTTCATTTCCTATGCCCCCACTTTCTTCTCTTGGTATTTCTGGTCTTGTAATTCCTCCGCCACAACCACCACCCTTCACTTCAAATATTCAGCCTTCTATTAATGAACAAGGACAACAACAACAACAACAAATTATTTTTGGACAACAAACAATTAATAATAATGAGGAAATGGATAAACAAATGCAACAAAGTAAGCTTAATTCTGATTAATTCTGATTTTTTAAAAATATTCTGATTTTTAAAAATATTCTGATTTTTTGTAAATTCTGATTTTCTAAAAATTCTGATTTTTAAATATTCTGATTTTTAAATTCTGATAATTAATTTTTAGATGTTTTTGTGTCACAACCATCAGTTCAACAGCCTATCCAGCAATTTCATAGTCTTTAAAATTGAAGAATAAATTTAAAAAAGAATATGAGACTGTTTTTTTAGATGTAAAAATTTGTGATATTAAAAATAAGCAAAGAAAAAAAAAATAATAATTTCTTTTGTAGGGTAAAAATAATTTTGGATTTTTTAAATAATTTATTCTTCTTGGTAATTAAAAAAAAGGATTATTTGTTAAAAATATTTTTGTTAAATAAATTAATGTTTAATTTATTCAATTATTTTTATTTTTAATTAATTAATTTTATTTAATTACAGAATAACAATTTTTTAAATTAATTAATTTAAATAAATTGAATTAATTTAATTAATGACTTCAATTGAAATAGAAGCAGCAGAGTATTCTTTTTATTTAATTAATTTAAATTAAATTTTATTTTTCAGTGTAGTCAGGTTAGTGGAACAATACTTGAAGGAGAACAACCTTCACAGGTTTAGTTTATAAAGTGAATATTTTTTAATGTTTTAAAGGACTTTGGCTGTGTTGCAGGAAGAGACTAATATAACGCTTAACACAGGTTTTTACTTTAAACTTTTTTTTTAATTTTGCCAGTGGACAAAAGGGTCAAAAATTAAATTTGAATCATTAATTAAATTTAATTTTAGTGGATAAATTCAATTTTAGTTTTAATCATTAATTAAATTCAATTTTAGTGGACAGCATTGACCAATTCACTCATGACATTACTAATGGCCATTGGGACACAGTGCTTAAACAAATACAGCCATTGAAGTTACCTGCTAAAAAATTGATTGATTTATATGAACAGGTTTATTTTCTTCGTCTTTTTCTCTTCCTTTTCTTTGATTAACTTAAAATTAGGTTAGTGACATAATGGTCAGTTGACAAAATAAACTTAAACAAGAAAGGTGACAATTTGTCTGCTGACCATTTTTAAGCGAAGAAGAGAAGGCTAGAGTTTGGAATAAACGTTTCGAACTTTTAAAAGAATTTTTGAGTTCCTGGAGTGTTTAAAATTAATTTTTTGCTTCAATAAATGAAGGAAATTAAAGCCAAATTCAGATAATAATTGAACTGGTCGAACTACGTGAATTAGGCTCTGCACGACTTATTCTTAAACAGACCGATCCAATGGCTTTACTTCGACAAATGGACCCTGAAAGGCACACAAAATTAGAAAATCTTGTTGCAAAAACTTATTTTGACCCGAGGGAGGCTTATGCTGAAGGAGGGTCGAAGGAAAAGAAAAGGGCAGCGATTGCACAGGTTTTTTCTTTTATTTTTTAAAATTTAAAAGGGCAGAACAGAGGGGTAAATTTGTTAATTAATTTAACCCTAAAATTGACCCAAAAATAAAAGAAAATTAATTTAATTAAATTTCCCAGTATTTTTGGTTTATGCGGACAAAGTCCGCAAGTTTTGTCCGCAAGTAAAATTTTTTTTTTCTGAGGGATTTTTAACAAGTATGGTTGTAGTGTTGATTTTGTGCTTCCAAAATGTTTAATAAATTCAAAAAAAATTGCGGACAAAACTTGCGGACTTTGTCCGCATAAATGAAAAGTACCATTTTCCTTCTTTTTTAGTCCCTCTTCGCAGAAGTCCACGTTGTTCCCCCTTCTCGTCTACTTTCACTACTAGCCCAGGCTTTAAAATGGCAACAACACCAAGGCCTTTTACCCCCTGGAACACAGATTGATTTATTTAGAGGAAAAGCAGCTGTTCGGGAACAAGAAGATGAACGGCACCCGACAACTTTGGCACGTACGATGAAATTTGGGTCTAAAAATTACCCAGAATCTGCTCAGTTTAGTCCGGATGGGCAATATTTGGTGACAGGTTATTTTTAAAGTCAATTTTTATTAAAATAAAAAGTTGACAAAATGACATTTTGTCCAAAAATTAAATTTTTAAATTTAATTTAAGGCTCAGCCGATGGGTTTATCGAAGTTTGGAATTTCTCAACCGGAAAGTTAAGGAAAGATTTAAAATACCAAGCACAAGACAATTTTATGATGATGGATACAGCTATACTTTGCTTAGCTTTTAGTAGAGATTCTGAAATGCTTATAACTGGTTCTAAGGAAGGAAAAATAAAGGTTTTTAATTCATTTTTAATTTAAAATTAGGTAGAAATTGAAAGGGTAATTTTTAAAAAAGGGGGAATTTTTTTAATTTTTCTTTTAATTTTCCACGGGTGTGGGGTAATTTAATAAGAAAAATGTGTTCTTTTTATTTAATCAAAAAATTTTTTTTTATTAATATTTTTTGTTTTGGTTCTTTTTTTCCATTCTTTTATTTTTTAATTTAATTTTAAATTTAATTTATTCCCTTACTATTTAATTCATTTATTTATTCTTTTAATGTTAAAAAAGGTAAAAAAATTAAAACTTTTTTCGGGGTAATTAGAGTCTGAAAAAGGAAAGAAAATATTTTTATTTATTAATTTAAATTATTTTTTTAATTAAAAGATTTGGAAAATTCAAACAGGCCAGTGCTTACGAAGATTTGAAAATGCTCATTCTGAAGGTTAAATTAAATTTTAATTTTTTAAAAATTAATTAAAGGTGTTACAAGTGTTTCTTTTTCAAAGGATTATAGCTACGTTCTTTCCTCTTCTTTTGATAAATTAATTAGGTTTATTTTATTTTAATTAATTTATTTAAATTTATTTAAAGAGTTCACGGAATGAAGAGTGGAAAATGCTTAAAAGAATTGCGTGGACACAATTCTTATGTAACTGATGTAAAATATACTGAAGATTGTCATCAATGTGTTAGTGGGTGTGCTGATGGAACTGTTAAAGTATTTTTATTTTATTTTTTAATTTAGATTTTTTTACTCTTTTTGTAAAGGAAAGTTGAATAATATAAGGGAAATAATGATGGGGATGACCTAAGAGTCATCAGAATAATCAGAATTTCTGATCTAAGTAAATCAGAATTTTTGTTTTAGATTTATCAGAATATTCAGAAATTCTGATTTAAACTTATCAGAATAATCAGAATTTTTGTTTTAAAAAATCAGAACAATCAGAATTTTTATTTGAAAAATCAGAATTTCTGATTTAAACATCAGAATAATCAGAATTTCTGATTTAAACATCAGAATAATCATAATTTTTGTTTTAAAAAATCAGAACAATCAGAATTTTTATTTGAAAAATCAGAATTTCTGATTTAAACATCAGAATAATCAGAATTTCTTTTTTAAATAATCAGAATAACCAGAATTTTTGTTTTAAAATCAGAAATTCTGATTTAAACATATCAGAATTTCTTTAAATAAATCAGAAAAATCAGAATTTTAATTCTAAACAAATTAGAATATTTAATTAATCTATTTTTAAAGGTCTGGAATTTAAAATCAATGGAATGTATAAACACTTTTCGTGTCCAACAGGAAATACCAGTAATGAACATCCATTTATTACCAAAATCAAACGATCAATTTCTAATTTGTAATAGAAGTAATACAATTTATGTTTGTAATTTACAGGGACAGGTTTATTTATTTATTTAATTAAAAGGGGAATTTATTAAATTTTTTTTTAATAAAGGGGGAACAGTTCTTTAAAAAAATTAATTAAATTTTAAATAAAAACAATGGAAATTAATTAAATTAAATTAAAAAAATAAAGAAAAAATAAAATTCAGAATTTCTTTTATTTTTTAAAAAAAGGTAGTAAAAACACTAACATCTGGAAAGCGTGAAAAAGGAGATTTTCTTGTTGCTTGTCCTTCTCCAGAGGCTGAGTGGATTTATTGTGTTGGGGAAGACAGAGTTCTTTACTGTTTTTCTATGATTAGTGGACAATTAGAAAGCACAATTGGGGTTTATTTTTTAATTAATTTAATTTTAATTAATTTAAATTAAATTTAATTAAATTAAATTTTAATTAAATTAATTAATTTAAATTAAATTTTAATTTTTAATTTAATTTATTTTAATTAAATTAATTAATTTAATTTTAATTAATTAAATTTTAATTTAATTAATTTTAATTTTTTAAAGATACACGACTCCACAGTTATTGGAATAGCTCATCACCCACATCAGAACTTGGTGGCTACTTATGGGGAAGATGCTCTTCTTAAACTGTGGAAAGCTGTTTGATTAATGTTTTTTTATTTTTGTTTAAAGAAATCAGAATTTTGATAAAAATCAACTTAAAAAATCAGAATAATTCTGATCTTTTGAAAAGATAAATCAGAATTCTGATTTTTAAAATCAGAACTTTGTTTTAAAAAATCAGAATTCTGATTCTTTTAAAATCAGAAAAATCAGAATTTATTTTTAACGATCATATTTACAGCCCAAAAATCAGAAAATACAAATTCTGATTTAAATAAAAAGAGCTGTGTTGATCTTTTGAACAATCTCTTCCCCCATTCTTTACAAAAAGCCTCAATATTTAAATTATTTTTCTTTCAATTTTTTCCCTATTAATTTTCAACCTTGTCCATCAAAAAATATAGGAATATTAAATAGGCGCCATTAGGGTAAAATAAAAAAAAATAAAATTGATAGTTCTCACAAAAAAAAAAAAGTTTTATTTTCTTTTAATTTTAGCCTTGTTTTGTCCTTTAAAAATGTGTGGCCTTTTCCTTTATTTTAATTAAAAAAAATTTTTTTTTTCTTCAACAATTAAAAATTAATTAATTTTCAGGAAAAATATTGGTCCTTTTTTAATTAAAAAATTAAAAGAAAAAAAAACCTTTTTTTATTTCTTTTTCCTTCCTTTTCTCCTTAAAATTCCCTTCATCGTTTCCAAATTATTTTTCCCATTTTTCGTTGACGCCAAATAAATAATCCTGTGATTAGAGGGAAGCAAAAGACTAGAAGACCAATTCCTACCAAGATGGAGGCGAATAAGTGTTCACTTATACAAATTGTTGAAGAAGAAGAAGACAATGAAGTTATTACTTTAAAGGAAAATATTTAATTTAATTTAATTAAAAAAGACCTAAAGGTTTTCCAAGACGTGATGATTCGACTGAAAATGAATCTGAAAAAAATTTAAAAAATAAATAAATTTTTGTACAAAATGTCACAATTTCAAAATGTCACAATTTCAAAATGTCACCAATTCAAAACGTCAACACTTCAAAACGTCAAAATTTCAAAATGCACCTTATTTTTAGGGATTTTTAGAATTTAACTTTCCCGCTCCCCCAGGGTTCTTTTAATAAATAATAATTAAAGTCAAGACTCAAATGGTCAAGTCCCCTTAGAGTACCCATTTCTCCCAAATTAAATTCCTAATTTTTACCCTTTCCAATTCTGAGCAGTTCCCTTCGTTCCTCTGCCTCTTCCCCAGTCTCTTCATCATCCAAATCCAAAACATGAATTCTTTCGGCAGCCAAATCCTTTAAAATAAATTAATTAAATTTTAAAGGAAATAATTTAAAAAAAAAAGAAAATTCTCTTCTATCCCACCCTGGAATAACCCAAAAAAGGAGTTTATTTCCTCCTTCCTCAACCCAATTAAGTCTAATTTTTAAGCCAAAAAAGAATTAAAAATAAAAAGTTTAATTTGGTCACCATTGTAAAAGGGTCATCAGCAGAAAATGGAACAGTTTGGGTAGAATTTATATTTTTATTTTCTGTTGTTCTTCTCCGGCGATTATTCGGCCCACAACGAGGAGGCTGCAAAAAAAATTATTTTTTTAAACCAAATTTAATATTTTACCGTTTTGCCTGAACACATCCCTTCAGATATCATACAGGTAGAGACTGCACATTGAAAATAGGTTGTTACTTTATCGGCAAACTTTAAATAAAAATAATTAAATTTAATTTAAATACTCTAGTGTACCCAAATTAATTAACGTCCTATTTGAGTCTTACTTAAACACATCTGAGACTCAAACATCCCTTTTTTATTTGAGACTCTTCTGTCCAGAAACTTTTAAAAAGACTCAAATGAACCCTAATTTAGGAGTATAAGGGGCATTAGAGTATCATCTATTTTTTAAAGGAATAATACTTTCTGATTTATTAAAAAAAGGCGAAGGCACCCAGATACCCATTTGAGTCTTCCTCTATTTTCTTTTACCTTAAAAACATTAACTTCAGTAAAGGCAAGATTTGCTTGACTATTATAGGTTAAATCAGAAACAATTACTGGGTCATTTGTACAACCTAAAAAATTAAAAAATAAAATTTAAAAATACTCAAATAACCGTGTTCATCAATTAAAGGTTTTCTGTCCTTCCCGGCGCCGTCATCCACAAAACAATTGTGCACTAGAATTGAAAACATATCAGAATCACATTGCCAGACCTTTAATTATTTTTAAAGAAGTTATTACAATCTTATTCCGTTAATTCTGATATTTTAAATTCTGATTTTTCTGAAATTCTGATTTTTTTTAAATTCTGGAAATTCTAATTTTTCTCAAATTCTGATTTTTCAGAAATTCTGATTTTTTCTGATTTTTCAGAAATTCTGATTTTTTCTGATTTTTCAGAAATTCTGATTTTTTCTGATTTTTCTCAAATTCTGATTTTTTCTGATTTTTCTCAAATTCTGATTTTTTCTGATTTTTCAGAAATTCTGATTTAATCAGAAACATTCTCAATTATCCCAGGGGTATGATATAATTCAGAGATTAAAAACTAACATGAAATACAGGTTCCCCAACACTTGCATAAGTCACAACAGGTCCATTTACAGATCCTCTACGAACAGAATAAGTGCAAAGAGGCATTCTAGCAGTGTCAATTAATTCAGTTGTGGGGATCATGCTAACATCAAATCTATTAGTGACTACTTTGTCTGCTTCCTTTAAAAATAATTATTATTAATATATTTTAAAAAGTTCTGATTTTTTCTGATTTTTTAAAAATTCTGATTATTTTAAAATTCTGATTTAAAAAAAAATCTGATTTTTCAGAAATTCTGATTTTTTCTGATTTTTTAAAAAATTCTGATTTTTAAATATTCTGATTTTTAAAAATTCTGGTTTTAAAAAAATTCTGACTTTTTCTGATTTAAAAAATAATTCTGATTTTTAAATATTCTGATTTTTAAAAATTCTGATTTAAAAATATTCTGATTTAAAAAATATTCTGATTCTTTAATTAAATATTCTTTACCATATAAAAACAAGTACACCGATAAGCTCTATCCACCTTTGTGATAAAAATATCATGAAAAGAAATTGTCACAGTAATTGACTGTTCTACACCTCTTTGTTCTGGTCCCAACTTAAAATATTAAATTTAATTATATTTTTAATGTCAAGGTCTAAAACATATTTCTTGACTTATATTTTTAATTATTAAAAATAAGGGCAGAATGTCAAGTTGATTTATTCGGAGAACAAAAGAAAATAAATAAACTTTAAATACTCTTCTTTCAGAATTTTTAAATAATAAATATTTAATAAAAGTTTAATTGTTTAAAGAAGATAATGAAATAAGGATTAAATGAGTTAGAAATTAATTCTGATTTTTAATTAAATATTCTGATTTTAAAATATTCTGATTTTAAAAATATTCTGATTTTTTTAAAATATTCTGATTTTTTAAAAATATTCTGATTTTTTAAAAATATTCTGATTTTTTAAATATTCTGATTTTTTAAATATTCTGATTTGTAAAATATTCTGATTTGTAAAATATTCTGATTTGTAAAATATTCTGATTTGTAAAATATTCTGATTTGTAAAATATTCTGATTTGTAAAATATTCTGATTTGTAAAATATTCTGATTTGTAAAATATTCTGATTTGTAAAATATTCTGATTTTTTAAATATTCTGATTTGTAAAATATTCTGATTTGTAAAATATTCTGATTTTTAAAAATTCTGATTCCTAATTCAAAGTTATAAAAATTCTGATCTTCCAACTTTGTCACAATTGTAATTCTGATTTGTAATAATTTTACAAATTCTGTTCAAACAAGTTATGTACTTTAAAAAGAAAGAGAAAGGGAAAAATACTCAATAAAAATATTAAAGAAAAAAGGTTTATTTTATTTTAAGTATTATTGACCTAAAAGAAGGATAAATAAAAATAAAAGGTTTAAAATAAAAATAAAAAACTTGCTTTCCTAGAACGACGCATATTGCAAGCACCATTGGCCAGTTCAAATTCAATCTAATTTATTTAATTAAAAAAAGGGTTAAAATTATTTAATTATTTTTAACCTTTGTTTGGCTATTTTTTCTGTAACTTGACACACACTTTTCATTGTCCACCATTCCTTTAACAAATATTCTTCCATTAAAAGGTCTCTGGGTTTGAAAGGTTAATTTTACACGTTCTTCAAGGCAATCAACTAAAGGATCTCCTTTAAATTTTAAATTTTAATTTTTTTTTAAATTTAATTTAATAATTACCTATCACTCCATTGTCTAAAATTGAAGCTTCTGAGGAGGAAAATGCACTTTTTGTAATGACAAAAAAATAAAAGGAAATTAAAATAAAGAAGAATAAGGCCATGGGGAAGGAGAGAAAAAATTAATTAATTTTTTTTGACTTTAAAAAATTAAAAAAAAATTAATTTAATTAAAGGACTGTTAGAGTAACCAAATAAAAGCCAGGGAAAGTCAAAAAAGGTTGAAAAAAATATTTAAAAATATTTTAATTTCCAGGGGGGTCAGGGAAACCCTAAAAATACAAGAAAATCGGGGTTTACTTTAAAAGTGTCTAAAGGGTACAGTTGAGTCTTACAAATAAAAATTAAATTATTTATTAGTCTAAAATTAATTAAATAAATTTTAAAAAATAAAATTATTTGGTCTAAGAAATTGTTTAAAAATAAAATATTAAAAGAAGTGAAGGGAAAAAGGTTGTTCTTTAAAAAAAGGCTCCGCCCCCTTTTGCGAAACTTTTTTTTCTTTTTTTTTTAATTTATTTTTATTTTCCTTTATTTCTGTATTTTTCAATACCATTAGAATTCATAACACAAATATGAAACAAATCTCGGAATAATTCATTATAGTCCATTCCGTAGCCAACAATAAATCTTTAAAAAAT
Organism: Meloidogyne exigua; assembly: GCA_018905775.1. Taxonomy (NCBI): domain Eukaryota; kingdom Metazoa; phylum Nematoda; class Chromadorea; order Rhabditida; family Meloidogynidae; genus Meloidogyne; species Meloidogyne exigua. The sequence continues at coordinate 626,873 of JAGUQR010000175.1, forward strand.
ATAGTTTAATTTAAGCTTTTTTAAAGGAGAAAAAATGACAGTTTGAAAAAAGACATTTCGCCAAAAAATTAAAAAGACATTTAGCCACAAAATTAAAGGACAGTTTGCCAAAGAAATTAAAAGGTCATTTCGCCACAAAAATTAAAGGGACATTTCGCCACAGAATTGAAAGATAAAAAATCAAAATTTTGCCCAAGAGTTCCAAAGCCATTGGAAATTAATTTGGCCTTTTTCCAAGACAAAAAAGAAAATTAAAAAACCTGTCAGGAACACTAAATCCAATAAAATCAACAAAAGCAAAGTCTTCCCTTACAAAAGTAGTCCTTTTAGAAATTAAAATTGCTGTCCAAATATGTCCTTTAGGTCCAACTATTTGTTTTAATTTTTCTGTCAATCGAGTAATTGTTAGGCCTGTGTCGATTATATCATCCACCAACTTAAAGGATAAAGAAAAGGTTACAGGGACGTTTCATCTCCAAACTCCATTTCAGTGCCAAAAAATTAAAGCAATAAAAATAAAAGAAAAATGAGGCCAATAATTCAAAGATTAATTAAAATAAAGTAAAGGTGTTATTTAAAGGACGATCAATTGTCGGCACTGAAATGGCTCAAAGGACCGAAAAGTACCCAAATAATTTATAAAAAATAAAATAAAACTCTTCTATTAGAAAATAATAAAATTTTTGCGAAGGGGACAGTTTATCCCAGCCAAACAAATTGTAAAAAAATTAAATAAATTCAAAAAAAGGGTGAAATAAAAGAACCTTAAAAAACCTGAGACTTACAACAATCTGTGCCCCTAAAAGTCCTTCAGTATTTAAATTATCCATTCCTTCAATAAATAAATTTCCAGTTGAAGTCTGTCCAGAATAGCTTTTTGCACGAATAAATTCTACCTAATTTTTTAAATTAATTTAATTAAAAAAAAAGAAAATTTAACTCGAATAGGCCAAGAACTATCCCAACGAATTTCACTCAATTTAGACAATAAATCATTAAAGAATTTAAAGGAACCTTTGAGGACACAAATCATAACCAAAGGCTGTAGAAAAGAAGAAAAATTTTTTAATTAAAATCAGGTGAAGGACGGTTCAAAGTCGGATGTTTCAGTGTAACTCTCATAACTTTTTCTATTTTGGACCAATTTAAATAATTTTTATTTCGTTCGAAAGAGCTAAAAAAGAGGTTTGTTTTCGTCTATAATACTTGGTTAATTTCAAACAAAAATTCCCCAAAAAAGTCGAAAAGATTTTTAATGTTTTACCTTAAGAAAATAAAGAAAACCTTTTCTCCTATTCGAGCATTTATTTCAATGGCCATCTTTTCAATCCTTTCCTGTATTTTCTCGTATTCGACAAGTACAGCATCAAGATCATCTTTATAACATTTAGGAATGTCAAACTGAGAGAGAGGCAACTTAAAAAAACTTTTTTGATTAATTTTCAAAAAATCCGCAAACATTTGCGGACAAAAATGTTAAAAATAAACTTTAAAAAAACCTCAAAATTGTCTTCAATTTCAATTGGAAATGATCTATTCTCGTCCATTTGTCTAAATAAATTTTAATAGTCCAGAAATGTCAGCAAAAGTGTGTATTAAATTTAAATTAATAAATTGCAGACGTCCGCATTTTTTGAAGCCAAATTTTTTCTTAAACAAAAATAAAAAAAAAATAAAAAAAAATTTAAAAAAATATATAAAAATAAATTAATTAATTAAATATGGTAAAAACAAAATATATCCCCTTTTAATAAAACAACAAAAAAAATTAAAATAAAATTTAATAACATTCCCAACCAGCACATTCTTTAATTAATTCTTTGTTTTGTTGTCGTCCACGTCTTACAGCACTTTGTTGCCCTTTAACGCGTAGCTTTTCTTTTTTTGTTCTGTTTCTTTCCTTTAGATAAAAAAAATTTGTTGGACTCTAATAGCGAAAGACCGAGAAATTTGAGGAAATTTTACTCATTGTCAGTTTTCCCTGTCCTTTTTTTTTCCTTTTTTTTTAAAATAAATGTAGGAAAGGAATGTTTACATAGGTTTTTAGGTCCTGGGCCTGTTTATTATTTTATAATTTAAGTTCACTTTCACCGGGCCCTGGGCCCGAGTTATTTTCTCAGAGGTCCAGGCACTAAACCGAACCCTAGTAAATACCTCTAATTGGCCTTATAAAATTAACAAAGAAATGCTCTTATTTTTTCTGATTTTTCCCTTGTTGGTAGAAGTTAAAGACATTAATTTTCAGACTTAAAAATGAACCACCCTAAAATCCATTTTAAAAAATTCTAAATTTACAAGTAAAAGTCTCCGTTTAATTTCATCTTTAAACAAAGTTGAAGTTGAACCACCACTAGCACATTTTGTTAGTCTTAACAAATTACTTTTTGAATTGTTCTGTTCCTTTTCTTTTAAATTAATTAAGTCAGCAATCTCTGAAGCCTTTTATAAAATAAATAATAAATTTAAAAAATTTTAAATTAACCTGTTCTTCCTCCTCTTTCTCTTCAATTTCATTATCAAGTCTCTCATTATTGTCCAATTCAACTGCTTCAACTCCTTTTATTGCATTTTCAATCCATTCATTAAGTCTGACATTTTCTTGTTTATTCGGTTCATTAGAGTCTTTCTTAAAAAATGAAAATTTTAAATTTAGTCTTTAAATAACAACAAATTTAAAAAATTAATTTTAACTCTTCTTTATTAAATAAATAAACCTTCAAATCCTTTTCTCCATCTTTAACGGACTCTTCCCCATTTTCATCACTTTCCTCCCCTTCATCATCACTGTCATTATTCTCTTCAGAATTTTCCAAATGAACAGTAAAATTCCCTTCATCATAAGCCTTAAATTTTAAATGTTTAAAAAATAATTAATTTTTTACTCTATTCAAATCCAACCGCATTTGTTTAGTAAACCCACTAGCTTCCAATTCAACATCCAAATCATAAAGTTTCTCAACATCATCAAATTGAGGCCACTCTTTCGCGTCGAAATGGAACTTTCTTGAAAAAAAATGTACGCACACAGTTGACATCTCTGTCAAAATAGAATTGGGCATTTGGATGGTTAACACTGACCATTTGTGGAAAATCAATTAAAACAGGTGATCCGTCCTTAATTGGTAATATTTAAAAAAGTCTATTAATTTAAATGATTAGTTCCAAATAAATAGAATATTAAACAACAAATCCTCTTATACTTATAATTAAAAAATAATTAAAAAAAAGAAAGAAACCTCTCTAAGCATAATATTAAATTCATTAAAATCGCAGTGAATAAGTCCATAAGATGCCAATTTTTCAATTAAATTCATCAATTTTTCAAATAAAATCGCCGGATCTTCATCAAGTTGGGAAACATTGGCTAAGGTAGGCCCAACAATTAATTCCATAATCACAGTGTGTCGATTGATATCAATCGGTTTTGGAACAGGAAAGTCGTGAGAATACAGAGCTTTGAGAAAAGCAAATTCTTTGAAGGCAGCCAAACGAGAAAGGTAAAGCCAAGAACAAAAATGGCGGTGACGATGATAGTCACGCTTTTCTTTAATTTTGCGAAAAGAAGTACGGCCAAGACGGTGAAATTTGAGAACTAGATCCTTTTAAAAATAACATTTCACCCTTTTTTTTAGAAAAAAAAGAAAACCTTAAGCAAAGGATCAGCACCAACATAAACATCTGCCTCTTTTCCTACTCCAATTTGATTTCCAATAGACCCAACAACTTCACGGGCTGAAAATGCTCGAAGGGCAAGAAAGTCATAGCCTAGAGTGGTCAGTCTAAAGCCATCATCTAGACATATTTTTGAGGAAATAATAAAGTCATAAATCAAGGAAAAAAGGTTAAAAGTCCTCAAACGAATTTTCTTTTAATTTTCTCAAATAAACCTTGAATAATTTTAAAAAATAAATACATCGTTTGCTCCGTTCATAGACAACCAATTTATTCCTTGTAAGATCATTTAACAATCGTGAAGTTGCCCCTCTATGAATTGACGCAATAGAAGCAATTAAAGGTAAAGGAACCTTTAAAAATTAAATAATTTAAAAGATGAATAAATAAACTAACTAATTCATGATTTTTCATTCCCATTTCGATTGAAGTAAGTATACGAAAATGTTGAGAAGTTAAAAAACGAATTGTATCAATGTCAAACTTCCCCATCTTTTTTCTAAAAAATCTAGAATTTAAAATTAAATATTTAATAGTAAAAGTAATTAAATAGGAAAGTAATTAAAAATAAAAATATTTACATCAATTTATTTAATCAAATTTATTTTTATTAAATTCAGTAAGGATAGGCTCTTTTGTGATATTTCATGGAAATGCAATTTGGGAGGGGAAAGACAGAAAAAAAGGCTTTTTTATGTCTAACAAAGAGCTCAAAATTTACATAAATACATTATTTCCTTTATATTCAATAAAGTTTTTCTCTAAAGAAAAATTGACTGTACGGGGAACTAAAAGAACCAACTTATAAAAATACTGATCAAACGCTCAACCAACTGAACCACATAGCAAACCTTGAAGTTGGACATTTTAATCACCTTTATGCTATTTTAAAGATCAGAATATAACAATAACATTCTCTAATTTGTAAAGCAAAATCTTATAATGGGCACGGAAATGGTGGCACGGAATCGGCCAGCACAGACATATTTGTTAAAGCTTAAGCTTTGATCAATTTTTATTTTTACCTTGTAATTTATTTTTAAGATCATTCAAAATAATTTAAAGCTGTAAAATGAGTAGCATTTATGTTGGGAATCTTTCTTTTCATGCATCAAGGCGTGACATTGAAAATTTCTTTCAAGGATTTAATAAAATTCTACATATTAATATTAAAATTGGTTTTTGTTTTGTGGTATTCATTTACATCATCTTTTTTTACTCTAATTAAAATTCAGGATTTTGATAATCCAAGAGCTGCGCAAAATGCTATTTCTCGGAAGAACGGACATTACCTCCTCGGCCAACCTGTCGTTATTAATTTTAGTCGAAAGCAACCTAGTGGCGATCGTGTTTATTATAGAGGAGGTCATGGCTATCATAGTGGAAAAGCGTCAGTAACATTTAATTTAATTCATACGGTTATTTAGTTCACATCACTTCGGTGCCAGTCCTGGTCCCTCTGTTCAGACTCGACATCAAATATGGAATGATGAGGCTTTTAGTACCTTAAAGGCATGCTTGGACAAGAATGGCTATAATAAATATACTTTTGAAGGTAATTTTTTAAATTTTACAAATTAATTCCTTATAGATCATTTTAAATTAACTGTAGAAGATAAAAGATTCTTTGGATTATCAGCTGAGGAGCAAAAAAAAATGGTTTTGAGCGCATTACCAGATGATTTCAAGTTTTTTTCTCCTACTTTTCTAAATTGATAGCTTAATTTTAGGGAGAATATCACACTGGAAACTAAGCCCATTGCAAATATCAAGGACAAAACGGTATTCTTTATGTTAATAAACTGTTTTTTATCCCTAAATTAGCAGATTATTGTTCTTTGTTATTGGGTAGTTTTGTCTAATTTACTAGAATTTAAAAAATTTTCAGTGGGATAATTTGATTTAAATTTTGTGATTCCTTATTTCTTAACCAGAATATTATTTTCATATATGTAATACTGTTTAGATTCGACTTTTATCCTTAAAAGAGAACGTCAAACTGTCAGGGAAGGTTCCTGAGACACCCCAAAGTTTATTGGATTTTTCAGTTTCTAATTTGGAGAATAAACGCTGTTCAGTTGCTTCTGAACTCCTATGGAAAAGTGCGAGCCTTCAATTAAATTACCTTTTGGCGGCAAATAATTTGGAAAGTAATAGTCACGAGATGAAGCGAAATTTAGTATTTTTCCTAGCAGAAAAATGCGTTGATGAAGAATCCTCTTTCAAAATGAGGCAATGTTGGGTACAACTTGAAATGTAAAAATTTATTTTATTAAATTTTTTGAAAATACTCCCGCGGCGCTATTCCAAAAAACAATTTTGCAGTCACTAATGTAGATATTAATTTTCAAAATTATTTTTTGCATTTTTATGTTAATTGCGATAGAATATATGTATCTTGTCAAAAACCACTTAAAATTTTAATTTTAGGGCCCATTCGAACTCATACAATGATGATTTTAGACCGCCTTACATCAAAGATTGGCTTACATCATCTAAAGAATTCTCTAATCTAATATTTATTATAAATGAAAAAAAAACTTTTTAAGAAGGAGGATTTTTTCAACTGGCTTTATGAACAATATCAGGAAACGGTTTTTTAAATTTATATTACCAATGTTATGTTTATATTTTAGTTTTTCAGTCTAAAGGATGGAATTTGGCGTCAGGTTAAGAAAGTTCCAGGCTAAGTATGTTGAAATCACTAACATTTAAGCAAAAATAATGTAAAGTATTTTTAAAATTGTTTACCTATTCAGAATGTAATTAAAATAAATTATTAAAATTTTGATTGATTAATAAACTTGATCCCTTTAAAAATAACATTTCACCTTTTTTTTTAGAAAAAAAAGAAAACCTTAAGCAAAGGATCACCACCAACATAAACATCTGCCTCTTTTCCTACTCCAATTTGATTTCCAATAGACCCAACAACTTCACGGGCTGAAAATGCTCGAAGGGCAAGAAAGTCATAGCCTAGAGTGGTCAGTCTAAAGCCATCATCTAGACATATTTTTGAGGAAATAATAAAGTCATAAATCAAGGAAAAAAGGTTAAAAAGTCCTCAAAAGAATAGGTAAAGTAATTAAAAATAAAAATATTTACATCAATTTATTTAATCAAATTTATTTTTATTAAATTCAGTAAAAATAGGCTCTTTTGTGATATTTCATGGAAATGCAATTTGGGAGGGAAAGACACAAAAAAAAAAAGCTTTTTTATATGTCTAACAAAGAGAGCTCAAAATTTTACATAAATACATTATTTCCTTTATATTCAATAAAGTTTTTCTCTAAAGAAAAATTGACTGTACGGGGAACTGAAAGAACCAACTTATAAAATTAAAGCCAAACGCTCAACCAACTGAACCACCCGACAAACCTTAAGGTAAATCATTTTAATCACCCTCTATTCTTTTAATTAATAATAATATTCACATTAAAATCAAAAGAATCTGAATATAAAGGGAAAAGTATTTATGTATATTTGGTATAATTTCTAAAAATCAAATAACCAAGAAATAGATATAAATTTAGAGTCAAAAGCTTCTTTAAAAAAATTCTCACATTTCTCAGTTATTTTTATTGGTATTTTATGAAAAGACAGGCACAAAAAAAATTTTTTTGTCGATATTTGTAAGTACAAAAGCCAAAAAATTGGAACAGATATTTCAGATTTTTTTAATTGTAATGTTGTGGGTAGATTGCATTTCATTTTTTGTTATACAATTGTAGCGATTAATATACACATCCAAAAAAAAAAGGAAAAAATAAGTTGAAAACATCAGTTGATGCAAGGGGCGCGTAAAGGTAAATTATATAGTGAAAATTATTTAACAAATTTTCAATCAAAAAACTTTTTTTTTTTTAAACGTAAAATTAAATCAGTTATTCCCCTTAAAATTCAAAAAAATTGTTAAACAAAAGTTTATTCCTTTTCAGCGTTTTTATATCGACAAGGCAGAGTACAAAGACAAAAAATACCTAACAGCTTGGATGGTAATACATCTCATTCAGACGAATTCGTTTTTGAGGTGGTTGAAGACTTTTTTGAGGCAGAGGGAGATTCTTATCGCTAATAACGATCACCTAGAAACTTTTAAAATTATTTGTTCTTGGCAACACTTTTCAAAGGAAAACCCCAAACGACGAAATGTCACTTTTAAAAATTAATTCCCCTTAAATTAACCTGCCCTTAGAATAAAAAAGAAAACCTTCTCCAAAACAAGAGCCACCAAATGCGGATTACTTGACTTCATTTCAGTCCATTCCTGACTAGCCAAAAGTTGACGGATGTGACTACGAACCTTTAAGTATTAAAATAAAAAGAAAAAGATTAAAAAATTAAACCAAAGGAATGCATGCAGACATAAGTAATTCAGCATTATGAACATCAGCAATTGTTATCATTGTACAAACATTTGCCAATGACAAACTAATTTTTTAAATAAAATAAAAAATTAAAAAGTAACCGTGAAATCAGTTTATCCTGGCAAATAATTTTAAGAGAATCCAGTTGGTATTTCTCAGAAATTTCGATTAGACTAGTTGCTTGTTCATCAGAAAAATCATCTGGAAGTCCACCGGAATACCTAGAAAAATTGAATATAATTTTTTGTTTTAGAAAGAGTTGTCTCTACATATAAGTAAGCATCTGATGAACAGTTTCTGGTGTAAAATCTGTAATTCGAATACGAGATTCAACACTTTCCACAGTATTTTTGTGACTAAACATTGCACGAAAAACGTCGGAATGTGTCATTAGAACAAATTTGTGCACATGAAATTCCTGAGTTCCACATTCTATAATACAATCTGATCCCTCGCTGGAGATGAACATTTTGTGAATACGCTCCAAATAGTCTTTGGTTAGCTAGAAAAAAGAGAAATTTTATTCTCTTAAATGATTGAAACAAAGACTAAAAAACCAACTTACAATTATTGGGTCAATCCTATGGTCACGACGCACATGAGTTTGCAATTTATTAAAATCAGGAACTAACTCAATTTGACAGACAATATGGAGTGAATTATTTGAACGAATGCAGTTGAGAACCTTCTGACGAGGAATATTTCTAAGACCCCAAGAATGCGACCCTTTTGCTGGCTTAACTTTGAAGTCGCCTGTGTTGACATTGCTAAAGCGAGCAGTACCAGTGTCGTCCACAAAATAGAAGCGATATTCGGCGCGAACAGTGAACTTTAATAAAAAAATAATATTTCTATAGTTAGTAAGAATCTAAGAAAAATTAACCTCTCTCTGTGTTTCACTAGTTGACATTTTTAAGAAAAGTGAAACATTCCCAGCATTCTCTTCACGTTTTCCTCCAGGATATAAGCAAAGCTGCCAGCAAATTTCAGGCATACTTTCATCTCTAAAGTTGCGACTACGCATGCAAGTGCCATAAGTAGCCAAATCCAATGCTTTGGTGAAATTGTGGATCTGAAAGGATAAATGGACTCAAAATTATGTGATTTAATGAGAAAACGTAGGGCAAGTGTCCATATAAAACGCTCGATTTTTGTTTAAAGAGCCTTAACAGGCACAATTCAAATAGAAAATCCTTTCATTGAAACAGAAAAGCAAAAAATCAAAGAAAACTAACTGTCCATTCCTGTCGCAGCTGCAAAGGTTCCCATGCAGTAATACACTCATTCTGTGGAACAGCCTCAACAGACTCTATCAACGAAACATTTCTCGAAGTAGACGCTCCAAATGAGGGTCGTTGCTGAATTGCTAACGCATGCAACGGTTGTTGATGTTGAACATAATCAGCACGTGTCGGATTACTAAACAAAACTGAAGAAGGAAAGGTAAAAATCAAAAGATTTAAAAAGAAACCGATATTTCGATTAGATTGATGTATTGGTTGTTCAGAGAAAAGATTAACATTCTCCCAGCTATCGTCCATTATTAGAACAAAGAATAAAGAAATAAAGTCTTAATTTACTACAAATTGACTGTTAAGTATCTAAAAACAGTTAAAAATTCACGATTCAGTTTAGAAAGAAATCTTGAAAAAAACAAAATGCTTAGTTAGACCTTCTAGACATCCTCTACTTTTTTAATGCTATTTTTGTATAAAGAAAAATAACAAAATGCCAAAAAATTTATTTATTAAAATTTGAATAATTTTAAGAAGAAAACGGTTAAGGCAATTGAGTCTCGGAGCCGATGATGTGAAAAATTGAAGCTTTGGGGCTAAAACATCCATTGAACATAAGTAAAATCACCAAACAAACACATTTATTTGCAAAAATAGTTAACAATGCAAAAAATGAAATTTTAGTGTCACAAAAAAACTAGAGATATTTTTAAATCTTAATTTTGCCAAAATAAATTGAAAACAACCAAAAAAATTTAATCTCTAGTTAAAAAATAATTTAAAAAATTGAATTGTTTAATGCATCGAGACCATTTTTAATGCAAAAAAATTTAAATAGGTTTAATTTTAAAATGAAGTCCAATTAATGAAAATACCAAACATTTAAGATCCTGAACCAGATAGTAAAATGAACGCAGACCAACTGGATCTTTACTATCATTAACTTCAACTAAACAACCAATTTTGCTTGTAGTAAATGAGACGTGATCATTACCACACAGAATTTCCAATTCCTGTCGGCCGACACGGTCGGGTTCTGGCCAACTTGCATCGTCTTCCTAGAGACAAATTTAACATTTTCAGGTTAAATAAATAATAAACCGTACATTCATAATTTCAGAATCATCAATAATGCGTTTAAGTTCTTCCATGACTGCCTTCCCGACATAACATTCTTTACGAATGAGGGTATCATTCTTGTAGTTTGAATTGTTTGCATAACGAAGCTTGCCGTCTGGACGAAATTCAAACTCCAAAAACTCGTGGCCGAACTTTAAAAAATATTTAAAATTAAAGCTCTAAATAAAGGGCTATTTTCCTTATAAAATTAAAGGTCTTCTTGTACAAACCTTTCCTTTATGTCCAACATAGTAACGGACATAAAATTGATCTTTCTTTACAGCTCCTTTTGTATTCATTTCAGTGTTTTAAAATTGAAAATTTCTGTAAATTAAATTTAAAAAAAGAACAATTTTAAAATGTATTTAAATGAATTAAACAAAATAAAAAAGAAAAAATTAAAAACTTTTTTATTTTTACAAAAAAAGAGAAGCATTGAAATGCTCAAAAAAAGGGTAATTAAGAACAAGAAATAGTAAAATAATTATAAAAAAGAAATGGGAGATCAAAGAAACCTACCATTCAAGAATTAATTCGGTACGTGTCATACACCAACCTCCTCACATTTTTAAAAGAAAAGACTCTTCTATGAGTCGAATGGTACCACCCTTATGGGGGAGGAATTTAAAAGTAACATACCCCAATAAAAATCAAAAAACCAAAGGGGATAACATTTCTATTAAATGATTACCGAGGCTGCATTAGAGAGAAAGGATAAAGCAATCACCACTACACCACACTTGATCTTTAGAAAATTAAAAAAGACAGGGAAATAAAAGTAAACTTATTGTTAGAATTTTTAGTGTGGATTGCATAAGACGTACCGAATTAATTTTCAAAAAAATAAAATCAAAATTAATTTTAATTAAAAAAGTAAACCCAAAGCCCATTAGAAAAAGAACCGTTCTTCAAGATTCCATTGATTCTGTCACTTCTTCTTCTTCCTCCTCCAGTGTTTTCATTTTTTACATCAACATCTATTCTACTTTTTTTTTATTAATTCATTGCTTGACATTGTAGTATCAGGCGAGGTGCTTAACGTTGTGGTTGCGCCTCTTTTAGTTGTACCTATATTTCTAGCATCACCTCCTTCTTTTTCTCCTTCGTATAATTCGCCTTCTTTTTCCACTATTTTATCGGTTATTTCTCCTTAATTTTTAAATTAAAGCTGGAGATTAAATTTTGGTAGTAAACGTTCCGTTCAACAAAAAGCCTAAAGACCCTCATTTTTGTTAAAGAAAAAGGTCAAAAATATTTAAATGAATACCCTACTTTTTTAAAGTATAAATCTTAGAAAATATGTCCAAAAAAGAAACAAAAATTCCCCAAAAAAATAAAATTTAAATACTTGGCAATCGCTCATCAGGATTTGCTTCATCCATTTGTGCCCCTTCAACATCCTCCAAAAGCATAGCATCGGGGCCAACGGCTAAAATTCTTTTTAATTTAAAGGCTAAATCTAAATAAACCTCCAATTTGAACTCCCGGGGCGTGTGGGAGTTGTCGAAGTGATTCAAAAATCTTCATCCTAAAAATTAGTGTTTAAGCTAATAGAAACTTTCTAAAGGCTTAAAAGCCAAAAAAGTTAAAAATATTATTTAAAAAAGAAAAATACTCGAAACTAACTTGACTTTGTCGAGGTATTCCACAGTATTGTGATTAGTCATATTTGAAGGAGTTATGTGCAATTTAAAGTCTGGACCATAGTATTCAAAATAATCATTATAAGGAAGCTCTAAAATTTAAAGGAAAGAAGGGGATTAAAAAAATTGAAAACAACCATTTGCAATGTCAACATCCAATGCCACCGAAGTCTCAAAAGTCCAACAACGAGCAACATTTCTAATTGTATAACCACCACCTCCTAGAAGCAGCATTGGTAAGTTGAATTTTTTGAGGAATTCTAAACACATTCCATGTCCTTAAAAGGGGGTAAAAGTAGAAAAAAATAAGAAAAATAAAGCATGGGTCAACCCAACGACACGTAAACTTTACTCAAAGGGAGTGAAAAACTCGGGGGTCAATCTCTGGGATCAAAAAAGCCCAACCTTTAGATTCCGTCTTTTTTCGTGTTAATCTAAAGGTCAGTTGATTAAAGGTTTAATTTTCAGAGGTTGGAAAGTGCTTCTTTTAATAAAAAAAACACCCCAAAATAAATAAATAAACCTTTTAAAGTCAAATTAAAACATCCTAAACGATCTCCAGTCAAAGAATCAGCTCCACACTGCAACACAATAACAGAAGGCTGATAAGCACAAATAATTTTTTCCATGACAGGTTGAAATATTCGTTCATAAGTATCATCATCAATTCCATCACGAAGTGGAAAATTAACTGCGTAATAGCGCCCTTTCTCAGCACCAATGTCTTTCAAATCACCAGTTCCAGGAAAATATTCGCCGTACTTGTGGAAGGAAACCTGGAGATTAATGATAAATACTACAAGTAGGACCAAAAATTAGCCTTTAAAGTAAAAATTACCGTCATAACTCTGTCTGTTGTATAAAAAGCTTCTTCAACCCCATCTCCATGATGAATATCAATATCGACGTATAAAACCCTTTGGTGGTACTTCAACAATTCAAGAATAGCAAGCACAATATCATTCGTATAACAAAACCCTGAAGCCTCAGATTTCTTTGCATGATGTAAACCCCCCATCCAGTTGATAGCCATGTCAACATGTTGACGATTGATTTTGGTAGCAGCAGCTGAAAATTGAGCTGATATTTATTGTCAAACAAGGATTGGTTCTTCTTTTATAAATAAGCTAGGACAATAAAGAAGCTAGGTTTTCCAGGGTCTATCCTCCCCTTCTGAAGTATTAGGCAATAAAACAACAAACAATTACAAGATCCAGGTTTTATAAAAATAGAGGCTTTATCCTTCAATGCTTTTCGTCAATAGTAAGACGATTAAAGCAATGGGTCCACTCGTTAACTAACTTACCAATAGATCCACCACTGGAAATTTGACAAAATTCAAAGAGCCCATCAAAAACTGGGCAGTCATCTCCCACATTAAAACGTTGCATTTGTCGACTGTAATCGCCAATGTTATCAGGTTTAATGTTCTAGAAGAAGCAAAATATTTAATAAATTAAAAATAAACCTTTAAAAAAAGCATATAATCATCGCTATGATATTTTGTCATTTCTTCTAAACTTGAAGGTTGAGGTCTCTAAAGAATTGAAATTTCTTTTCAAAGAAGGAAAGCCTTACATAAACTTCCATTTTTCGATAAAGTCCATAATTTAATAGTAAATTGTGTGTCATACGAATTCGATGTGGTTTCATAGGATGACCTTGTCCATAATAATAATTCCCAACGTCACCTAAAATATAAAAATAATTCTAATTAAATTTGAATTAACCGTCGTAGTAGTAAGCAACCTTCTTATTAGAATGAATAGTCATTTCTCATTAACTTTAAGTCTAAAATCATATTTAAATATAAAAGAAATGTTTAAAAAAAGAATCTTTTTCTTTGTGAGACTGTTAGCGCTAAAGGATCTCTGAGACTCTTGTGACTTCCAAAATGGACAATTGAAATGACAAATTGAAATTAATACTGTATTTATTAATGTATTTTTCTTTGTTCTCTATAACAAACACGTGTTCTTTCGCCTAAATCCAAATTTTATTTTTAAATTTCATGATTTTAAAATTCTTTTTCTTATTTTTCAATGAATTTTCTTGTATTGTTTTTATTATATTCTTTTAAGGTTTTTTAGTCAAATGGATGATCTTAATGAACAATATGAGCGTACACTTTACGTCTGCAATTTTGATGAGAAAGTGGATAATAAATTGTTAGAAGAAATTTTTATTCAGGTTTATTTTTATTTTAAATTTCCCAAGCTTGAAAATTATTTTAGGCAGGTCCTCTTGAATCTGTTACTGTCCGTGAAAAGCTTGAAAAAGTTTCTTTACCTGGAAAAGTGCCAGAAAAGTTTCGTTTTGCATTCGTTGAATTTTCACATGTTGAGTCAGTCATGTTTGCCTGTAAAATAATGGATGCAATTGAATTGTATGGAAAGAAGTTAAAAGTTACACCAAGGGACAACACTATACAGGTTTTAATTAAACAATTTTTTTTAGTAATTGATTATTAGTTCCAAAGACTTTTTGCTTCCTTTTATTTTACTGACCTTATTTTTCCTTTTATTCTTATAAAATGGGTAAAAGTTCGGTAGAATCCGGAATAATAATTTTGAGAATTCTTTTCGGTATCTGTAAGAAAAATAAACCTTTATTTAAATTTTGTTTTAAAGAAAGAAATTTACACTCAAAATGGAATGAAGGAAAGATCATTTGAATTACATCGTGAAGAAAGAAGTGAACGACGGGAAAGGAATAGATCAGATAATTTTGAGCAAAGACAGATCTTTCGTTATCCAAATAAACCAACTCCAGTCAATGTATTTTTGTTTTTAAATATTTTTAATAAACGCAATTTAAAGCAACTTGTCAAAGGAATTTCTAGAGCATCTTGGTCTGCTCCTATTCCTCCTGGACGGTATGGTGAACAGTCATTTGCTTCATTTAAGGTTATTTTTAATTAAATATTTCTTCTGGCTAAGATTTGAGGTTTTTTTTGTTCATAGTTCCAAGCATTTTTGAGAAGTGTTCCTTTGAGTCTTGGACTTGAGCATTATTTACAATTACTCTTTTTAATCTAAGGACCTTTTTTATATCCTAAGACAGCCAACCAAGCATGTTTTAAGAGCATTCTTGTTCTTTCTGAGTCTAAGGTTATCCATTGGGAATTAAATAACCAGATTTTATGTTTAAGGCTCTCAGACTCTAATTAATTAATTTTTAAAATAATTGTAAAAAATAGTTTTTTCTATTTATTCAAGAAACAGAATTCTTTTTAGGCCAATATTTTACCACCTCCTCCTCCACCACCTCTATTATTCAACCAAAATACTCCAAAGACAAATTATAAAGCAATAAAAAATTCCAAACAACAGAGGGATAAACAATGGACTAAATTTCAATCTTCATACAAAGGACAACCAAATAATAAAAATCAAAGTCAATTACTTCAAAGGCATAGTTGGCCTAGACGTTACCAAAACTGAGAGATTTTAAAGGTTTATTTCCTCATAATTTTATTTTAAAAAAAGACCAAAAATATTGCTTTTATTTCCCTTTTAATGACCTCTTTTTGTCGTTTAATTAAATAAAGACTTTTATGGAAATTAATTAATTTTGGATAGACTTAGTTTTGTTTTTTCTTTTATTTCCTTTACAATATTTATTTAAAAGCAAAATTAAATTGATCTGTTTTATAAAAATATTTTTTATTCTATTCTCTTGTCTCTTTTTTTGTTTTTTTTTTAATTCTTTTTAGAATAATGTTGTATTTATATAAAGAATAATTTGGTCAACTGGTCGTTCTTGTCCGCTATCATAAAATAAAATTGTGATGTGAGGACTATTGCGCAATTTATGGGGGGAATTATAATTATTATCCCGGCCCTATTTTTCCCCTCACTTTACTCCAAAAATAATTGTTGTATTTTTCCTTTTTGGAATGTTTTTGTTTATTTTACTATTTTCGTTAATTTATCGTTTAAGGTTGGCCTTTTTAGTTTATTTTTTTTAATAAATTAAATTTAGTTGTGGACAGAGTTTTTACGGAAGCAACTTTTTAGCAGCTTTGCGAGGTTTATTTTGTTTTAAACTATTTTTTATTTATTTTTAAATTGGAAGGATATGGCCCTGATATGTGCCGATTTGTTTCTTGTCCTTTGGGCCAGTATTGCTTTGCAGGTGCTTGTCAACCGATGGGCTATGGGGGAGTTGGGGGAAGATTAGGTGGTGGACTTGGCGCTGGTGGTGGTTATGGTCTTTCTGCTGCTGCTAATAAGGGTTTTTTTTAATATAATTTAAGGTAATTATTAGTGACCGGCAAGGTACGGGATTTCCGGGATCCAGGTCTCGAAATCCCGTCTTTTTGAATTTTCGGGGTTTATCCCACGGGATCCCGTTCCGTTCTTGAATTTTGAAAAAATCCCGTTACGTGATCCAGGAAATGCGATTTTACCGGTCTCTTAATATACTCTTTTCCAGTGTGTACAGACACAGTGGATTGTTACAGCGGCCAGATTTGCCAAGCTGGTCGATGTATATTTCAAACAATAGGTACTCCAGACATTGGTTTTGGCCTAGGAATTCCTTATGGACGTGGAAGTTTTTATGGGTATGGATTGCCTGGAGGTTATTCTCCTTACTTTGGGATGAATTCAAATGCTTGTAAGTCCCCTCTGTTAATAGGTTAAATTAATGCTTATTTATTAGTTTCAGCCAGTGTCGGTAACTATCCTTTTTGGATGAATTGTCTGCCTGGGCGATGCTTCGGTACAACATCGCTCTTTTATGGTTGAAAGAGACACAATCTGATGTATTTTTGGTTCTAAAAAGCATTTTTTGAAAATTTTAAGTTTAAAAAAATATCTTTCATGTTGCTATAGTTACCAATATTTTATAAAATTATTTAAAATTAAATATATAAATTAATACGTACATATTTTGTCAATTAATTAATTTTTACAATAGCCTTTCTTTCTATTATTTTAAAAGAAGCGGGATTTGACGATCGATTGGCGTTTTGTCTGCGATTAAATGGCCCTTATAAATTCAATTTTTTAAGCGAAATAGTGTATTAAATTAAGAGAATTAGAAACAAAGAAAAACAATTTGTTTGCGACATTCTACGTTCTTTCATTTTTAATTAGGTTTCTTTTTCATACTTTTTCTTTTAATTATTGCAGAACATATTTTTGAAAAATGGCTTCTGAAAGTCAAGCGGATATTAATGTATCTTCCAATGATAATGAATCGCAAAACATCTCAGTCAATTCTAATGAAATACAAACAATAAAGGCTGAGGATGTTTTAGAAAAAAAGGATGTTCTAAAGGTTATTTTATTTCTAATTTTGACTTTTAATTTGCTTAAATTAAAGGAATTGATTTCCAAAATAAAGCCTAGTAGTTTTGGTCAGCGTCGTAATTACTCAAAAATTGACATTTCTGCTGAAAAGTGGTTAATGGCTTACGATGAAGTTTCTTTAGCAAAATTGGAAAATCCTCCGTCCTTAGCTGATGGGATTAGTGCAGATTTAGAAAAGGTTTCTTTATTAACTATATTCTTCAATTATTTTCTTTTTAAGGACATTCGTTATTTGGGATGTGAATTAATTCAATCCGGTGCTATTTTATTAAAGTTGACCCAAACTGCTGCAGCAACAGGGCAAATTTTATTTCAACGCTTTTATTATCAAAAATCGTTTGTCCGGTATAATTTTGAGGTTTGTGGGGTTTAAAAATGTTGTTATAAAAGTAGTAAAACTTGGGGATGTTTTGAGTCAATTTAACGGCCTTTTTGGTGCCCTACTTTTCCCCCCTATTTTCTCTTGTACTTAATTGAACCTCCAATTAATTATCAAAAAATAACCATTTAAAATTCCCCTTTTCAAAGCATATGGTCTGTGCCTGTCTTTTGTTGGCAAGCAAAATCGAGGAGCAACCAAGGAAGCCTAGGGACGTTATAAATGTTTATCATCGGCTCAAACAATTGCATCAATATCGACGAAAGATTACCGGTGCCAATAATAGTAGCAGTAGCAGCCCTCAACAACAACAACAACTTAGACCAAAAAAGTAAGGAACTAATTGTTTCTATTAAAAAAATTATTTTTAAGCATTTAAATTGCTTAAAAATAAATTATACAAAAAGATTTGGCGGTGTTAATTTTGAGTGTTTTTTAAGGTTTTGAAACGACAAAACATTTTTTTAGTATATTTATTATTTATTTTTGTCTGTTTCTTCTTTATTTTCAACACTTTTTGTCTCTTAAGACATAAAAAAGAAAATCTATTTTATGTTTCTAAGGTGTCTCCTTCAGGCTTTTCTTTTTTTTCTATTTTTTACGAACTTCCTATTCTAAAAACAAATGAAAATAAAGGGAAAAGAAGGGTCTAAAAAATATTAAAAACATCAAAAACTGATTACTCAGATCCTCTCTATTTTCTTTTCTTGGTACTATGGGATTATATGCCCCCATTTTCCATATTTTCTTTTCTTTCTATAAATGGTCAGGTACGAAATGGTCAGACAACAATCAAAAAAGATTAAATTAGGTTTATGTATATAAATGAACGAAAAATATGAGAGGAGTCATTATTTTCTTGCTTTCTTGCTAAAATGCTATTTATAAAAAAATGAATATTTTTTAGCTTCCCCAAACTGAAGAAGATGCAATACATTTTTTACAATCAAAAAATATACCAAAAAAAAGAATAAAAAACATCGGGGGACGGCACGACATCATTTGGAAAGTTATTTAGCAGAATTTATGTGTAGACAGCAAGCAAAAGAGGAAAATTTTTTTGAATTGATTCTTAGTAAAATAGCTGAACTTTGGCCACCAAAATAATTGCATTTTTTCTTTCATTTGATTTTCTTTCATTTTTCTTTTATAAAATTTGATTGCTGTCTGACCATTTCGTACCTGACCATTTATAGAAAGAAAAGAAAATATGGAAAATGGGGGCATATAATCCCATAGTACCCTTTTCTTAAACTTTACTAGAACGAGATCATCTTTTAATATTAAAACTTCTTTTTTTCTTTCTTTTTTTCTCCTTTTTTAATTTTTTATATTGTTTTTGGGGGGTATTTATTTAATTTGATAATAATCCCATTTTTATTAGGTGCACTCACAGGCACTTACCACACACAACTTATTCAAATATTCAATTATTATATTATTAAATTAGTTTTGATGAACATGAAGAGAGAGAGAAAAAAGCTCTGTTGTTTTAAGGTTAGAAATGTTTTTCTTTTTTTAGTTTAATTGCAGGAAAGAGGTAATATTTTTTTTTTTGGAATTATTTTTAGTTAATGGAGACTAAAAATACCTTTAATATTGTCAGGTTTTCTTTTATTAATTTATTTTTATTTAATTAAATTATTTTTTCATTCTTCTTCAATCATTTTTGTTGTTGTTGTAACCTTTCAATCACAACTGTTGGACAAAGTTTTTTTTGCTTGAAAAAAGGCCGGTTTATTTTTGATATATTAACTTTAGAATTAAATTAAACTTTAAAACGGAAAGGGTGGTTAAGTGGTTTCTGCTTAGTTTTCATGTCAGGGATGCTTCCAAAGTCTGTTAATGTTTTCCCCTTTTTGCCTTTCTTTTTTCACGTCTTCCTTTACTTTATTAACAAAAATAGGGACTGAAAAATAAAATTTATACCTTTCCGAATATTTAACTTTTGCAGACTTTGGGAGGACAAAGAAAATGACAGAAATTTGGTTTAATTAGAAAATTGGGTTTTTAATTGTTTAGAATAACCCCTGAGACTCCAATGATTTAAATAAAATTAAATAAATTAATTTTTCTAAAGTTGCAATGTTGTCAAAAATAACACGGTTTTTATTTACTGCGTCCAATGGTTGTGAATTTTCTTTTTTTATTTTTGTCCTTTTGTCGTTTCAATGGTCTAAAATTAAAAATACCAAAAAACTTTTTTTTTAAATTAAAATTTGACAGGTTTGAGCATTTGGAGTTAGGCGGAACTCAGTACATGAACGTGAAAAATTCAGTCATTAGATCAGAGCGTCGTTTACTTAATGTTTTAGGCTTTGTTGTCCACGTTATTTTTTAATTTTTTAATTAATTATTTAAATACTTTTTAGGTACATCACCCCCATAAACTTGTTTACATTTACCTTCACATTCTTGGACTTTTACGCAAAGAAGAAGACCTAAATGCGACTAGGGAACAGATTAGTAGAAGTAAAGAATTGCTTCAAAAGGCTTGGTATTTTTTTTAAATTATTTGGTACTTTTTGGTTCGAGGTCCATTACAGTGCCAAAATTTGAGTGCCAATTACTCGTTTAATAATTGACGAACATCAAAAGAATTTGATGTTTGTAGATTATAAATAGGATATTGATTAATTAAGGTATTTGGGTTTACCCCTATTTTGGCACTGAACTGGGCGGATTCGAAAAGTACCTAAAAATGTTTAATTTTTTTACTTCAAAGGAGCTATATGAATGACGGTCTACGAACAGACATGTTTTTACGTTACACTCCAGAAACTATTGCGTGTGCCTGCATTCAATTGGCCGCTAAAACGATTGAAAATCCAGTTATTCTTCCTAAATCTCCATTCCCATGGTTTTATTTATTTTTTAATTTTTTTAAATTGCGTTTTAAAGGTACGAATTATTCGATGCATCTGACCGCGACATTCGTCTTATTTCACAAATGCTAATGTGCCTCTATAAAAAAACAGACGCCCCCAGTCTAGATTTTATTCATTCACAACTAGAAAAACATCAAAAAAGACTTGCAGATTCAGAAAAAGCAAAAATACATGCTGACATACAGGAAGTAATTAAAGCAGCTACAAGCAGCACAGCAACAACAACGACATCATCGCCATTACCTATTCAATCTAAAAAAGATGAACAACAAGCAGTTAACGTTAAAGAGGCTAAGGAAGTGTAAGGGATTGAAAAGTTTATTTTTAAATTTCTTTAAATTTTCTTTAGACTTTCCATTGCAAAGAACAGCATACAACGCACTCTAGGCCCTCCATTTCATGTTTTAGTGGATACTAGTTTCGTCACTATAAGCGTTAAAAGTCGGATTGACATAATGAAAGGGTTCAAAGATTGTCTTTTTGATAAAGGTTTTAATTTATTTAAATTTGGGCGGCTTCCTGTCTTATAAGGGGTTTAAATGAAGGGGTGTATTTTGTTTAATTCCTTTAAAAATGTCTGGGAGTTGTGAACTTTTGGACTGATCTTTTTACGTCATTAAAAGCATTTAACAGTGCCAGACAACTTGCTTGTCCTGTGAGACTTTTTGGGGACCAAAAGGCCCTAATAAAATCTATGGTATTCTTTATCTATTAATACTCTTTGACACAATATATTCTTTTTATTTTCCAGCAATTCCTTACATTCCTGATTGTGTTGTTAGTGGACTAGAAAGGGATGACCGCCGTTACAAATCGGCCCTAAAAACCATAAATGATCATCGCTTTCAAAAATTGCACTGCGCACATAAAAGAAATGTTTATGAGGACGATTGTATTGTTCAAAGGGCGACACAGGTTTTTTATTAATTAAACTATTTTTTAACCTTTCCTTTTAGCATAAAGGCTATATTGTTGCTACTTGTGATAGAGATCTACGCAAACGTTTAAGAAAAATTCCGGATGTTCCAATCTTGTATATCCGTGATCATCGTTATACTGTGGAGCGTATGCCAGGTTTAAACAATTTTTGGGTACTTTTCCTTTTTTTGGCCGTAAGGTCCGCAAGTCTTACTATTTATTTTTCTCTAAAAGAATGTAATTTATTTGGAGGGCTAATGAAAGCTTAGAAGAACCGTTAGACACTGATTTGCGGATAAAAGTTGAGGACTTTGTGTGCCATTTGACGGAAAAGTGCCAAAGTTCAATATTTAAATTTAACATTTTTTAAAGAAGGTTATCTTCCATCCAAGAAGTGAAGAGATATGCTGCAAATTGGAATTTTAATCTACCATTTATTGTTCTATTTCATGTCTTTTTTAAGAATAAATTGTCAATTTCAAATATTTTTTTAAATTTATTTGTTAATTTGCATGATATTTTCGTTTAATTTTCTCTTTTTTTATATTTGTTTTTAGTAAATAATGGCCGACTTTGTGCCAAAATTTGAGAGGAATATGGACCTAAAAATAATGGGGCCTCGCCCTTTATCTACTGCTGGTGCTATTCAAGTAAAGGATGATAAAGGACGTTTAGTCATGAAGAAAGTTAAAGTACAACGTTATATGGCAGGAAAAATGTTTGTTTATGGAAGATTTAAATTAATTGATTTTGTAAGGTCATTTGGTGTAGTTGGGTGGAGTTAGGTTGCAACGTGGAAAGGGTAGGGGTTCGAATCCTGTCGTGGTTAACTAGGTTTCTTTAGTTTTTTTCAACATTTCAGTCAATTTAATTTATTTTTAACTTATTTTCTTTTATTTTAGTCCAGAATTCGCTCGAGATGTTGATTCAGACGACGATCATGTAGAAGAAGAAGAAAAACAAATTGAAGAGCAAAGAGAAGAACGGAGCGGTCATAGGCAAAAACATAGAGAAAGTGATGGCAGTAATCGGCATCATCATAGTAGAAGAAATGATCACCGTGATGATAGAAATAAGAGGTTTAAAATTTCTAAGGTTTAAAAGTTATAAATGGGGCTTTTAGACAAAACTTTTTTCTTTCTAATTTTAGCCACCGAAGCAATGACGAAGCCGAAAGAAAATTTAAACAAGAAATAAAAGATGAATTAGGCTTGGAAGAGGAGGAGGCTTTAGAGTC
Organism: Meloidogyne exigua; assembly: GCA_018905775.1. Classification (NCBI taxonomy): domain Eukaryota; kingdom Metazoa; phylum Nematoda; class Chromadorea; order Rhabditida; family Meloidogynidae; genus Meloidogyne; species Meloidogyne exigua. The sequence continues at coordinate 649,652 of JAGUQR010000175.1, forward strand.
TGAATCTGCTTCAGAGGATGAGCGTGAATTGGAAGAGCGTCATCGTAGAGCTCTTGAACGGCGTCAAGAAATTGAAAGGGAAGAGAAGAACAGAGTTGAGCAAGAAGAGCCTGACGACTATGCCGACGAGGAGATTATGCAAAGAAGAAGGGAACTAATTAGATTAAGACGGCGTCGACAGGAAGAACAGGTTTTTTTCTTTACTTTAACGGAATAGGTTTATTTTTTACTTTAAGGAAATTCTAGCAAGGCAAAAGGAAACAGAAGAAGTCAGTGAAGAAGAAAGCGAAGAAGAAAGTTCTGAAGAAGAGGAAGATGAAAGTGATGATGAATTGATTCCAAGATTAAAGCCAGTTTTTGTTCCAAAGTAACTATTTAATTAAACCTAAATATTTATTTTTAAAATAAAGAGGTGACCGTGTAACCCTCGTTGATGTTGACAAAGAACAAGAAGGACTGGAAAAATTGCGAAAATTACAGGTTGAAGAAAAACGTCGTCAGACAATTAAAATGGTTGAGGAACAACTGAAACATGAAGCAGAAATTGAAAAAGCTAAGAAAGAAGAGAGTGCAGCAAAACTTGATTTAACTGCGATAGACACTGACGATGAAAGTGAACAAATAGCTTATGAAATGTGGAAAGTACGTGAGATGAAACGGTTAAGAAGAAACCGGGAAGAAAGAGAAATGTTTGTTTTTAAGAGTTTTTTAATGTTTTGGTCCAAAAAAATGGGGGAATTACACACCCATAGAGGTCTATGCCCTGAGGGCATAGACAAGAAAAGATAATTTTTAAGAAGTTTGGACCTTTGTATGTTGACCTTTCCAAGTTTAACTTGTTTTCTTCTGTTGAATGAACTAAAATTAATTTTTTAAACCTTTAGATTAGCCCGTGAAAAGGAAGAAATGGAACGAATTCATGCTATGACAGAAGAAGAAAGACGAGAATACATGAGATTACATCCAAAGGTTTTTTCTTATATTAAAGGAGAATCCCCATTTTGTTTCACAGCTAATAACAAATGAACAACGAAAAGGAAAATACAAATTTTTACAAAAATACTATCACAGGGGAGTCTTCTTCCTTGACAAAGAAGACGACGTTCTCAAAAGAAACTTTGCAGAAGCTACGGGGGAAGACGTTTTTGATAAGTCTGTATTGCCTAAAGTTATGCAGGTTATTTTTAAGCTTTTTTATTTTATTTTAATTGTTCAAATTAGGTCAAAAACTTTGGAAAAGCGAGTCGTTCAAAGTGGACGCATTTAACAGCAGGTTTGACCTTTAAAAAAGGAATTTTCCCTTAGGGTTTTTAAGGAGAAATAAGCCTTTTAATACGCTCCTTTTTTGGGAGAATAAACCTTAAATTTCTCTTTAAAAAATTCAATTTTCTTTAATTAATTTAACTTTAATTTAAGAGGACACAACCGATCACCAAGGAGTTTGGGCAACCCCAACACCCTTAACTGCTAAATTTGTAACTAAACATGCGGCAGGGATGAAACCTATTTTTGAAAGGCCTTTGACTAAAAAGAGAAAAGTTGCGGATTAAAATAAAGAGGTTTTTTATTAATTAATTTGAAGACTTTTTTCGTTAAAAAAGACTCCTTTTGACAATAAAAAATTAAAAAAATATTTTTTATTAAATAAATAATATATTTAAATATATTTTAATTTAAAAAATTGAGAAAATGCTTTAAAAATGTTTTTTGAGATGAACAATAAAAAGGCTGCGTTTCAACGATTTAAATAAAAATTAATTGAATTAAATATTTTTTAATTTAATTTAATGTTGAATCGCTTTAAAAAGAAGGGGAAAAAAGGTAAAACAATTAAAGGTAAATAATAATTTTATTTTTTAAAAATATTTTTATGCTCTTTATTGAATGAAATGTTGAAACAAAAAATAAACCGGGAAAAGCTTTAAATTGGCGAGTTGTTTTTTAAAAAGGTGGTGGCCCGTTTGTAAAGTCAATTTGTGGCTCAAGACTCCTTGCAAAATTGTTTAATAAATGGCAGCAAAAATCATCGTCACAGTGAGGTACAAGACAGGCTGCTCCCAATAGAAGAACAAGCATTGCCTTAATTTAAAAGGAAAGTTTTAATTTAATTTAAAAAGAGTTTTTACTTGTAAAGGCAATGCTGTCCTTAACACTCTTTTCCAACGCGATTTGTCATTCTCTAATTCTTGTGATGAGCGACTACTTTGAAGTGGATCGTTGGGGACGGGAGATTCTGGTGTTTCTCCGTTTGGGTAGATTAGACTCTCAGAAAATGCTTAAAATAGTTATTAAAAAGACATTACATTTCCGGAAAGTTTTAAACTAAATAAATAGATTTCCGGAAATTTTTGTTTTATGTGTTTTCCGGAAAGTTTAAATAAAGAAAAAAGTTTCTGGAAATTTTTGTGTTTTCCGGGAAGTTTAGAAATAAATGAATATTAAGGAAACATGTTTTGTATTTTCCGGAAAGTTTAAATAAATAAATATGTTCCGGAAATAGGAAACATGTTCATTTAATTTTGTATTTTCCGGAAAGTTTAAACAAATAAAAAAGTTTCTGGAGATTTTTGTATTTTCCGGAAAGTTTTATATCTCTGCTAGATAAACAGGGTAACTTGATCTTTAGGGGTGGACTCAAATAGGAATAAATTAAAATTAATTAATTTACATTCAATTTCCTCCCCATCCTCTCCCTCAGAGTCTTCATCATCCAAAACTAATTCTAAATCATTAATTCCATGTTCTTTCAAAACATCTTTAGGTTCTCTATTTGGAAAAACTGAAGCAAACATTTCTGCTGCTGCATCAATTTCTTCTTCTTTATTTTCAAAATAATTTAAAGGTAAAAATGCTGTTGAAGTGCTTGGTTGTTGATCATAAACTGAAGAAAATATTTTTGGAAAAATTGATGTTTTAAGGTCCTTAATTTCGCCCTTTTCTTCCTTCAAAGTTATTTCTTCACTTTTATTTATTACTTCATTTAATTCTTCTTCAATGTTTACAGACTCTAGTGTCACTTTTTCTTTCTTTTCTCTGCTTCTCTCAACGTCTATTTTTTTATTATTGTATTTCAGGTCTTCTTCGGTATTTAATTTAACCTTTAAAAAACAAAATTTAATTTATTCTAATAATAAGGCAATTAATTAAATTTTCTAACTAATAGAGTCTGACAACTCTTTACATTCTACAGCCCCTGGCCTAAAGAAAATAAAAAGTTTATTACTGACTTGTTGCTTAGAAGTTGATTGTTCTGATTTTAAAAGGTAAGTAGACTCAACTGTCCCTTTTTGTTCCTTTTCTTCTTCTTCCAACCTTTCCGGAAAAATACAAACTTCTAATGTTTCCGGAAAAGTTTTATTTATTTTTTCAGTCAAAAATACTTCTTCTCTTTCCTCACATTTAAATAAACTTGGCTCAGTCTCTCTCACCTCTTCTTCTTCTATTTCTTTATTTTTTTCTTTTTTTCTCTTCAGTTTCTTTGTTTTCTTTTTTCTTAAATCTTTCTTTCCAATTTCAATAAAATCACCTAAGCAAAGACTTGGATGTTTATATTCCTCCACATATTTAATATCCAATTCAGGCTCTTTTTGTTGAGACTCAACTGTCACTTTCTTCTCTTCTTCTCTAATTTCAGACTCAATTGTCACTTTTTGTTCCCCTTCATGAATTAAACAGATTTCTTCCCCTTCTATTCTCTCCCCTTCTTTCTTCTCTTCTTTCTCCTCAATCAATAGATCAAAACTTTTATTAATTTCCTCTTCCCCTACCACCAATTCTTCTTGTTCTATAATAGTTAAATTCAATACATCATGTACAAATATATCATCAGAATTTTCTTGTTTATATCCCTCATCTATATAATCTTTAAAGGTTTCAATTGTTGTATCAGGCTGTATTTCTTCCATAATTGGTACAAATTCTTCAAGTAATTCAGCATTGAGAGCTAATTCAACGTCTTCTTTTTGTTGGGACTCAAGTGTCATATCTTCCTCTACTTCTTTTTGCTGAGACTCAACTGTCACCCTTTCCTCTTCCTTCTTTTGAGACTCAATCGTCACTTTTTCTTCTTCTTTTTGCTGAGACTCAACTGTCACCCTTTCCTCTTCCTTCTTTTGAGACTCAATCGTCACTTTTTCTTCTTCTTTTTGCTGAGACTCAACTGTCACCCTTTCTTCTTCTTTTTTCTCAGACTCTACAGTCCCATTTTCCTCTTCTTTATTTTGAGACTCAATTGTCACCCTTTCCTCTTCAAGTAGCCTACTAATATTTCTTTCAATTTCCAAAGGTATTTGAATCTTCACCTTAAAATAAAAAATTAATTAAATTAAAGAAACATTTAAATAAAACATTAAATATAATTTTCTCTTCTAGACTCTTAAATACTTCTTTTTCTTCTTCTTTCATTTCAAAACAAAAATCTGAAGAAATAAATTGTTCCGGGATTTTTTCAATTTTTAATTCATTTTTTTCTTCAACAAAATCAGGCAGTTTTGCATCAGACTCAAACAGCCCTTTTTTAATTTCTTCAGGACACAATTCTCTAATAACCTTAAAAATAGAGTAATAAATAACATTAATGGTAATTAACCTTTATTTCTTCTACCTCATCAAAAATATTTTTCTGTTGAGACTCAACTGTCCCTTTTCGTTTCTTTTCTTTTTCTTCTGTAATTTCCGGAAGAGTATTTAATTTTACATTTTCCTCAATGTTCTTAGCCAGAAATTTTCCTTCTTCCTTAAAAATAGGTTGTAAATAAAGCCCAGACTCTTTTGGTTCTTTTGTGTCTGCAGTCTCTTTTTTCTTTTTCTTTTCTTTCTTTTTAATGTTTTTCTTCTTTTTTCCTTCAATAAAATCACCCAAACAAAGACCTGGATGTTTCAATTCATTTAATTCTGCCTCTTTTTGTTGGTACTCTACCGTCCCTTTTTGTTCTTTTTCTTCTCTTTTTTGTTGAAATGAAGAGCTTTCTTCGTTGGATGAATTGGACATTTTATTTTCAATTTTTAAAGGTATTTGGGTCAAATCAGATTGAAACATTGGTTCTTCTATTTTGGGATGTTCTGTTAATGACGTTTTGTCCAGTTTAGAAAAAGTGAGAATTTGGCTTTCAAGAACTTCAGGTGAAGCTTCTATTTGTTCAACTTCTTTGTGAGACTCATCTTCTGCGTTAAGCTCTATTTCTTGAGACTCTACTGTCACCTTTTCCTTTTCTGCATAATTTTGAGACTCTACTGTCACCTTTTCCTTTTCACCATAATTTTGAGACTCTAATGTCACTTTTTCCTCTTCCGTTTTAGTTTGAGACTCAACTGTCACCTTTTTCTCTTCAGTTTTATTTTGAGACTCTAATGTCACCTTTCCTTTTTCTTTATAACTTTGAGACTCAACTGTCACCTCCTCTCTTTCCCTTCTCCCTTTCTTTCCTTTCTTCTTCTTTTTAATGTTTTTCTTCACTTCTCCCCCAATAAAATCACCCAAACACAGTCTATGATGTTCAAATTCTTTTGCTTCCTCTTCTACATTTTCTTCTGCTTCCTCTAATTCTATTACAATTTCCCTCTCCTTTTCTTCATTATTTTCTCCAAAGTTTTGTTTAATTAAAAAGTCTTCTTTTTTCAAGTTTTGTTCTTCATTAATTAACATATCTTTTATTTTTATTTTTTCATTTTCATCAAAAGAAAAGTAAATATTGACAAAATGGTCAGTTGGTTGTTCTTTTATTTTCTCTTCTGAAATTAAATTTAATGTTTTTAAAGACAATAATTCTTCATCAAGTTTATTTTCTTTTATGATTTTAGGCTGGTTTTCAATTTCTTCATTTTGAGACTCTATTGTCACTTTATTGTCTTCCTCTTTAATTTCTTCATTTTGAGACTCTATTGTCACTTTATTGTCTTCCTCTTTAATTTCTTCATTTTGAGACTCTATTGTCACTTTATTGTCTTCCTCTTTAATTTCTTCATTTTGAGACTCTATTGTCACTTTATTGTCTTCCTCTTTAATTTCTTCATTTTGAGACTCTATTGTCACTTTATTGTCTTCCTCTTTAATTTCTTCATTTTGAGACTCTATTGTCACTTTATTGTCTTCCTCTTTAATTTCTTCATTTTGAGACTCTATTGTCACTTTATTGTCTTCCTCTTTAATTTCTTCATTTTGAGACTCTATTGTCACTTTATTGTCTTCCTCTTTAATTTCTTCATTTTGAGACTCTATTGTCACTTTATTGTCTTCCTCTTTAATTTCTTCATTTTGAGACTCTATTGTCACTTTATTGTCTTCCTCTTTAATTTCTTCATTTTGAGACTCTATTGTCACTTTATTGTCTTCCTCTTTAATTTCTTCATTTTGAGACTCTATTGTCACTTTATTGTCTTCCTCTTTAATTTCTTCATTTTGAGACTCTATTGTCACTTTATTGTCTTCCTCTTTAATTTCTTCATTTTGAGACTCTATTGTCACTTTATTGTCTTCCTCTTTAATTTCTTCATTTTGAGACTCTATTGTCACTTTATTGTCTTCCTCTTTAATTTCTTCATTTTGAGACTCTATTGTCACTTTATTGTCTTCCTCTTTAATTTCTTCATTTTGAGACTCTATTGTCACTTTATTGTCTTCCTCTTTAATTTCTTCATTTTGAGACTCTATTGTCCCTTTATTTTCTTCCTCTTTAATTTCTTCATTTTGAGACTCTATTGTCACTTTATTGTCTTCCTCTTTAATTTCTTCATTTTGAGACTCTATTGTCACTTTATTGTCTTCCTCTTTAATTTCTTCATTTTGAGACTCTATTGTCACTTTATTGTCTTCCTCTTTAATTTCTTCATTTTGAGACTCTATTGTCACTTTATTGTCTTCCTCTTTAATTTCTTCATTTTGAGACTCTATTGTCCCTTTATTTTCTTCCTCTTTAATTTCTTCATTTTGAGACTCTATTGTCACTTTATTGTCTTCCTTTTCAATTTCTTTATTTTCAGACTCAAGTGTCACTTTATTGTCTTCCTCTTTAATTTCTTCATTTTGAGACTCTATTGTCACTTTATTTTCTTCTCTTTCCCCTTTGAACTTCTTTCCTTTCTTCTTCTTCCTCTTCATATTCTCCTTTTTTCCTTCTTCAATAAAATCGCCCAAACAAAGGCCAGAATGTTTAAATTCTTTTTCTTCATATTCTTCTGGTTTATTTTGTTGTGTTTCTTCTTTTATATTTTCAGTTGTTTTTGGTTCAATTTCTTCCTTAGAATTAACAATTAAATTAGAAGGTTTAATTAATTCAGTTGTAGCATTTAATGGTGAAACTTTTTCGTTCTTTAAAGAAGATTCGGTTGGAATCTGGTTTTCAAGGATCTCAATTATAGGCTCTTGAGACTCTACTGTCACATTTTCTTCTTCTTTTTTATTTTCAGACTCTACTGTCACCTTTTCTTCTTCTTTTTTATTTTCAGACTCTACTGTCAACTTTTCATTTTCTTTTTTATTTTCAGACTCTACTGTCACCTTTTCATCTTTATAATTTTGCGACTCTACTGTAACCTTTTCATCTTTATAATTTTGCGACTCTACTGTAACCTTTTCTTCTTCGTTTTTCTTTCCAGACTCTACTGTCATTTTAATCATTTTAGAAGGTAAATAGTCATAAAATCCAACATTTTTCTTTTCAATTTCCAAAGGAATTTCATCCATTAAATTTTTATTTAATTTATGAATAATTATTTCTTCTTCTTTAACAACTTTTTTTGAAGGCAATTGATCATAAAATCCAATAGGTTTATTTTCCACTTTTAAAGGTAATTTAATTAATTCAGAATAAGGTAAATTAAAGGCTAAAGTTGATTTAACAATTTGTTGATGTTCTATCATTTTTGTTGTTATTTTTTTATTTTCATCAAAACGTCCAGAAGGGTAAATATTGACAAAATGGTCAGTTGGTTGTTTTTCTATTTTCTCTTCTAATAAAACTTCGTCCAGTTTATTTTTTTCTATGATTTTAGGTTGTATTCCAATTTCTTCATTTTGAGACTCTATTGTCCCTTTATTTTCTTCCTTTTCAATTTCTTCATTTTGAGACTCTATTGTCCCTTTATTTTCTTCCTTTTCAATTTCTTCATTTTGAGACTCTATTGTCCCTTTATTTTCTTCCTTTTCAATTTCTTCATTTTGAGACTCTATTGTCCCCCTTGTTGTTTCAATTTCTTCAAAGGGTTCACAAGAATAAACTTTTTCTTTTAAAAATTCAACCTTTTTCCCTTCATCATGTTTTGTTGTTAAAAAAGGTAAAACTTGTTCATAAAAGCCTTTATGTTTATATTCAACTTTTAAAGGTAAATTAATTAATTCAACTTGTTTTGTTGTAATTTCTGTGATGTTTATATTTTCTTTAATTATTTTTTCTTTTTCTTCTTTAATTTCATCAGAACGTCCAGAAGGGTAAATATTGACAAAATGGTCAGTTGATTGTTCTTTTATTTTCTCTTCTGACAAAACTTGGTCAAGTTTATTTTCCTCTATGATTTTAGGTTGGTTTTCAATTCCTTTATTTTGAGACTCTAATGTCACTTTATTGTCTTTATTTTCAATTTCTGTATTTTCAGACTCTATTGTCCCTTTATTGTCTTCCTTTTTAATTTCTTCATTTTGAGACTTTTGTGTCACTTTCTTTTCTTCTCTATAAGGCAAATGTTCATAATAACCTATATTTTTATTATTTTCAATATTTAATGGTATTTGTTTTAATTCTTCTTTTTTAATTATTTCTTTTAGAATAATTGGAAATTCAATTTCTTCTAATTTTTCTTTAATTGTCTCTCCAATTCCAAGTATAATTTCTATTTTTGTGATTGGTTCAATTTCTTCATTTTGAGACTCTAATGTCACTTTATTGTCTTCCTTTTTAATTTCTTTATTTTCAGACTCTAATGTCCCTTTATTGTCTTCCTTTTCGATTTTTTCATTTTGAGACTCTAATGTCACTTCATTCTCTTCCTTTTCAATATCTTTATTTTCAGACTCTAATGTCACTTCATTCTCTTCCTTTTCAATTTCTGTATTTTGAGACTCTACTGTCATTTCTGAACTAATATTAATTAAATTCCCAAATTCCTTTTTTCCTTCCAAATCTTCTCCTTCCTTTTCTATACCTTTAATCTTCTTCTTCTCTTCAATATTTAAGGGTTTAATTACTTTCTCATAATATCCAATATTCTTTTTATTAATTTTTAAAGGAATTTGTATCAAATCAGTCGAATAATTTACCTCAAAAATTTGTCCAAATTTTTCTTCTTTTCTTTTTAAATTAAATAAAGAAATTGCTTCAACTAAATCTTCTTTTATTTTTTCTTGTTTTGGAATTGTTGTTAAATTAGTTTCCTTTGATTTTACTAGTGCAGACTCTTCAGTCCCTTTTTCTTTCTCCAATACAATTGTTTCATTTCTTTCTTCTTTTTTATCATTAATTTTCTGGGTATAAACATGTTTTTCCTTGGCTATTTCAGCTTGTTTTTTCTCTTGTTTTACAACTTGTTTTCCAACATGTTTTGAATTTTGTTTTACAACTTGTTTTTCTTTCTTTATTTCAAGTTGTTTTCCAACTTTGTTTTCCTCTTTTAAAACTTGTTCCTCCTCTTCTTTTCCAACTTTGTTTTTCTCCTCTTTTCCAACTTTGTTTTTCTCCTCTTTTCCAACTTTGTTTTCCTCTTTTAAAACTTGTTCCTCCTCTTCTTTTCCAACTTTGTTTTTCTCCTCTTTTCCAACTTTGTTTTTCTCCTCTTTTCCAACTTTGTTTTCCTCTTTTAAAACTTGTTCCTCCTCTTCTTTTCCAACTTTGTTTTTCTCCTCTTTTCCAACTTTGTTTTTCTCCTCTTTTCCAACTTTGTTTTCCTCTTTTAAAACTTGTTCCTCCTCTTCTTTTCCAACTTTGTTTTTCTCCTCCTTTCCAACTTTGTTTTTCTCCTCTTTTCCAACTTTGTTTTCCTCTTTTAAAACTTGTTCCTCCTCTTCTTTTCCAACTTTGTTTTTCTCCTCTTTTCCAACTTTGTTTTTCTCCTCTTTTCCAACTTTGTTTTCCTCTTTTAAAACTTGTTCCTCCTCTTCTTTTCCAACTTTGTTTTTCTCCTCTTTTCCAACTTTGTTTTTCTCCTCTTTTCCAACTTTGTTTTCCTCTTTTAAAACTTGTTCCTCCTCTTCTTTTCCAACTTTGTTTTTCTCCTCCTTTCCAACTTGTTTTTCCTCTTGTTCTCCAACTTTGTTTTCCTCTTCTTTTCCAACTTTGTTTTTCTCCTCTTTTCCAACTTTGTTTTCCTCTTGTTCTCCAACTTTATTTTCCTCTTGTTCTTTATCTTTTAAAACCTGTCTCTCTTCTTCTCCTTTTCCCTCTATTTTAGCCTCTTCTTTAGGTTCTTTTGAGTGTTCTTTCCTTTTCTTTTTTTCTTTTTGTTCAATAAATTCTTCAAAAATATTAATAAATTTCTTTTTAATAAAAATAAATTCTTTAGATAATTTTTTAATTTTATTTAAAGCTTCAGTTTCATTAATATTTAATTCTTTTTCAAAATCTGTAAGTTCTTTATTTACTGCTTCAATTAATTCAATTTGTTGTTTAAATTGGTCATATGTACAAGGCCTTTTTATTTTATTTAAAAGCATTTCTTCCAAAATAATCTTCATTTTGAGCGATTTTTCAATGATAAGATTTACCTCTTCTAAATGGTCTGAAAAACAAGGAAAAATAATTTTTAAAAAAATTAATTAAAAATTAAATTTACTTTTTTGTGCATCTAAAGATCGAGAAGTTGAAGCTTCCTCTTGTTTTTCAACATAAATATTTGGGTCAGTAACAAAATATTTGCCGCTAAACTTTTTTCTTGGAGATTTTGGCTTCAATTCTTTTTTTAAATTTATTTCAGACTTTAACAAATTTTCTTTTATTTGTCTTTCTTCATTTTTCACCTTTAAAAAATTTTATTTAATGGAAAATAACAAAATATTAATTATATCAACAAGTTGACAAGCTTAAAAAAATGTTAAACACACAACAGGATCGAACCTGTCCAAACACTAGAGAAAACCGCCGACACAACCGACTAAACCACAAACGAACTTAACAGGTTGCAACCTTTTTTCTATTAACTAGTCAGCATTTTAACCATAAAATTCAAGTTTATTTAAAAACAAACCTTTTCTTTCAAAATATTCTCTCTTAAATTAATTAAATTAATTTCCTTCAAAATCTGCTCAATTTTAGAATTTTCTTCCTTCTTTAAAATCAAAAAATCAGCAAAAATTTCTTCCTCCTTTAAATCTTTATTTTTTTCTTCATTTAAAATTAATAATTGCTTTTCCTCAATTTTTTTATTTTTCTTCTTTTCTTTTAAACCTTCTTCAGAGACTTGTTGGTCAATTACCTTTTTAAATTAATTTTAAAAAATTTAAAAAATTAATTAAAAAATACCTCAATAATAGTAGTAACATTATTACTCAATTTTAAAATTATTTTCTTTTGCAGAGAAGGACTAACACATTTGCTTCCATCAATACTAGTTTCCACAAATTTTCTAGATGTTCTACACTGTTTCTTTAAAAGCTCAATTTGAAGTTGCAAAAAATTCAAAATTTCCTTTGCATCTTTACTTTCATTTTTTGGGGTAGTTTGAGTCTCAACTGCTTTCATTTTCTCAAAATCATGTATTATTTCCTTTATTTGTTTGTAATTTTGTCTGAGCTCAATTTCTTCGTTTATTTCAGTTGTTAATCCTTTATGAAAATTTTTAAGCAAATTTTTCTCTTTTTTTAAAGAAGAAATTAATTTATTTAATTTTTGCTTCATTTTCTCGTTTTTAATGTAAGCGGCAAGTTGGAAAAGTTGCAACTTTTGTTGCGTCACTTTTGAAGCAAATAACTGAAACAAAATAAAAATAAAACTTGGAAAAGTTTATTTTTTATTTAAAGAGGGGAAAGAAGAAATTAGGAAAAATAAATAATTATTTAATTAAAGAGAATTTAAATAAAAAATAAAAAAGAAAATTTAAATAAAAATAAATAATTTAAAGGCATGGAAAAAGGATAAAATATATTTTTAAAAAAATAAATAAATTTTAGGCGTTAAAGTAGGAGAATAAATTAATTAAATAAAAATAATTAATTTAATTAATTAAATTTAAAAAAATTTTAAAAAAATGAATTAATTAATTAGATTACAAAATTTGTCCCTTAGAGAACAAAAAATAAAATATTTTTATTTTCCCTCTTTTTAATAATAATTAATTTAAAAAAATGTTAAAAAATCCCAAAAATAAAAACAATATTACCTTAATTAAATTAGCATCTTCCCTTGCATTTTCCAAAGGTTTAGGTGTATAATAACGTGAATTTAAATGGTCAATGGCCAATAAAGTTGCCTTAACTTCTTTTTCAATATTTTCAATTGGAATATTTTCTAACAATTTATTTTCATTTAAATTTGATATTAATTCATTCAATAAATTTAAATTTAATTTTTCTTCTTTTTCTTCTTTATCTTTATTTTTTGAATTTTTTATTAGGCCAATTGCTTCAGCTACAATTACTTCACTACTTACTGAAGCTAAATCTGAGTCTAATTCTGATGAAAAACCTATTGAACTTGAAGTTGAGGCTAAGGAAAGCTGTAAAAAAATTTTTTAAATTTAAAAAATGAATTAAAAAAATTTTTTGGCGAAATGTCTTATTGACATTTTGGCAAAAATGTCTTTACTGGCATTTTGTCATTTTTCAGGTATTTATAAATACTTTTATAATTATTTTATATATTTTTAAAAAACATTTTTGAGACCAGAATCGCTTTATTTAAAGGAAAATCCGTTTATAAGTACACCCAAAAAATATAAAAGGAAGAGATTTTTAAATTAAATTAAAATTCACCTGTGAGGCAATTCTTTGTCTAAATTCAACATTTATATCTGACTGAGATGTTGTTAAAGTTTTTAAAATTGGAACCAAATGGGTATAAGGTAATTCCATTTTTTCAAACCTTTCAATTAAATTTTGGTAACGTTTGCATTGTTCTTTTGCAATTTTTGATTGTTGTTCACAGTTAAAATTGTGATTTTGAAGCTTTGAAACCTTTAAAAAATTTGAATTTTTTTATTTTAAAAATTAATTTTTGGCAAAATGGAATTTTAGGCATTATGAAATTTATAAAAAAATATTAATTTTTTTAATTTTAAACATTAATTTTTGGACAAATGAAATTTTAGACATTTTGAAATTTATAAAAAATTTGAATTTTTTTATTTTAAAAATTAATTTTTGGCAAAATGGAATTTTAGGCATTATGAAATTTATAAAAAAATATTAATTTTTTTAATTTTAAACATTAATTTTTGGACAAATGAAATTTTAGACATTTTGAAATTTATAAAAAATTTGAATTTTTTTATTTTAAAAATTAATTTTTGGCAAAATGGAATTTTAGGCATTATGAAATTTATAAAAAAATATTAATTTTTTTAATTTTAAACATTAATTTTTGGACAAATGAAATTTTAGACATTTTGAAATTTATAAAAAATTTGAATTTTTTTATTTTAAAAATTAATTTTTGGCAAAATGGAATTTTAGGCATTATGAAATTTATAAAAAAATATTAATTTTTTTAATTTTAAACATTAATTTTTGGACAAATGAAATTTTAGACATTTTGAAATTTATAAAAAATTTATTTTTTTTTATTTTAAAAATTAATTTTTGGCAAAATGAAATTTTAGACATTTTGAAATTTATAAAAAATTTGAATTTACCAATCTAAAATGCTCAAGACAATTGTCTCTTAATTGAACAAGAAGTGTTTGACATTTATTATAGTCAATATCCAAAGGTCTTTTTAACAATTTATCAACTTCATTCTCTACCTTGAAAATAATATTTAATTTAATTTTCTTTTAAATTTTATTCCTTACAATATTTAACCATTTTCCAAATGCTTCCAAATTTGTAACCCATTTTTTCTCTTCATTCTTTAATACAACTTGTTCTTCCTTTTCTTCTCTTTCTTTTTTAATTAAACTTATTGTTGTTGTTGGTTTCATTAATTGGTTAGACTTTAAATATAAAACTTTTTTTTTTTTAAAGTTTTAAGATTAAACTTGGTTTCAAGTTTTATTTTATATTCCAAGTTTTAAATAAATTATAAGGGGATATTAGAGTCTAGAAATTATTGAAAATAAATTAAAAGAAAATTAAAAGGAAAGGGATTCTATTCGAAAATTCTTAAAAACATTTGGCATTAGGTGGTATCGAACTCGACTACAAATGTAACTAGACGAGGGAGTTAACCACTCAACCAACCCGCAAACTTAGAAGATGCAACTTTTTCTCTATAACTAACCTGAAAGTTCGCCTTATATAAACTTTCCGGAAGGCTTATTTATTTATTTCAGAAATGTGTTTACTCCTCCCTTTAGTTTTTTTTATTTTTCAAGGCTGTATTTAGGCACAAAAAAATCCCTACACCTAAAGAGTGGTACCAATCAACTCAGCTTGAAAAGCTCTTTAAAATGAGCTATCATTTGTTTATTTAACTTAAGTTTAAAAAAATTTAATTTTTGGCCCTCCCAAAAATTAAAATTTTTTAATTAAAAAAACTCACAAATTCCTCAATTTCTTTTCTAGCAAAATAACCAACATTTTTAACCCATTCATCACCAGTTTCATCCATTTCATCAGCCAATAAATTCATTTTTTTCAAAATTAATTCCTTCTCTTCAGTACTATTAAATTTAACCTTTTCTTCTTCAAATTCTGTCCAAAGTTGAATTAAATCAAGTAAAATAAATTCTAAACTAATAAATTGACCCAAAATTAAATAAACTTGTTTTTCAAGTTGTAAAATAATTAATTCTTTTTCTTCTTTTTTTTGTTGGTTATTTGAGTCTGAAAAAATAATTAATTAAATTTAATGGTATTTATTTATTTTTACAGTGTTAAATTAATTTAATTTAATATTTTAAATAAAAAATTAAAAATTACTTGAATAACCAAAGCTTTTTTCAATTAAATTATTTTTTCCTTCTATATTTAATTCATCCTCTTCTTTTATTGTCATTTTTAATGTGTTAAAAAGTTGTTCAATTTGTCTATTAGGTTGAAGTTGATTGCTTAATGTCTAAAGAAAAATAAATAAATAAATAAATTAATTAATTAATTTTTATTCTTTTTAATTAATTAATAATTAAATTAATAAATTATTTCTTAAGTAATTAATTAATTAATTAATGCTTTAAATAAATAAATTATTTATTTAATTAAAAAAATAATTAAATTAATTAATTATTAATTAATTTAAAATTAATAAATTAATTTTAAAAAAAATTAATCAAATAATTTTATTAATAATTCATTTATTTAATTTAGTAATTAATTAAATTAATATTTAATTAAATAATTAATTAAGTTAAAATTAATAAATTATTTTTTAATAACCTTAAAATTAAATTTAAAATAAATTAATAATTAATTAATTAAATTAATTTAAAATTAATTTAAAAAAAAAATTAATTAATTAACTTAAGTAAAAATTATTTAATTAAAAATTATTTAATTAATAATTAAATCAATTAATTAAAAAATAAATTACAAATAAATTTAAATAAATAAATAAATTATTTCATTTATTTTTAATTAAATTAATTAATTAAAAAATAATTAATTAAAATTAAATTAATTTAAAACCTTATATTCCTCCAACGTTTCATTTAATTCATTTAAATTAAATACTCTAATAGCCCATACAGAAATGTTTGCTTTTAATTTACAAATTAATTTAATAATTCTCAACTGTGCTTGTTTAAATAAAATTTGTTTAAAAATAACCCTTTCCCTTTGAGATAAAATTAAAATTCTTTCATTTAAATTAATTAATAAATGTTTGGGTAAAAGTAAAAAATCTTCATCTTCTTCTTCTTTTAATTTTAAATTATTATTTTCTATTTCTTTATCTTTTTCTTGTTCTATTAATGTTATTATTTGTAGTCTTTTATTTGATAATTCTTTAAAATGTTCCTTTAAAATTAAATTAAATATTAATTTAATTAATTATTTTATAATTTAATTTAAATAAAAATAAGTTAAATTATTTTATTTATTTTTATTTAAATTAAATTAGAATATATTAAATTAAATAATTAATTATTTATTAAATTAATTAAATTATTAAATTCATTAAATAAAATAAATAATTTAATTAATTAATTAAATACAAGTTAACTAATAAATTAATTAATTAATAATTTATTTAATTAATTAAATTGTATTTAATTAAATAATTTAATTAAATTAAATAATTTAATTAAATACAATTAAATTTATTTAAATAAAAATAATTAAAATTAAATTAAACCTCCAATTGTTTTATTTTCTCTTCCAAATTATTTAAAATTTCGTCTATTTGTTCATTCCCCAAATTAAACAAATTTTCCTCATTAAAGCTAAAACTTGAAACAATTAATTCCTCTCCAGTAGAAATCCATTGCTCTAATTTATTCACCTCTTTTCCAAAGGAAGAAAGTAAAATATTAATTTTTAGTTCCCATGAAGAAACACAAGACTTTTAATTAATTAATTAATTTAAAAATTATTTTTTAAAGGGACATTTGAGTCTCATAAATTAATTAATTTAATTTA
This sequence comes from Meloidogyne exigua, assembly GCA_018905775.1. NCBI lineage: Eukaryota > Metazoa > Nematoda > Chromadorea > Rhabditida > Meloidogynidae > Meloidogyne > Meloidogyne exigua. The sequence goes on from JAGUQR010000175.1 coordinate 666,303, forward strand.
AAGGAAATTAAATTAATTAATTCCCCTCTTTAAAATTAAATAAATTCAAGGTTTAATTTAATTAAAAAATAAACCTGAATATTTTCCAATTGTTTTTTAAAAGCATCCAATTCCTCCTTTTCAATTAAATCTTTTAATGCAGGAAAAACATGTTCAATTAATACTCTCTTTTTTTCTAACCATTCTTCTCTTATTATTGTACGTCGAAATAACTGGAAAAAATATTTTTTTTTAAAATACTTTTATTTTTTTAACTTTCCTGTTTGACAGGGAAAATAATGAAATAATTGCGGACAGTTGCGGACAACATTTGCGGATTTTTTAATTAAAAAATTTCAGAATTCTGATTTGATGAATTTCTGATTTTATTAAATCAGAATTCTGAAATTAAAAAAAATAAATTTTGTCCGCAAATATTGTCCGCAAATGTTGGATGGCCCAAAAACCCACAAAACTTATTTTAAAAAAACCTTAAACTGTCCAACTGTTGGCCTCTGCTTTTCACTCAATTTTAAACAATTAGCTTCTTCAGCGGTTGCTTTTAACCATTCAAATAAATTTTTAAAGGAATCCAAGTATTGTAGTTTACAGTTTAATTCAGTCTTTTCAGTCAATTTCTCAGAGCTTAAAATTTTATTTGCCTTCAATTTGACCTGTTGTTGTTGTTGATAAATAGTTAAAAATTGTGAGATATATGTAATGACAGAACGACGACAAGGAAGACGTCCAGGGGCGCAAAGTTCCGTTGGATCCAAAAATGGACTTGAAGGAAGCTTTTTTCTTTTTTAATTTTAAATGGCAAACCTTATGCCTAAATGAACCCTTGCTAATTGTATAGCCTTTTGGGCACGTTCTCTAGACTCTTCTGGTTCATTTCCACCTTTCAATATTTCCTCTCGGTTAATTAGGGCAGGGACAAATCTGTGCAGAAGAGCAAGTAGAAGACGCCCATCTTTCCAACTTAAATCTAAGTCGACAATTGCACCGGGAACAAGGCCTAATTGTCTAAAAAGTGGGGAAGTTTCTTAGGAAAAAAATAAATAAAAAAGGTCCAATAGAGTCCCAAAAAATAAAAATTAAAAACAAGGTCAATAGAGTCCCGAAAAAATAATTAAAAAAGATCCACTAGAGTCTCAAAAAATAAAAATTAAAAAAAAGATCCAATAGAGGCTCAAAAAATAAAAAAAGGTCCAATAGAGTCCCAAAAAAAATAAAAATTAAAAAAAACCTTGGCCGAATACCCTCACGATTTAACCAATCCAACAAAACCTGCTCTACACCCTTCTTTAGAGGAGGTAATCTAGAGGTTGAGGGAAGCGTTCCCCCACAGCCTGTAGAAGAATTCCCTTCAAATTCACAATTATTCTGGCTGTGTATTTGATGCCAATTTGAACGTCTAACCAAAGAAAGGCCTGTCTCTACCTGTTTTTAAAAAATTAAATTTAATTAAATTTAATTAAAAATTAATTTAAAAAAAGGTGACAAAGTGTCCAAAAATATTTAATTAATTAAAAAAAAATTTTTTTTTTAAATTTTAAAAATAATCGTATATTAATAAAGACAAAAAGGGTCAATTTATGAGTCAAATAAAATTAAAAAAAAATTTTTTTTTAATTTTAAAAAAATTCTGGGGGTTGAAGAAAATTCTTTTTAATTAAATTAACCTTGAATTTAATTAAAAAAGAATTTTTTTTTATTTAATTAAATTAAAATTATTTATTTAATTTTTTTACCCGCTCTGACCTTCTTTTTTGATAGCCTTCCTTTACCCATTTTTTTCTTTTTTTTTTTTATTAAAAAAATAAAAGGAAATAAATAAATAATTTAATTAATTAATTTTAAAATTAATTAAATAATTAAAATAAAATAAAAATAATTTTTTTTCCTTCCTAAAAAATAAAATAAAAAATGGGGAAAAGAGGTGACAAAATGTCCCATACATTTTAACAAAAAAAGGAAAAAAAAAGATTTTTTAGTTAAATTTTAAAATTAATTTTTTAATTAAATTAATAATTAATTTTTTAATTATATTAATTAAAAAAAAGAGTCATTTTTAAATAAAATAAATTCCTTTAAAAACAGGCTTTTTATTAAAGTCGTCGACTAAAATAAATAAAAAAAGGAAAAAATAATTAATATGCGTGTATTTTATTGATTTAATTTTTACTTTAATCAGATTGATTTTTTTAGATAAAAAGGAAAAATTTTTTTTAAATAAATTTTAATTAAATTCTGTGGGGGAAAATGGCTTAAAAAACATTGGAAAGGGAAAAGCAACTTTTGGCACCTTTGGGACAACTTTAAAAATTTTTGGAACTTATTTTAACGTTCACTTAGTCCGGTAGAAAATTTAGAAATCAAAAAAAGTAACCTAAAAATTAAAAAAAAATTTTTTAAAAAATTAAAAAATGACAAAATATCCCAAAGACCGTCGTACCCTTTTAAATAAAAAATTTTTAAAAATTAAAAATTTTTCCTACCCCAAAAAATGTTTTTAAAAAATTAAAAAATGTTTAAAAATAATTTATAAATAATTTAATTACTTGAAAGTGCAAAATAAGTTGCCAAATTAGTCCAAGCCAAATACGAGGATTTCCATCAGCTAAGTCAACAACATTATTAGCCACCAATTTAATTCCTTTTCCTCTCAAACATTTTAATGCAGTATTGAGATTATTTAATTTATAAGCTCTTTTAAGTGGTTTTATTGTTTTTGAGTTTGTTGGAGTGCTTAAAAATGTTTTTAAAAATTTGGACATTTGGGTAAGTGACATTTGGTCACAAAGAATTTTTTTAATTTTCTCTCTTTTTTTCTGGGGATTTTTTAATAAATTGGGGGTATAATTATTAGCTAATTTAGAGCCTATTTTTGTGTTTAAATTCAAAATTGAAGCTTTAAATTCTTAAAGAAATAGGAAAGAAAAGAGGACGTTCAAGGGGAGGCAACGGAAAATGTTTCAAAATTCAAAAAAAAACTTTTTTAATAAAAATACCAAATTTTGAACAATCCTCTTCCTTTCTACTTGTTCCTAGTCCTATCCCAATTTAAAAAAATTAAAAAAAAAGAAAACCTTTTATTATCGTTTCCATTGCCTGTCGTGACTGGCAAAATGTCGCCAGTCAAAACTTCCAATAAATGACAGAGAAGAACCCCGTCCTTTAAATCTTCAATTAAATTGTGTGCTTTTCCAGAAGCAGAATGCTTTAAATTAAATAAAAAATTTAAAAGAAAAGGTAAAGCAAAATAAACCGCTTCCAAGTGGTGGTTAATCCATCGGGTAAATGTGTTCCTCTGCATTCTCTGTTCTGCTTCTAAATATGAAAATCGTTTTAATCTTGAAGCGTCTATCATTTTTAAGAATTTTAGGAATAAAAGAAAATTTCTAAAAAAAATTTTAAAATTAAAAAAAATTAAAAAAAGCTTGGGGAGTTAAAGGGTAATTTTAAAGGAATTTAAATAAAATTAAATAAAAATAAAATTAAAAAAAAAATAAAAAATTAAATAAAATAAATTCAAAAAAAAAAAAATAAAATTTAATTTTGTAAAAATTAAAGTGATTGAAAAATAATAGAAAAAAAATAAAAATTAATTTTTTACATTAAAAGAGAAAGAAAAAAAATATTTTTCTTTTTTTTATTTAATAGAGCTTGGAGAGTATTTTTTTCCATCACAGCTGTGGTCATAAAAATATTTATTTATTTAACTTTAAGTAAAGAAATAAAATGACATTGACTTTTAGAGGGGAAAAAGAGAGAAGAAAAAGAGAAAAAATGTCTCTTTTTTTCTCTGTTGCCTTTTAATTAATTAATTTATTTTTTTTTTTGTAAAAAAGGAAAAGATCAGTTTTTCGACCTTTCCGAGGGGGAAAATTAAAAAAAAAGAAAAAAAATAAAGGAAATATTTGTGTGTATTTTCAACTAAAATTTAAAGCAAATCTTTTACTGAAGAAATTAATTTTAATTAATTAAAAAATTAATTTTAATTAAAAATAATTTTTAATTAATTAAATTAAAAGTAATTTTTAATTAATTAAAATTCCCAAAAATTATTTTTAAACAATTTTAAAAGAAAAAATGAATTACAAAAAAATTTTTTTAATTTTTACAAAAGGAAACAAACCCCTCTAAAATAGGAAAAATGTCATTTTTACCTTACAAAAAATTATCAAAAATAATTACAAAAAAGAAAGGTTAAATAAATTGGGTAAATAAATGCTTACGTACACAAACAATTTAAAAAAAAAAGAAGGAAATGGACACGTTAATTTTTTTAATTAATTAAATTTAAAGGGGAAAATACCTACAGAAAACAAAAAAACCCTTTACAGATTAAAGTAAATTTGAATGCCAATTAGCCACTCAAAAAGAGCAAATAATGGTCCCAAAGGCACAGATGTAAACTGACCCTAATTGAGACTTTAATGTTTTCAGAGCCATGGGCCGTGGGTGGTGTAAAAATCCAAAAAAAAAATTTGTTACTCTAATTGTTATGAGAGGGGTATTTTGGTCTGTAAATGTTTAAGCATTTTTCCTTCTTTTGTTTTTATATTGCTTAAACCCCAAACCACTACACCACAACGAACTTGGAATTAAAAATGTTTTTAATTCATTTAATGAAAGAAATGCTAACTTTCTCTTTACAAGGCGACTCAAACACTCAAAAAGTACCAAACTTTGAGGGCCTATAACTTTTTAATTTCATACTCCTAGACAAAAAAGCTGAAAATTTAATAGCAAATCGATGTTGCTCTATCGAATGGTACCAAAAAAAGGTTGAATTTTGACTTAAAGTTCGGAAGGTTCTCTTGCAAATAAACACACACAAATATTTCCCCCTTTTCCCTAAGTTTTAAAGTTAAAAATTAAAAAAGAAACCATGTTCGTCTTCATCGCTACTTGTCACACTAGTTTGCATTATTTTAGGATAACAATGACAGCAACAACAACCGCGAATAAATCGTTGTTTTAATCCTTGTAGTCTTCTCTTTAATCGGTTGTTTTTGTTTGAAGATTCCCCGTCCTTTTCCTCTTCTTTCTGCAAAGCAAGAGAAGAGTGTGTTGAGTGTATAGACTGAAAAAGAAAAAAAGAAAACTTTTCCTTTTCTAATTTAAAAAAACCTTTTTATCGTTTTCCTTCTTTGTTTTGTTCTTTTTTTGCATTCAAATAATTAAAAGAAATGAATTAAATTTAATTTAATAAATAAAAGTATTTATTTTAAGTAATTCTTCTGTTTTAAAAGTTAAGAGAAATTAAAAGTGTTTAAAAAATGAACTTGGAGATTTCAAAAGTCATTTATTTGTTTTTCAAGTTTGTTAAAAAAGAGAGGTAAAAATAGCACTGACTAGAGAAAAAAGAAAAAATAAATATATCGATTAGTCATACACTCAAATCTTTTCCGGTTTTACGTGTTTTTCTTTTCCGGAAAAATAATCCAGTAAAATAGTGTTAGAGTATTTAAAAGAGAATAGAGAAAGAGAGAGAAAAACAGAATGAAAATATAGCAACAAAGAGTAGAAAAAAGTTTGAAAAGAGAAATGTCTGCGTTCTCTGTCTGCTATTTCAAGTAGCAGCTGAGAAATACATGTAACAATGCAATAAATAAAATAACAAACAAACAAACAAAAAAAGAGAGAAGAAAAAAATAAAAGAAAAGAAAAAACTGCGCTAAACAAGTGTAAGAGAGTATTTTATTTTTTAATTTGATTTTTTCCTTTTAATTTTAAATCAATTTAAAAATTCAATCAAGTGAGAAATTAAATAAGAAAAAATTTATTTAATTTAAAAAAAGAAAAAAATTTTTTTATTCTAATAAAAAGGCACCCTCTCTAATAAAAAGGCTGTCAAAAAAAAAAGAAAAAAAATTTTTTTATTCTAATAAAAAGGCACCCTCTCTAATAAAAAGGCTGTCAAAAAAGGTTAAATAAAAGGTCCTTTTTTAATTTAATTAATTCAAGTAAAATAAAAAAAATATTCCTGTAGAAGTGAATAAATAAAGAGAAGAAAATAAATATAATTTTTAAATAGGATTATTCATTATTTAAAAGTAGTAAAAATAAATAAAATAAAAAAATATGTAAATAATTGGTAAAAAAGAGAAAAGAAAAATTTAAAAAAAAAATTTTTTTTTTTGCATTATAAGCACTTGTAAAATAAAAAAAAGAAAATAAAAGAATAAATAAATAATAATAAGATTATCATTCCATTAATATTTTTAACACTTTTATTTATTTTTTATTTTACATTTTTTTTGTTTGTTTTTATTGCTACTGTGAGAAATGATAATAAAACAATTTTATTTGAAAGGTAATGTATTAAACAAGTTGATTACTATTTTGTGTAAAAATTGTTTTTTGAAAGGCTTTGGGATAAAGAAGGGTGAAAAAGTTTAATTTTTAATCTACTGACATTTTGTCCGATTTTGGACATTTTGCCAATTGAGGACATTTTGTCTGATTTTGGACATTTGGTCACAACTCCTATTTTTTGAATGTTAAAATGATATTTTAAATTCGGTGAGATGTGAGGGTGTTTGTCCGATAAAGTAGAGAGTTTAGACCCTTTTTCTAAAAGGTTTAATTAATTTTTAAAGAAAGGGGACATTTAAATTCTTTGTTTGTAATTAAAGTAGAAAATAAATTAAAGAGAAAAAAGAAGGAAAAGACATTTGATCCAAACAACCCCGTAAACAAATAAAAATAATTTATTTTTTAATTATAAGTAATTAATTCTGGGAATGATATTCTAGTTAATTAATTAATTAATTTATTTGTTAAAAAATAAATAAATAATTTTAAAAAAATAAATAAAATAATTAAATAAATAAAATAATTAATAAATTAAATAAATAATTAAATAATGAATTAAATAAAAATAAATAAAATAATTAAATAAATTAAATAATTAATAAATTAAATAAATAATTAAATAATTAAATAATGAATTAAATAAAAAAAAAATAAATTTAAAAAATCAATTAAATAAATAAATAATTAATTAAATAAATAATTAAATCTATTTTTTAATTCATTTTAATTATTATTAATTTATTAATATTAAATAATTAAATTAATGAATTAAATATTAAATAATTAAATTAATTAATTTAATTATTTTTAATTATTATTAAGCTATTAATAATTAATTTAATTAATTTATTAAATAATTAATTTATTTATTTTCATTCCCCTTTCCCTAAATCAGCTTTAATTAAAATTAAGAAAATAAATAAAAATAAAGGTAAAGGGTTTAAAAAGAAATTATAAAATGCGCCAAAATTCTTTTTTTAATTAATTTTTTTAAATTTTACGGTTGGCCAGTTATCGGAGAAAATAAAAATAAATATCTTATATTTAATTAAAGAAGGAAAAGAAGGTCAAAATAAATAAATAAATGCAACAGATCATTTCTAATAAAACTCTAATTTTTAAAGGAAAGGTCAGAGCACTAAAATAAATAAATATTTTTAAAAAGGAGTTGAGACAAATTGTTTTTTTATTTTTATTAATGTTGTTGGTGTCAGGTTTATTTTTATTTAATTATGTTGTTTAAAGAGATAATTTCTAGAGAACCTCCTCCTCTTCGGAGACAAAAAAATATTTTTTAAAAATTAAAGAAAAATATTTTAATATTTAAGGACACTTTTCTAAATAAAATAAACTTTATTTTTTAAAATTCTTTTAAAATTTGGGGTAATTCTTTAAAAATATAAAGGTAAATGTCTGCTTTATTGCCCTAAAAAAGGCAAAAATAAAAATATTTAAAAAGGAAAGAAATATGCTTATATAAAAGGTTGTTTGGCCATTAATGTCTTTAATCGATTGTGTTTATTTTCTCACATTTTATGCTTTTCCTTTTAGGGAGAAAGAGACAGCTGTGTGAGGCCAAAAGCTTCGACTAAATGTGAGTTCAAAATATGGATAAAAAAGGGGTTGGAGGTCAATTACTAATTCTAAAAAAATTATTCTGGTAATAAAAAATTTATTTAGAGGTAATAAACGATTAAAAAAGGTACCAATATGGCAAATAACAATTTTAAAATTTAATAAAAATTAGTGCGTCCGACGGGAATTGAACCCGTCCCTACTACTTGGAAGGCAGCAATGCTAACCACTACACCACGGACGCCTACATTCTATTTTCAATATAAATAGTATTTAGTTATTTTAATTAATTATCTCTTTATATCTTAAAGTATTTCTTACGCCTTTCTCTTTGAGCATTCCTGTTTTCTTTCACAGCAAATTTTGACCCTCAGGCAGTTTTAGTTGTCTTCTAATTAAACGAATGCGTGACTTTATAGTATCCCAAGAAAAATAACATCCTAGCACATAACGTTCTCTTTCAGGAATTTCAAGTAATTTGTAGGAACTGCGAGCATGTAGAAGTCTTGTATTGGCCCAAAGAACGGTATCACCTATAATTAAAATTAAGTTTAATTTATAGAAGGGTCATTAAAAGACGAATTGATGAGAAAATATAAATATTCTATTTTTAATTTCAGTTACAAGTCCCCAGCCCTGAGAAGGTAAATCAACGTTGATCTTTTGGAACTTGTTTAAATAAACCTGTTTTTCTCCTTACCAGACTCAAGTGAGAAAATTAGCTGATTTTCCGGTAAATAACATAGCGTTGTGAACAATTTGAGCGCATCATAAACTTTTTGAACAATAAAAGGATCATCGGTGTCCATAAACCAGCTTAGAAAAGGAGGGGAAAAGTTAAATTTTAAATTAATTAAATAAACCTTCGCATAACATTTCCAAACTGTACTTGCACTACACGTCCTAGATCGTCTGTTCTGTAAGGAAATAAAATAGTTAATTTTTGGTACTTATTTACGCTAATTAAATTTAAATTAATTTATAAAAAAGCCTCATTTTCCTACTCAAAATTTTGGCACTGAAATGGACGTGGGACTGAAAAGTATAAAAATTAAAGTAAACAAACTTGAAAGTTTTATGCCTAGCCACCATAGAAAAGTCTACCCTCTCTTCCCTGTCTTCGAAACCTTTAACACTATGAACATCAAATCCTTCTTCAATAAACTCTAGGGGGATAGTACAAAGAAGTTGAAAAGCTTCTTTATGTTCGCTCTCCATCTGTGAATTTTCCAACATTTATATGAATAAAATTAAATAAAGTTTAAAAATTTCAACCTTTTTAGCAACAGAAAATCCATCGACAAACATTGACTTCCCTCCCCCACATTCAGCCATTTTACACATATGAAGCATTTGGAGTTGTGGGGGATCTTGTAGAGATGGAAAGTCAGTGTGGTAAGGTAATTCTTGTGTGTTTGCATAGGCCATATTACTTGCATCTGGCTTTGGCCAAACACCGAATGTTTCGCTGTTTTAATTTAAAAATAATTTGGATCAAATTTGGAATTAATAAAATTAAAAATACCCAAAATGTGTGGGTTGTACCATTCCAATACGATTAATTATACTCCATAAAACTTCATTTCTTAAAGTTGTAGAATATTCTGTCCCTTTGAGAACTGCAATTCCGTCAACACAAACTGCCGTTAAAAAATCGTGTAACACCTTAAAATTAAAATATTAAATAACCATGTTGGTTTAAATTCCAATTTTATCTCTTAATTGCCCTCTACAATGATGGAATTTCCTTAAATTAAATGAAATTCGATCTAATGGGTTGGGGGACAAATAACTTGTTTTTAATTTAATCATAGTTAACACAGTGAAATAAAATTAAAAGATAACAAAAACCGCTTTTAATCTGCCCAACTCCAACCCCAATTAGTTCCCTCCCTCTCACTCTGTCATCCTCTAAAAACGATTGATGTGAAAAGCGCATTAGTCTGATCTCAATTTCTGATCGATCTTCCCATAAACGAATAGATTCACGACCAAGATAAATCATTCGCCTTCTTTTCCTGACATTGTTGCTGCCCGGACAGTGGTCGCGAAGCCATTGGTGTTGATAACTGATAAATAAAGAAACGAATTAATTTTATTCAAAATTAATAAGAGGTAAGATATCTGCAAAGTTTTGCGTACGTAGAGATTCCTTTAGGTTTTCGTTGTTTAAAATTCGGTGAAAACCGGAAGATTGGCCTCCCCCCAAAAAACAAAAAATTAATTATATAAAAACATTAACCGGCTAAATACATTCCCTGGCCACTCTACCAGTAAACAATTTGTATCAGAATCCAATTGAAAATTGATAGGTTTAACATTAACATCAAAATCTTTCATTGAATGTAATCTCCCCTAACAAAGTATTAAAAAATAAATAAATTTATTACTGAAAGTAAACCTTCATAGCATTAGAAATTACATAGGTGTTTTCATCTAGAGAACAATCTCGAAGCCACACGTATGGAAAAACTCCATTTGACCCTTAAAATAAATGTTTAATTAAATTAATTAATTAATTAACTACCATCCTTAAAAATCACTTTAATAGCACGGCAATCTAGTAGATTAGTTACAGCTTTTAGTAGACTTTTTGTAGAAAAATGCATTGCAGCCGATAAGTAAAACCAATGATTGTTTTTCTTTTGCGAATGCGACGCCAAAAATTGAATGTTTAATTTAAGCTTGTAAAATAATTAATCTTTGGCATTATGTTTATTGACATTTCGTCCCTTTACCGTTTCTCTTCATTACAACGTTTTTTATCGAATTTTTTTTTATTTCGTAATTTCTTGTTTTATTTTGTTTTGCATTCTCATAAACCTTGTTTTTTACTTTTTCTAACGATTTAGGAGCTAATTCAGTTATATAGCTAAAAATTGCTAATAATGGGAAAGGAAAAGATCCATATAAATATTGTGGTTATTGGTCACGTCGATTCTGGTAAATCCACAACGACTGGGCACTTAATCTACAAATGTGGAGGAATTGATAAAAGAACAATCGAGAAGTTCGAGAAGGAAGCTCAGGAAATGGGAAAGGGATCTTTCAAATATGCCTGGGTACTTTTAGTTTTTAATACTTTGCTTAGTTGGTTAATTTAGGTTTTGGATAAATTGAAGGCAGAGCGTGAACGTGGTATTACTATTGACATTGCTCTCTGGAAGTTCGAGACTGCTAAATACTATGTCACAATTATTGATGCTCCTGGACATCGTGACTTCATTAAGAACATGATTACCGGTTTCCTTAATGTTAACTGTGCTTAACTTAATGTTAATCAGGTACATCCCAAGCTGATTGTGCTGTTTTGGTTGTTGCCTGTGGAACTGGAGAGTTCGAAGCAGGAATTTCTAAAAATGGTCAAACTCGTGAACACGCACTTCTTGCTCAGACTTTGGGAGTTAAACAGCTTATTGTTGCGTGTAACAAGGTTTTAGCTTTATCTTTTCTTTTACTATTCAAAGTTTAGATGGACACAACTGAGCCACCTTTCTCTGAAGCTCGTTTCGAAGAGGTCAAGAACGAGGTTTCTAGCTTCATCAAGAAGATTGGTTACAACCCTGCAACTGTTGCTTTTGTGCCCATTTCTGGGTTTAACGGTGATAACATGCTCGAGGTGTCCGACAGAATGCCATGGTTTAAGGGATGGAATATTGAAAGGAAGGAAGGAAATGCTAGCGGAAAGACTTTGTTGGAGGCTCTCGATGCCATTCTTCCCCCGAGTAGGCCTACTGATAAGGCACTCCGGCTTCCTCTTCAAGATGTCTACAAGATTGGAGGTTTGCTTTACTTTCTAAATAGGTTAACAAATTTTAGGTATTGGAACTGTGCCAGTTGGACGTGTTGAAACTGGTGTTCTCAAGCCTGGAATGGTCGTTACTTTTGCACCTCAAGGAATTTCTACTGAAGTTAAATCTGTTGAAATGCACCACGAATCACTTACTGAAGCTGTTCCTGGTGACAATGTTGGCTTCAACGTGAAGAACATTTCTGTTAAGGATATTCGTCGTGGATCAGTTGCTTCTGACTCGAAGAATGATCCTGCTAAGGAAACCAAGCAATTCACTGCTCAGGGTTTAATTCTTCTAATGTAGGACATGACTAATTAACACACTTTAGTTATCATCATGAACCATCCCGGACAGATTGCTGCTGGTTATACTCCTGTTTTGGACTGTCACACCGCTCACATTGCTTGCAAGTTCGCTGAACTTAAAGAAAAGGTTGATCGTCGAACTGGCAAAAAGGTTGAGGATAATCCAAAGGCTCTTAAGACTGGAGATGCTGGTTTGCTTTTTAGACCCTACTTTTTTGTAAACTTAATTTTAAGGTATCGTTGACTTGATTCCAACCAAGCCAATTTGTGTTGAGGCTTTCACTGACTACGCTCCTCTTGGACGTTTTGCTGTGCGTGACATGCGTCAGACTGTAGCTGTTGGTGTGATTAAGGCAGTTGAGAAGGCTGAAGCTGGTGGAAAGGTCACCAAGTCTGCCCAGAAGGCTGGAGCTGCCACTGGGAAGAAGAAATAATTAAATTGTGGAATAAATGAATTAAACGAAAATAATTTTATTTCCACTTGTTATTATCCTGTTGTTCGATATATAAACTGTTTTCTTTTATTTGTTGTTGAATTTAGTTTAAAATGAGTTTTTTACTCGAAATTCTTTACTTAATGGTTGATTGACCCTGTTGGTCTGTTTGGTCTCTTCTTTCCTCTTTTTCCCTTTTAAATTTAAATTTTCGTTTTAATGTTTGGACAGCGTTGTAAAGCGTTTAATTCTTTTATTAATTCTTTGAATTACCAAAGAACCAGACTTTCATCTTCAAAAATGTCTGATGAAATTAAAAAGGCGCAAACAGCAGTACCGCCTAGTAATGTAACGGATACAATTTTTGGAAAAATAATTAGAAAGGAAATTCCAGCAAATATAATCTATGAAGATAATGAGGTTTATTTTTTAAATTTTATTGAAACTAGTGGATGGTTAAGTTGGGTATTTTGTGTTTTTTGGGGGAATTACAACTGGTAAAGGATTGATAAGAATTTGAGTATATTTTGTAGAATTAAAACCCCCTTTTGATGCATTTAGCTTCAAAATCCTGTTCGAGGGAAACTTTCTTTTAATATGAATTGTTTATAAAAATTCTCGTTTTAAGATGCTCGCGTTTAATGATGTCTCTCCCCAGGCGCCGACACATTTTTTGGTTATTCCGAAGGAGCCGATACCTTCAATGGACGATTGTGGACCGCAAGTGGGTTTTATAAAGGTTTTATTATTTCTCAATTTTAAAGAATGAAGCTTTGCTTGGCAAGATGATGTTAATGGCAAAGAATCTTGCAAAAGAGCAAGGACTTAAAGATGGGTACCGAATTGTTGTTAACAATGGTCGTCATGGGGGACAGGTAAACCTTAAACATTTAAACTCATTTTTTAAAATTTAGAGTGTTTTCCATCTTCACATTCACGTTTTGGGTGGACGTCAATTGGAGTGGCCACCAGGCTAATTTTGGCAAGACACAAGGAAATTATGGGTTTTAAATTATTTTAAATAGCTGATACTTTACAAAATTATTGAAAAGGTTATCTTTTAAGATATTGCAATTTTATATGATAAAAAGGACGAGAAATATTAAAAATGATTTTTAAATATGAGAGAAAAATAATATTAGTTTAATGCAGTTGCGGACAAAATTTGCGGACTTTTAAGGAAAAATTTTCAATTAAATTTCGTTCACGTTCTTTCTTAATTGTCCCTTAAAAAAGGGAAGGGCTGATTGCTACTAGCATTATTTGTAACATTATGATCACTTCTTTTCTTTCTATTCTTGCCTCGTTTAGGTGGTAAGTATTCATGATCCACATCAAACTGAAAATCATCAATAATTTCCTCATCCAAAACGTGGCCACAATTTTCTCCAGAACAGTCGGCTGGGAACTCGAGTTGCCTTAAAATTATTTAATTAACAAATTGGACATAAATAATCATTTTTATTTTACGTAGAATTAATTAATAAAAAGCCCCAAGAGAATTATAATTTGTAAAATAACCTGAGCATACAATTGGCATGATAATTTGCCCCACAGATCTCACAAGTATAAGACAATCTGCTAACAACAATAGGACGTTTGCATAAAATACATTGTGGAACGTGGAGTTGGTAGAGCAGTTGTTCAATCTCTACAATTGCACAGGGATGGAGTCGAATAATTGACTGATCATCTCCAAGTTTATTTGATTTCCTTTTCTTTGCACTTTATTAGAAATTTAATAAAAATTTTAAAAAGATTGAGATGCCCCAAAGGTTGAATAAAAGCCGAAAACCCAGAAAAACATTTTTAAAAGTTAAAAAAAACCTGTGATTAATAGCTCCATCCCCTTTCATAACCCTTATCCATCGTTGTTGTTTCCACAATTTATCAATTAATTTCTGAGCTCTAACTGCCGTCCACCCCTTCTTTTTTGCAAATAAAAAGGCTTTAACTTGGCTCAATTCTCCACCTGTTTTTCCGTTAATTTCTTCATTGGTTAGAATGTCTTCAATTGCCGAATCGTTGTCATCGTCTTCATCATTCCTGTGTTCAGAAAACATCATTTTAAGCCAAAAATGAAACATTGCAATTTCATCTTTTTGAAGAGAACAAGTTTGTAAAAGAGTAGAAGAGTAGTTCAAATCAGAAGCTAAAACCCAGTATTCCATATTTCGAGAAAATTCATCGGAGATATGAACAACAAACAGTCCCATTCGATGAAGCATTGGGTCTATAGCACTTCGGAGAGCATTAATAATTTGTCTTTCTTGGTCTTGATCTAGCTTATCCAAACCTGGTAAAAATGAAAAAAAGTAATTCTCTGTTAAGACAAAAAATAAATTTAAGCCACTAAACCAAACAGAAAGGGAAGAAAAAATTTAATAGAGATCGGTCAGGAAATGTCCAAAGGATTGGGGTTTTACTTAAACCAAAGTCCAGGTCCAGACATTAGTAACCTGGAGTTATTATTTAAGTGATTCCTGAAGTTAAGATCCATGGTCCAGTTTAATAATAAAATGACAAATTAATTAAAAACACAGACTAAAGACCTTTGATTTTTAAAAATTCCCTACACTTTAACAACCCAGGAAAGTCGAAAAAATAAATGCTAAACATTTAATAAAAAAATAATAAATACTTCTGAGTTCAATAGATTCATGATTCTTATAAAATTCCAAAAATGTTTCACCAATTCGTGGTACCTAAAAAATTATAATTTTTAAAGAATTAAAAAAGACCTCAATACACCTCCTTTGCATCAAAAATTGCAAAAAATGTTTGTGCAGAGTATCAAAGCTTTTAGTGAATTTTAAAAATTCCGTAAATTCCTGACGGTTAACCTGCGACATGTCTGAAACTTTAATTGAAATTTAAAAAGAACGCCGAGAAACAAAATGAAATTAATTCTCTTCAAGAAAATGGATTATTGCTTTGACATTTTGTCTTTTGTTGTTGTGTATAATTTATAGTGAAAAATTAGAGAAAACGAAAATTTAAAATTTTTAACATACTTTACTACAAAAGGACAAACAAACAGACAGTTGGGCTCTTCTCAATTATTAATAAGTTTCCCCTACAATTTATTACAACATCCTTGTTACTAAATTTGGTCATCATCTAATTATGCTTCTGTTTTCCATCACGTGTGGTGTTTT
The DNA here is from genome assembly GCA_018905775.1 of Meloidogyne exigua. NCBI lineage: Eukaryota > Metazoa > Nematoda > Chromadorea > Rhabditida > Meloidogynidae > Meloidogyne > Meloidogyne exigua. The sequence goes on from JAGUQR010000175.1 coordinate 681,875, forward strand.
CCTGTTATTTTCCTTGGCAGTTGTTTTACAATGTGTTAAGAAAAAGGTTTGTTTTTTAGTCTTTTTCGTTATTTTTTATTTTTAAGAAGAAAGTGGAATCTTCCCAAAAACTGAGTTTAATGACTTCAAAGATTGCTAGTGTAAAGATGGACTCAAGGAAGACTAATTCACCTGCACGCCCTTCTAAACTTTCTCGTGGGTCAAAACCATCTAACAAAAAGCGAGCTGCTGCTAACAAAGTTATGACCTCTAGAAGACACAATCTGGAAATACTTGATCCTAGTTTGGGTACACACAGTGGAACATCCGAAGCTGATATTAAATCTCGACAGACTGGGCAAAGAAGACGTGAAAGAGATTTGGAAGAAACAGCGACACTCGAGCTGAAAGAGAGGCTTCTTGAGGAATTGGAAGGGACAAAATCGGTTTGCTTTGAGCTTGTTTTTACTTATTTTTTAACCCCTAAAGGCACCTACTTCTACGGCAGGCACTGCTACCGGGGCCACTTCTACGCAGCAAACACATGTCTCTCAAACAGTGACGGAATCAATTGGGGGAAAAACTGCTTTGTCACAAACAAAATCTGGCTACTCTCCATCACTAATTCTTAAAGAATCTGCTAAGACAGTTCAACCAAATAAAGGAGCTGGTGCTCGTTCAAAGACAATTTCCATCATTACAGACAAAGGAGAGGAAAATGAAGTCACAACTCAAGAAGAAGGTGGATCTGTTGAACAGAAAGATGCGACCCATTCAGGTATGGATTTAAATAAGAACAAAAAAACGGTGTCTAAAATCCCAAAATTGAAAAATCGGGAGCTGAACAAAGGGAAAGGTGGGAAGACTTTGATGTCAAAGAATGGGAAGGGAGGAGGTGAAAAAAAGTAAAAATGGATGAAGGCTGAGATAATATGTGATATATAAAACTAGTATATATAAATAATAGTAAAAATAGTATATTTTATTTGTTAATGTTTGTGTTTTTATTTAAAGAAAATTGTTATGTTTTTTTCTCTTTCTCTGTCTTATTTTGACCTTATTTAAATAGAAAATATTATTTTATTATTATCTTTTTCTTTTAAATATGGTTAACTTTAAACCTTAATATTTTTTATTTAATTTTGTCTTTTTAAAATTGTTTGAAGGAGTCCTTAAATTCCAACTTTTTTGCTTTTCTTTCTTTATAAAAGATTCTTGGCGTTCTGTTCTTTACTAATTATTTTTTAATAAACTTGTTCTGCTGTTTTTTTTTAAGACAAAGTTTTTTGACTTTATCATACCTTTATTATTTTTAATTGTTTTTAGGCATAAACAATCACTAATTAAATTAAATTTAATTTTTTAGTTGTTTTTCTTTTGTTATTTAAAGGATTCTTTAATTATGGCTGGAGGTTATTTTCAATTAAATAAACATTTTAATTAAAAATTATTTTTAGTTGAAGTTCCTCGTAATTTTCGACTACTTGAGGAGTTGGAAGATGGCCAAAAAGGCAAAGGAGATGGCAACATATCTTGGGGACTTGAAGATGACGATGATATGGAGTTAACTCGATGGACTGGGATGATTATTGGGCCTAGCAGGGTTTTTATTCTTTTTTATTTTTAATTTTTTTAGACTCCATTTGAGGGCAGAATTTACAATTTACGGGTTGAGTGTGGTCCAAACTACCCAAAAGAACCGCCAATTGTTCGATTTACTACGAAGATAAATTTGAATGGAGTTAGTCAGCAGAATGGATTGGTATATATTTTTAATGGATTATTCATTTTCTTGAATTAGGGGAAGTAGGAATTTTTGGGCTTTTTTTTCTTGAAAAAGGTCCGCAAATTTTGTCCGCAACTTTTTCTATTTTTTGTTTAGGTTGAATTAATTTTTATTTAATTTTTTGGAGTGATATATTAAAGTTTAAAAGAAGAGATTTTGTCGTTTAAAAAATGTAAAAATTTGCGGACATAATTTGCGGACTTTTTTGAAGAAAATAAAGAATGTAAAACCTTTTAAGTTGGACAAACGTACAGTTCCATCATTGCGCCAGTGGAACAGTTCTTATTCAATAAAGACTGTTTTGGAAGATATTCGAAGGTTTTCTTTTTGTTTTTAATTGAACAGAATTATTATACTTTTTAGGCATTTAATGACCGCAAAAGAGAATCAAAAACTTTCACAACCGGCTGAGGGCACAGTTTTTTAAAAGGATAAGAATAAATTAAAAGGGTTTGGAAATTGTTTCTTTTTTTGGGGGGAGTTAAAAGTAGAGCTGATCCGTTTTTTCGATTGACTTTTCCAACACTCCAATTTTTATTTTAGTTTATCTAAAAAATAATTTTATTAAAAGGAGTAAGCCCTTGAAGATTTTTAATTTAATTTTTTTGGTCAATTTTTTTTGTTTGGAGGGGTTAGAATGTTAAAAGGTCCTCGAATAAAGGAACAGGAAAATTGATTTATTTGTTGTCTCTTTGGGTTTCCTTTTTACTTTAATTTTTGGTTATTTTTAAAGGGAATTTTTTAATAAAGAAGAAAGGGGTAAAGGAAAATATTAGGGGAAGAAAAAAAGGCTTCTAATTGTAAGGCAATTATTCTAGATTTTTCTTTGACTTTTTTCCCCCCTTTTTATGTTTAAAACTTGGTAATTTTTGGGTCTAGGAACAACAATAAAATTGTCAAATTTATTCTTAATTATTTTATTTAGTTTATTTAGAGGGTAGACTCCTCTTTTAATTTCTTAGGGATTGGAGCTTTTAATTAAAAAAATTTTTTTTTAATTAAAAAAAAATAGTTTCCAATCCCTAATGCTCTATATATTTACACAAAAGTTTGTCAACCTCTCTTGATATTTTTTAGCTATTTTGTTTTGATTTTTGTCAGATAAACATTGGAAAATTTTTTTGTTTTATTTTTTCTCTCTTTCTGTTTTAATCAAAGTATTTCTAATTAAATAATTTTTTTGTTTTTATTTTTTGTTTAGAAAAGGTTGGATTTCACATTAAAATGGTTCTTTAATTATTTAATTTTTTAAAAATATTTTTCAGTTTCAGGAGCTTTATTTTGAAGTTCGTAGAGGAAAGCAGCATTTAATGCTTCAAGCTAAGGAGAATTGGACTGCGGCTGATTTAAAAAAGGCTGTTGAAGCAATGCTAAAGGTTTTTTTAATATTAAAATTTAGAAGAGGGAAGGGGAAATTCCCCTTACCTTTTAATTTTCTGGCCAAGTGTCCTAACAATAAGTCTACTTTAAAAAAAACTTGAAGGTCCCTACCAAAAATCAATCAATTCGTTTTCCACTAAATGAACAGCGAACAGAATGGAGGATTTTAGAAGAAAAGCAGACGCTTCAAGAGGCAGGGTTTACTACAAAGAATGCTCGTGCTGATGACCCAATTGTGTTGGCACTTGTTTTGCCAGGTTTTTTTTCTTCCGAATAATTTTAATTTATTTAAATTAAACAACAGAAGACAATGACAGGCCGTTTATTTCTCCACTTTCAATACCACCACCAGTTCCTGAAGCAATGCAAGGACGACAAAAAGATACTGAAATGGACGCTGAGGGATTTTGAGGTTTTAATTAAAATAAAGATTAACAATAAGAAAAGGCAAAAATGTTCATTTTTGAACTAAAAAAGGATTTTAAAACATTGAAAAAATGAGGTAAATTTTAAATAATTTCAATGCTTTTATGAACAATAAAAAATTAAATTAATTAAAAGAAATTTAATTTTGTTGTTGGCTTGTAATCCCCACAGAATTTGACCTTTGTTTCCTTGCCGAAAATTTAGCCTTTGAATATTCCAACTCAGGGGAGAGAAGAAAACCTTTTCGACGACGGGGTGTTGATGAACACCAACCCTGACAATCTTAAAAATTATTTGAAATAAAATTATTTAATAAAAAGCATACAAGTCATAAACACTTGAGGAGCGCAATAAGATTGTTTTGAATCGATTAATTGACTGGTTATGTAATTAACAAAGGGTCTTCTAGTTTCCGAGACAATTTTTTGTTTGTTCAGAAGGTTGATGAGCATCTTAAAGATTTTTTTGAAATTTTAGAAGGGTAAAATTCCACACTTTCTGACCTTAAAGTCTTCTCCTCTTCTTCCCCTATTTTTGCAAAAATTTCCTTTTTTTTGTACAAAAGTTCAACTAAAGTTACCCTCTTTCTTAATAAATTTATTTGTCAAAAAGCAGAAGAGGAAAAAGAAAATTTTGTCAAAATCAATGGGAAATAAAAAAGAAAGGAAACCCAAAAGCTTGTTTATACTTTAAAAAAGAAACCCTTTCAAGTCTTTGACAAACAACTCTTTCAAACAATTTAACAGAATTTTCCAACATTTTTGCTTCCTTCCCAATATGTTTAATAGACTCAAAAGACCTCCCATATTCAATAAATCTGGTGTGTATTGCACAAAGTGAAGATGCCAAAAACGTGCAATTCCTCACATTGTATGGACTTTTTTGTTAAATAAAAAAGCTATAAAAATTAATTAAAGGTTTTAAAAGGTATTTTCTTTGAGAAAAGTTTTTTGACTGAATAAATTAAACAAAAAAAAGAAAAACTCACGTCGACGTGTAGACACCAAAAAGTTGCTGCATTTTAATAATTCTCCTCGAAATTAATCCGAATTGAGCAATATTTAATTTATTAGAAATAATTGACCTTTCTAACATAATTTGAATTGAATAGAGGGAAGAGGCTTCATGACGGAAATAATCCTTTTGAGTTTTATCGGTAGAAAAGTAAGCTAAATGAACTGAAAAAGACGAGGTTTTTAAAGCAGAATTGTTGGAATAGGTTGAGCCCTTTTTTCGGAAAACATAGATGAGACTATTAGCTTTACCCAGAGTCAGTGTCCTTTGAAAGAACACATCGATCTGGGCCGAAAAGTGACCTCTATTCTTGGTCTAAATATGAGGGGTTTCTTGAAAGATCGAAAACCCAGTCAAGGCGATTGATAGAAAAAGAGACTCTCCATTAAATTAGTTATTCAATTAGAATCTCTATAGACTATTTTATTCTATTTAACAGACTAACCTCCTCTAGAAAAATTATTAATAACCAATTCAAGTCCATCTGCAACTTCTTTATAATTTTTGGCAAAAGTTTGGTCATCTTTTGGCAAATCTATTAAACGAAAATTTGGAGTAGAAAGTTGACAAGAAGAAGAGGTTGGTAAATTGGGAATAGAACTGTGTTTAATAGAAACCCGTTTTGGTTGAGATTTTTCTTCAATTTCAACAGCAAGGTCAACCCATAATTTCTATTTAAAAAAGGTTAAATATTAATTAGTAATTTAAAATAAAAACCTTAAATTTATCTTCTTTTAAAAGTTCTTTCATCATTAAGTGTGTTATTTCATCCATTTTTTGTTGCATTTCTTGTTTGTGCCTTGGACCTTTAAAGGAAGTTATATAAGCCGTACCAAGCTATTTTATTGACATGAAGAAAGTTGGTGTTATTAAATTTGGTGTTTTGTTAAAGTTTACATTTTGACATTGCCACAACATTTTTGGTTTTTTCTTTCTTTAAGAGGTTGACTTAAAATTATTTCTTTCTTCTTCTTTATTTCAAGTTTAAAATTTAAAGGAAGAATGATCAAAATTTCTTTGTTTTCCAGAACATTTGATTATTCATCAAGTTTGTTTTTCTTTTTAAACATTAAATTGACTTTATTTTAGAACATTTCTATGCTGTAGCTAGGAGTATAAAAGGTTTAATTTAAAATCAATAAAGTAAAGAATGGTCAATTCTGTCAAATTGTGGTCCCGCCAAGGGCACAATTGCCAAGAAATGAAAGAAAATTTTATCTAAAATGTCCCTAAATGCCAGAATAATTTAATAAATTATTTAGCAACCTCCCAAACCAAACCAAACAAACTTCACCTAAATGTTGGCACAATTGGTCATGTTGATCATGGGAAGACTACCTTAACTTCGGCAATTACAAAATGTTTGTTTACTTTTTTTAAGTTTATTTATTGTTAGTCAAATTGTCTTTTGTTCATTGTCAGATTTAAGGGTAAAAACAGCGTCTAACTGACGTTTTTATTATTTTTTAATTCTTCAATTTAAGGCCTTTCGAAAGAAAAAAGAGCAAAATTTGTAAGGTTATTTTTATTTAATTTTTAATTTAATTGTTTTAACCTCTAGTTATGATGACATTGATAGAGCTCCTCAAGAACGTGCTCGTGGGATTACTATTAACATTGCGAACTTGGAATATGGTTATTTCTTCTTTATTTTGATTTAATTAATTTAAATTTTAAGAAACTAATGAAAGGCATTATGCACATATAGACTGTCCTGGACACAGCGATTTTATGTTTATTTTTCTTTATTAATTAAAGGCAGGGAATCGGTTCTAGGGACCCTTTTCTGTGTTTAGAAGTTGATAAATTTTAATGTCTATAGAAGATGTATTTATTAAACTTACACTTAACTGGGGAGCTTTAATGGAAGTGAATTTAATTTTTTAATTAAAGCCATTTTTCGGATGCTTCTAATTGTAAGGACATTTATGAACTGACCCTCTGTTTAAATTAATTTTTCTTTTTTTTTAATTAATTAATTAATTTTTCTTTCTTTTTAAAGAAAGAATATGATAACTGGAACTTCACAAATGGACGCAGCTATTTTAGTAATTGCCGCAACAGACGGAGTTATGCCTCAAACAAAAGAACACCTAATGTTGGCTAAACAAATTGGTTTAGAAGAAATTATAGTTTTTATTAATAAAGCTGATCTTGTTGATAAAGATGATTTAGAGTTGGTTGAGGTCTTTTAGAAATTAATCTTTTTTATTTTCTACGTTAAAGATGGAAGCAAGAGAACTTTTAGCTGCTAATGGTTTTGATGGTTTTTTTTTAATTTAAATTGTTTTTTATTTAATTAATTTTTTAAAGGGAACTCCGCCAAGGTAATTACTGGCTCTGCTTTGATGGCATTGGAAGGCCAAGATAATAAATGTATTGAAGAGTTGCTGAACGCTTTGGATTCTGTAAAGACGCCTGCTCGTTTAGAGGTTAGATTTGGACTTTTATTTCATTGAATTGGGCCTTGGGCTTTCTTTTTCTTTTGCCTATTTTAACGTCCTTTGGTTCCTTAAGTCCAAATCCTAGGCTTAATTTCTATGAAATGCCAATCCCTCAAAAAGCTATTAATTAGTGTTCGGCAAATGGGTTTTTTCAATACCAATAGTACCGAAAAGTACTGGTCGGTACTTTCGATAGTACCGAACTGTGCCGAACAATACTTAATAATGCAGAGAAACACTTAACCTAAAAATATTTAATTATTTTAACATTTTTAGGACAGCCCTTTTCTTATGCCAATCGTTAATAAATTCAAAATTCCTGGCCAAGGTTCTATTCTGGTCGGTACAGTCGAAAGAGGGAGTCTTAAGAAAGGCGATAATATTGAAATTAAAGGATTTGAGCATTTGCAGAAGGTTTCAGTTGGTGAACTTCAAGTCTTTAATAAACCAGTAACTCAGGTTTTTTATTCAATTTCGTGACCTATTTATTTTTATTTTCTTTTTTAAAGGTCAAAGCTGGTGAACAATGTGGTATTTTATGCAAAAATCTGATTATTGAGGGTATAGACAGGGGAATGTGGGCAGGCGCTCCTGGGACTATTCAAACGACAAACATTGTTCAGGTTTTATTTTTAAGGGTTTAAAGCTTTTCATAAAAACTCTAGAGGCTTTTTCTAATTTAGTGGTTTTATTAGAATAATATTTTGTTTATTTAAAAATAATCAGTTAATTGAAGAGCTAATTTTAGTAAATTTATTTGTCTTTTGGGATACTTTAAAGGCTACTAATTTTTGTGTTTTTAACTACGGGTCAAAAGCACTATATGTTGTTGTAGTTAAGAGGGACAAGCAATAAGAATATAATGTTTATTTGAAGTGTAGAAATACAATTGTAGTGAAAATATGAATAGCCAGGAATAAGGTCGGAATAATATAGAAGATGGTCGGAATTGAGGTCGGAACACTGACTGGTGGAAATAGGAGCTTTTATAGTCTCCTTTTAAGGGAGCTTATAATCTAGACCGTTGCACAGCACAACACTAATTCCACTGGAAACTCATAGCATCAAAGCTTCCCGGTCTCTTTACTTCTCTCTTTTTGAATTAATTTCCCGTTTCCTTGCTTATCTTCTACAATGAATTAACTTTATCTTTATCTCCTTTTTACTTTAAAACCTTTTATTAACACAATAAAATAAATTTTTTTTATTTTTCAGGTCAAGCTTTACTTGTTAACTGAAAACGAAAACGGCCGTAAACAAGGGATTCGTTCAGGCTTCAGTGCCATTACATTTTGCACATCTTGGGACAAAGGATGTCGAGTATTTTTTGATAATGACCTTTTAATGCCTGGGGAGTTTACAAATGCTTTCCTTATTTTTCTCAATGATATGCCTATCAGTTTGTTTCCTTTTTTGTAGTTTATATTTTAATTGTTTTAGGAAAAGGATGCAAATTTACGTTAAGAGAGAATAAAAAACGTATACTTGGGCATGGAGTTGTAGTTGAACTTTATGAGAATATTTTCCTTGATACTTGGCATCGTTTTGATTCTCAGACATTTTTAAAAGGAATAAAACCTTTGAAAGAAAAGCAGAGAACATAAAGGGAATTTTAGGTTTATTTAAAAGAATTATTTTTTTAATTGTTTTTTGTTTTAATTGCAGTCAAATAAAATTAAAAAAAAGCAAATTTTAATCCTTTTTTTAATGGTTATTTGTTAACCTTTTTTTTATTCTTTTAATTCTTTATTTTTTTATTAGATTAATTTCAGTAAATGTTAAATATAACTCAAGAAAAAATTGAACAATTTATTGGTGGTCAGCTAGGGGAAGAAGAAGAAACTGACTTTTTGAAAAGAATTGTTTCTTCCAATGAGCGAGCTGAAACTGAACGAATTTTGATTAAAGTTCAATTAATTCAAGGAGATTTGAATACAAGGCTTAGACAAGGGGTTTGTTTTTAATTAAAGTCTCTTGGGTCCTTTAAGTCCTTTCTGACCGTCTGTAAGTCCAAAAATTTTTTTTAAGCAGGGAAAGTTCAAAACACAGATCAGACGGTTTTACCGGACACCTAAAAGTCCCCTTAATTTTTTCAGGTTGAAGAGAATTACCCTCGTCTACTTGAACAAGTCTCTGCAATAGAACACTTGGACAGTGCCCATACCCATTTCCAACATGAAATGGATTCTGTGACCAGAAAGACTGATTTAATAGCAAAAGATGTTGAAGACAGAGTTAATTTCTTTTTTAAAAAGGTTTAATTAAATTAATTAAGTTAAACCGTGTCCGTAAAAGTGTCTCAGGAATTAAAAATTTGACTAAAATTTCTCGACTTTTGGGGGATGCTTTGAGGTTATTTTTTATATTTATTTTAAGAATTATTTTCTGTCTTTAATTTAGATGCCAAGAATTGGTCAATCTATGCAACGAAGAAAAAGATTTGTTAAAAAAGGCGGAATACGCTACTGAATTTGTTTTGCTTGTTAAATCAAACGATAAGCTTTTAAAGGTTTTTTAATCAATTTAATACTCTTCTATTTCTTTTTGCCCATAAGTGGTTGTTAGGACATAATGGTCAGACAAATGGTCAATAAAGAATTTATTTGTGTCTGTTCATTAAAATATTAGGAAAATTTTAGAGACTCTTTCGCTTTTAGAAAGCTTAATTTTGTCCTTTTTAATAACGTTTATACCCGGCCAGTTCCATATAAAGTTTAAAATTTTTCAGTTAAAATGGCTTCACGAAAAATGTCTATTTAAACGTGACCTAATAATTTCAAAAATAAAACAAGAATTGGTCGAACAGTTGCGTTCTTCTCTTCGTTCTCTAAACTCTGGTGTAGTCAATTCAACAATGAAGGCAATGCAGCGATTAATAGGTTTCTCTTTTTATTTTAATTTTTAAAAATTTTTGTTTAAAAAGACAACCCTACCGTCTTTCAAAAAGAACTTTCTTCCCTAATGGACGAATCACTCCGCGAACTTGACGCTCTTTTTCTTCAATTGGGCACTCAATCCAGCACCGAAAAAGCTGGCAAATTTCTGCCTCAATTGGGAACTAAATTGCACAATCAAATGGAACAATTTGAACTTTTAGGTTTCTTTTTTAAGGGCCATTTTTTGGTCTGTTATTCCATCCATTTTTGCATTCACAAAGGAATTAGCTTGTTAATAAGGGTTTCTTTTATTCTATTAATTAAAGGCCTTAATTTATTATTTTTTAAAAAGTCAATTTTCAGGGTCCTTTAAATGACGACCTCATTTTTTGATTAATTAAAATAAACTAAAGTATTTAAGGGATTGAAAATGCTCAACAATTTGCTCGTCTTGTTGGAAAAGTTATTGCAAATAGGGTTAATTTAATTGAATTAATTTTTTATTTATTCTTTAGGTACCCGCAAATGCTCCCTATGCAATGCGTTTAGTTCAAACAATTTATAAATCTCTGGGTTCACATTCTGATTCTGTTGCTAATGTTATTCGGTTTTCTTTTTTCTTTTAAAAATTAAATAAAATTAATTTAGTGATGCATTAAATCCATTAAAGGCAAGTATTCATAGTCAATCCCTTGCCAGTCTGTTCTCTGCAATTGATGAAATTTTGGGACAGGATGAAACTAGAGAGGCTATAATTGTTGAAAAGGTTTGGAGTTTTTGGATTATAGAAAAGTTTTTGGCCTTTATTTATTTGTGGGCAAAAGTCCGCAATTTTTGTCCGCAATTTTTTTGCTTTTATTTTATTCTTAGAGGAATAAAATTTTACATGCAATTTTAAGGCAATTTTTGTAAAATTTTAAAATTTGGTCATCGTCCGCAATATTTTTGCGGACAAAAAAAATTGTCCGCAAAAATAAATAATTGAAATAAATTCTTTAAAATATTTTTTAGTTAAATTCAACCCTTAGAGCAGAACTTTCAAGTGTTATTTGGGACAAAGGCCTTCAACGTGAAATGGAAACAAATATAGGAAAGGCATTAAAATATATAGCAGTAAAATTAGAAAATAATTTAAAATTTGGGGAAGAAGAAGAACTTCGATTTATTGGAAGGGTTTCGAAGAGTCAAATAAAAAATTATCAAATATTAAATATAGCCCATGAAATGATCAGGTTTTTTTAATATAAATTTTGATTTTCGTTAAAATTAATTTTTTAGATTTTGGCCAAATTTGAACGCTCCTTTTAATTCTTTGATTAAACCAGCGTTGGAAACCATTGTATTATTTAATTTTTATTTTTGCTTTTTTACTTTTAAATACATTTTTTGGATTTTTTTGGGTGTAAATTTTGCGTTTTTGCTGTTAAATAAATTCTAAAAAAATTAATTTAAATTTCAAGGTTGATGCAATGCGTGGACCTGTTTCTTTAGTTTTTGCATCCATGCATGAAGAAGATATGACTAATTCACTTCCTTCTTCAGCAAGTTCCTCGGATTATATTAAAGAACTTTGTGGTCATTTGAGGTTTATTTAATTTAAATTAGAGAATATTTTAATTTCTTTTTCAGAGTTTTTCGCCAGCACTGCGTTCAGTTAAGGCCTTTAAACGAATCATTCGATGTATTACCTTCCTTTTTAAATTTTTGTATAGAGCAATATCTGCTTCATATTTCTCTTATTCGACCTTTAAAGGATGTTGTGCTTAACCGATTTGTTAAAGATTTTGATTATTTATGTAAAAATGGCCTTCAGGTTTTTTTTTTTAGAATTTTTAAGCCTTTTTTTTAAAGATTTTTGACTGTAAATATTCCAAAATGTTTAATTCGCATATTCAAATACAAAATTTTATTCAATCAATGCCTGATAAATTTGAAGAAATGCAACATGCGATGGAAGAGGATCAGCAGAAGAAAACTGATTCTTTAACGGTTAATTTAAATAATTACTCTGCGGTATTTAGTCTTAAAATTGTCTTTTTTCCCGATTGCCCTTGTGGCCTAATGGAGAAGGCGTCGGTCTCCTATTTTAACGTAGTCAACCGACGATCCGGGTTCGAGTCCCGGCAGGGGTAAATATTTTTCTAGAGTGATTTAAATATTTTTTGACCCTGAGAAATGCAAAACAAACATTTTTAAAAACAAAATATTTTTTAATCCGCTTTTAGCGCTGTTTAACTTCATCTCCATTGCCTCAATGGTTTATTGCGCATATGTTAATTTGTTCAAGTGATTCTGAGCTTCATTCTCCACACACTTCGTAAAATAAAAATAATTTTGTTATTAAAATTCTTTTTAAGAGCCGGGTGGACAATTGTAGAATATGTAAATTGGTTTAATAAAAATTCTGATTTGGAACGCTGGCGTTTTCTTAGAGGACTTTTAGATGTTTATAAACAATCCGTTATTACTAGAGGAGGAACAGAATTTGTTAAACAATTCCCTCTTTTAAATCAATTAATAAATAATAATATTTGTGCATAATCAAGGTTTTATCTCTTAATTAAAAAAAAGAGTTTCTTTAATTTATTAAAATGTGGTAATTTTTGGGAATTGATTTTACTTCTTTCTTCCTGTTTATAAATGTTTTAGCAATCTTTTAATTTATTTTGTTGTGATAAAACTTTTAAAGAAAGCTTGATTTTTAAATCGCTATATTTCCTTGTTAACAATTAACTGACAAAAGGGTCAGTAGTTAATTATGTTAAAAATGGTCAGTAGTTAACTGTTACAAAATGGTCAGTAATTAACTATGTTACAAAATGGTCAGTAGTTTACTCTTCAAAATACCTAATTAAAAGATTCCTTTTCAGCAAATTATTTATAAGGCAAACATGTTTATATGGCAAATAATTATACAAACAATACGTAGGAAATACAGAAAGGAAAAAATGATTACAATAGAATGTTTATTATCAATTATTGTTCTTCTAACTTTGGCACTCCTTCTATTTTGTCTTTTTCCTTCTATTGCCGTTTCATATACCACACCAAACCGCAAACAATGCCTAAGTACATAAAACACGATATTAAACTCCGAGCAATGTGCAATAACTGCAACAAGACCATTTTCCTATTAAATTCTGGATCGATCATTTCCAGATAATCATCGAACACCAAGTCCTCCAACTTAAATTAAACAAAATAATTTATTAAATTTAATTCTTTTTTACCTTCCCTTCTTCTTTTGCAGCCTCGACCTCTGTAGTCGTATCAGTAACGTCCAGCACTTCTTCTGAGTTGACTTGATCAATCACCAACAATAGAACAAGGATGGAAAGGGCCAACATGTAGATGAACATTAACTCCTTCCAGGATCCATTGCTGTTCTTCTTGAAGATGATTGACTTCATTATTTATTTGTTGGAAGGAAAAGGTTGTTTTGATGGTGGTTGAAATTGAATGATGTAAGAATGCTTTTCCATTTTGCTTTTATACTCCATTAACAATTGACTGATTTTGATCCTCCCAAAAAGGGAGGAATGCGCCGTTCCCGGAGGTAAGTGCAAGACCGGGCCGACGCTCGGCAGAGCAGAAGCAAGCTTCCAACTCACGCCTTTTTCCAAAAATTGGTTAATCTCTTTGACCCCGGTAGGGGTCGTTACGGAGATTAAGCCGTAAAGAACAGATACTACACTTTGATCTTAGCCAAAAGGCCGAGAAGCGATAACTAACCTTGTTAAAATAACTTATACAAATATTTTTATTAAAATATAAAGAATAGTTTGTAAAAATAGGATAGAGTTTATTAAAGAAAATGTCTAAGAGAGTGAGTATTTCTACAAAAAGAAGCAATGGAAAAGGAAAATAGAAGAAAAAGAGAAACATACAAAAATAAAGAGCATGTAAAAATAAGTCAGACAACAAAAGATAATTTTCTTTTAAATGAGTAGAGAAATTCTTTTTCTCTTCTTACACGCTACGTAACAGAGAAAGACTTTTTCAAAATACCAACAAATTCTTATTTTAAGCAACTTTCTCTTTACAATTTTGTTTATTTACAATATAAGGCAAACATACATACGACGACAAATTACATGGAAAATAGAAGGATAATTTATAATACGAAGAGAAGATTATATATATATATTTTTGGTTAATATCCTTTCCCTTATAGTTCTTTTAGTTGGAGCTTTCGTCTGTTTGAGCACTAATTCTTTGTGGACTTGACGATGAGGTAGATAATGCCACCAATGCATGCGCAAGTGCACAAGCACGCACAGATCATTAGCATCAAAAAGAATACACCAAGAGCTTCACCAGCAGCTTCAATCTTGGCCATTTCCTTCTCTGTCAATTCTCGTTCTTCATGTTGATTCAGATGTTCAAGATGTGGCTGATCATTGCCCGACAACTGAAAAGGAAGGAAATAAAGTAGTTAAATTAGCAAAAGAACTCCTTACTTTTCCAGCCTCTGGAGCTTTGCTCTTTGAAGCTTCATCCTTCAAGTCAACATTGATTTCCAATTCTTTTGCGTTGACTTGATCAATCATCAACAACAGAACAATGATGGAAAGGGCCAACATGTAGATGAACATTGACATCTTCCAAGACCCATTGCTGTCCTTGTTGAAGACCATTGACTTCATTATTTATTGGTTAGAAGAAGAAAAGGTTGTTGTGTTGATGGGTAATTGAATGATGGTATGTTTGTTTTGTTTTAATAGGTTTTTATATTTAAGTTTTTAATTCTATGACATTTAAATTTAAAAAATGCTACGTGTTTGTATACATTTTGAACAATTTCTTCTTTTAGATATTTTGAACATTTAGTGGTTTGTATATATTTTGAAGATTTCTTCTTGTAGTTGTTTTGAACGATTTCTTCTTGTTGATATCTTGAACATTCTGTGCAACAATACAAAATGATATTAAATTACATTTGGTCATTGACTTTTAGACATATAAGGACAACAAATTTAAAAGTTTTATTTACGTTTAATCTTTCTTTATGTCTTCTGGACTCACAAAAAGGTTAAAATTCTTTTAATAAACAAAGCTTTTATGCATTTTAAGCAAACTTGAATTGTCTGTACATCAAATAGAGCCTGCAATTGTTGTCTGTGAAAGACTAGATGATAATTCTAAGCAATTAAAAATGTTTACTTTCTTTGTTTTTTCCTTTGTTAATTTAAATTCTCTTTTTAGAATTCAATTAAAAGGTCTCAGTGAACATTCAAATTCTTCTGCTGTAGCTCGTTTTGTTTTAGACCAATGTCAGTCACTAATACCTTTCGACAGGCTTTCCGAATTGGAACAATTAATTTCGTCAATTCTTTTGAGAGAACGTTCTTCAGAGATTAGAGGTTTTTTTTAAATTAATTTACAATAAAATTATTTTTTAAATTTCCTCAGTCGGGTCAGCAGATATTGATAAATTGGATGTGAGATAACTTTCATTTTAAAAATTTATTTTTATTCATGGGTGCTTCTCTGTTTATTGTGTAGTCCCAAAATAATTTTCTGGTTTTAACTATTTAGTTTAAAAAAATTTTTTTTTGGTACCGAACTGGCCTGTGAATTAAAAAAAATTTTTGGCACCTAACTGGCCTGTGAATTTTTTAAAAATTTTTTAAGGATTATTTGGAACTACTTTATGAAGAAGGGGAATCAAAACATCGAGGCGTTTCTCATCTTCTACAATTATTTTATGAAACCTCGGTATCCTCTTTGCCTAGAATTGTTGAAAACGAACCTTTAATGAGTGCATTAGTTCGTATAATGAAAGAGGTTTTTTTTATTATTTTTTTTAAATATTAAAATAAAATTTTTAGGATGCTCGGCGTAATTTCGATTTGGCAATTAAAGTTGGAAAATTATTCTATAGATTGTCCCAGTTTGAACCTTTTCTTGTTGTTCTTTCTCGTTGGAAGGTTTTTTTAGAAGAATTATTAAAAATGGAATATTCTAAAATTTAATTAAAATACTCCGATTCGAATAGGAGAGCTGACATGGTCTCTGTTATGGAGAAGATTTCCCTTTGCATTTAAATATAGGTCCCTGAAATCCAAAAAACAAATAGGGGAGAGTAAGCTCGTTGTTGAATAATTACTTTGGCTGTCTTTGAGGGGGAAGCACTACCCACTACACCAACCTGACCCTCAATTACTATTAAAAAAGGAGATTGGTATTCTTATAAGATTAAGAACGGGGAATGTTCTTTTCTTGCAAAATAAGTTTTTAAGGAAATGGAAAATTAAATGTGGAGTCGAATAACTAAAAAATTTATTTTTAGTATTTGTTCTCATTTAAAAGATTGGTCTTCTCTGTCTCCAACTAGTCGAACAGGAATTAAAACGCTCAGAAGTTTGGCGACAAAAAGTACAGGAATTAACTGATTTAAATTCACGTCGTAATTGGGAATCTGCTTTGACTAAACAGGATTTATTAATTACAGGTTTCTTTTTAATTAAAAAATTAATTAATTTTGAACATTTTGTTTCCGTTTGTCTTCAAATTTTGCTCAATATTTCTGAAGATTTACGCTCTGAAAATAAAATGCAACGCAAAGGTTTATTGCCACTTCTTTTTAATGCTTTAGAGCATTCTTCTTTATCACAACTTACTTTTGTTTTAATTAACTTTCTGTGGAAGCTTAGTCATTTTATGGAGAATCAGAAGTTTATAATGGTATATTTTTTAAATAAATTTATAGGTTTTATTTTATTTATTAGTCAAACTTTAAAACTTTTTGAAAGCTTTAAGTTGGTTGAGTGGTAGTGTGCTGGTTTAGATTGTTAAGTATTGGTTAGGTTCGAATCCTTCTGTCTGCTATTTAATTTATAAGTGTGCAATGATGTTAAAAAAAATTATCTGTCAATCCTCTGATTGTTCTTTGATGGAAAAAAGTTTTATATAAAAACTGAGCACTAAGACAACCATTTTTAAAATTATTTTTAGAATAATTCTGGTACTATTGAGCGTTTAGTTTCTTTTATTCCTCAAAGACACCTTTCATCATCTAAATTAAAAGAGAATGAAAATATTCCATCAGAAATTCTTTTTGTCCTTTTCTCATTACTTTTTAACTGTTCTTTTGAATCTTGTGGTCGACGACGGATGGTCCAATCTGGACTAGTTTCTCTTTTATCTCCTTATCTTTCTGGTTTTTTTAAATTAAATTAATTTATTTATTTTTGAGAGTTTAACATCGCTTTGGCATTGATGTATCAACTTAGCTTGGAAGATGACGCAAAGGCTATGATTGCCTTTACTGATTGTATATCAATTGTAAGCGAGTATTTTTTAAATTAATTAATCGTTTCCGCAAGTTTTTTGCGGACAAAATTTGCGGACTTTTTAAATAAATTTTTTTTTCAGTTATCAAATCTACTTTTACATCAAAGCAAAGACTTCAATTTAAATAAAAGAAAAACAAAAATAATTAAATCTTTGTTAATAAACTTTGTATTAGAGAAAAGAAATGCTCAGCTGTTTTGTGGTAATAATGGACAAGGATTGGACGCTTTGATGAATTTTATTTTTGAAATTGAAAAATGTGAAGATCCATTGACTATCAAGGTTTTTTTGTTTTAAAAATATTTTTTTTAAATTTATTTTGTGGTCTTATTTAATTTTTTTTTAATTTTTGGGGTCAGGGTAAAGGGAAAAAGACTTAAAATTAAAGATTAAGGTTTGACCCCTTGAATAATTAAATTAATTATTTTTTTAAAAATAATATTAAAATTTTTAAATGTCCCCAAATCAAAGAAAAATATTAAAAAAAAATTTTTTTTAATATTTTTATTTAATCGCCTCTTTCAAAAAAAAAAGGGCCATTTCGGCGCGCACCTTTTTTAAACTTTTTCTTTAAATTAATTTTAAAAAAAAGATAACAAATTTTCTCCTCTTTTTTAGGTTTAAAAATGAAGAGAATAAACTAATAAATTTTTTAAATTTCAGATTGCCCGTAATTTATCCACCCATGAAGGTCCAACACGTGAAATGTTTATTAAATGGGTGCCTCAAATTTTAGAAAATTTTGTTACCAAGGTTTATTAAAAATTAAATTTCTCTTTTTAATTAAATTAAACAAAGATTAAAGAAGAAAAAAATTGTTTAAATAATTATATTTTTTCAATCGAATGCCTTGGAATTTGCGTTTTAATTCCTCAAGTTGATTGGCCTGAATTTGATAGAAAATTCCAGATAATTAATTTTCTTTCTAATTTATTAAAAGAAGATAAAAATAATAAAAAAGATGAAGTTGAAGATGATTTGGTTTTACAGGTTTTTTTTTAATTTTTTGGAAGAGAAATTTAAAAAGATTTTAAGGCAGTAATGCTTTGTGGCACTCTGACTTGTCACAGTTTACAAATGGCTGAACGTGTAGAGAACGGGCTTTTGCCCTTATTGGTCAACGTTATTCAAAGTATTTTTTACATTTTTTAAAGTTAATTTGGTTAAAAAAGTCTACCAGGTCGTTTTGGTGCGGGTGCTATTTTTGGGGGATTTTTTAAATTTTAACCATTTTGGTTTAATGTATGTTGAAGGAGCTCAATAAACTGAGTTTAACGCATTTATTAAGAGCCGGGGGGTTTACAACTCATTGGAATAAGCTTATCTTAAAAGATTAATTGTCAAACAAATCTTTAGAATTTAATAGGAATAAATTGTTTTTGGCATCAAAAGAGCCGGGGGGTCTACAAATCTTGGATTAAGCTTATTTTAAAAGATTAATTGACAGAGAAATGTTTAGAATTTATTGAAATATTGAAAATTGTTTTTGGCACCAAAACGACCGTTTAAATTTTACAAACAATTTAATAAAAATATTTTTAGAACGTCAAGATGAAGACGATGAAATTATTCTACAGTGTTTATTTGTAATTATTTGTTTACTTGAATATGGGGGAAATTTGGCTAATCGTTTATGTGTTGAAGAAGAAGAAAATGAAGGCAACAATAAATCAATAATTGGATTATTATTAAATTTTATTAATCATAAAAATCAAAAAATATGTTCGCTCTGTGATCAGGCGCTTGAAAGAGCTTCTGTTAGTATTTCTTAATTAAATTAAAATCAGAATTATTAAAAAATCAGAATTTTTAGAAAATCAGAATTTTAACTAAAATCAGAATTTTCAGAAAATCAGAATTAAAAAAATCAGAATTTTAAAAAAATTAAGGAAATTAGTCAATATTGGAAAAAGAGAATTTGTAAAGAAAAATTTTGTTTACACAATTCCCAATGGCTTGAAATGGTTAAAACAATAAATAATGAAAATTTAAATGAACCAGAAGAATATGAAGAAGCGACAACACTTTTTGAAGATGAATATAATATTTTACCTGAAAGATTAATTTTAAATTCTGAAGATTTTCTTAGAGATAATGAATTTATTAAATAAATTAATTATTTTTTAATTTTGATGTATAAAAAGGGTTGTTTTTGTTTGCTTTAAAGTATTTTATTTTACTGGCGTTTTGTCTTTATCTTTTATTGACGTTTGTTCATTACTTATATGTATTTGACGTTTCGAAGTAAATACTCATAGTTTTTCGAAACACCTACAAACAATGAACTGTTCAGAATATATATATATTACCTTCTCTGTTACAAGCGTGTAAGAAGAGAAAAAGAATTTCTCTACTCATTCAAAAGAAAATTATCTTTTGTTGTCTAACTTATTTTTACATGCTCTTTATTTTTGTATGTTTCTCTTTTTCTTCTATTTTCCTTTTCCATTGCTTCTTTTTGTAGAAATACTCACTCTCTTAGACATTTTCTTTAATAAACTCTATCCTATTTTTACAAACTATTCTTTATATTTTAATAAAAATATTTGTATAAGTTATTTTAACAAGGTTAGTTATCGCTTCTCGGCCTTTTGGCTAAGATCAAAGTGTAGTATCTGTTCTTTACGGCTTAATCTCCGTAACGACCCCTACCGGGGTCAAAGAGATTAACCAATTTTTGGAAAAAGGCGTGAGTTGGAAGCTTGCTTCTGCTCTGCCGAGCGTCGGCCCGGTCTTGCACTTACCTCCGGGAACGGCGCATTCCTCCCTTTTTGGGAGGATCAAAATCAGTCAATTGTTAATGAGTATAAAAGAAAAATGAAAAAAACGTTGCAAAATCATTCAATTCCAACCACCATCAAAACAACCTTTTCTTCTTCTAACCAATAAATAATGAAGTCAATGGTCTTCAACAAGGACAGCAATGGGTCTTGGAAGATGTCAATGTTCATCTACATGTTGGCACTTTCAATCATTGTTCTATTGTCGGTGATTGATCAAGTCAACGCGGAAGAAGTGTTGGACATCACTGAAAAGAATAACGCTCCCAAAGCTGAAAAAGTAAGACCTTTTATTTTAATTTATAAATTTCCTCTTTTTTAGTTGGTGATTGATTCCGAACCGGATCTTGAAGATCAGATTTCCATTAGTGATAAGAACGAGGAAGAAGAGGCCGCCGCTGCTATGCTGCCTACCTTGTCTTTGATTAGCACGATTTTAGGGGTCTTTTCGAACATCAGCTGCTATGTGTGTATTGGCCTTGCTCTCTACGTTGTAATCAAAAAGAATATGAGCTCCTAGTAAAGAACAGTTGGAGAAAGGCAAAAAACAGATAAAAATAGATATAATTCTTTCTTCGTATACAAATTATGTTTTATTTTGCATGTGTAATTTGTTGTTTATTATGATTTTGCTTTATGTATGATTGTAAATAAACAAAAAAATTAAAAAATAATTGAAGTGGGTTGTTGGTATTTTAAAATAAGACAAAAAATGAAACAAAAAAAGTTTTCAAAGTTCCATTTTCTGTGCTGGAATCAAATAAAGAATTCTATTCAATAAATGTTCCCTACATTCATCCCAAATAATTTCTACTTGATTGGAATGTTCTGGCACTTGAGCGAGTATCAACTCAGAGTCGAAAAGTTCAATTCCATCCTGGAAAAAAACCAAGAAAATGAAAGGGAATGTTTACACAGCCTTTGCTATTTAAGTTTATTAAATTAAATACCGGTTTAATTTGAAGCTCCGGGTCTATATTGACACTTAATCTTTCTGCAATTTCATCCCAATTAAGCTCTTCAGAAGTACAAAATGTTTCACTCAGGCAGAGTGAATGTAATTCTACGCCTAAATGTTTTGCTGCTTCTTCAGTTGAAAGCATTGTCAATTCATTTGACTATTAGAATTAGTTTTTAATAATTTATTCTAAAAATTAAAAATAAACCTGTTTATCCAAATAAAGAAAACCATCAATAGGACACGGCGTTTCATCCTTAGGTGGAACAAATGCTAGAGATCGCCTAATTATTGGCTCTGGAACTTGGACATAAATAGAAGGCTGTGAAGATATTGATACAGTCTCTCCATTAGCCGGTTTGTATACATCAAGTCCAAATTCCTACAGAAAAAGGTAATTAATTAATTCACTGTTGTTTATTCTTTTAACCGAAAAATGATCAAGGTACAGCCAAAATAAAAACTAAACGGGAACCAAAACGGGAAAAACAAAAAACACAAGTTTCTATGGATACAATTATCTAACTCTATCGGATACACCGTAGCCCAGCAGATTAAAACTGGTGGAAGCAGCGCTACTCGAACCCAAGGCCCTTCTTACTCACAATCTGCGCATTAATCCACTAGACCATTTCTACTCAATGTTGAATGGCATTGAAAAATACTTTTATTTTTCCTTTCTTTTCAACAGAACCCAAATACCCGACATTTAACCCTTTTGACCATTTTTAGATTAAAAAAGAAAGGAAAAAACGGGAGAATATTCTCTTAAAATAATTTAAAAACCTTCTCAACTTCAGCTTTAAGAATATCCATTTTTTGATTTTCCCCATGCACAAAAAGTACAGAGTTTGGTTCAACATCTCTAATCAATTGTTTTATACCTTTAGCGTCAGCATGAGCAGAGAAGGACATGTAGTCAACTTTTAAATTAATTTCATGCTTAAAAGAATTCTTTAAACAAAAGACAAAGGATTAAAAAAAACCATTTTTCCATCAATTTCAAGCTTTTTAGCTCCAGCAATAACTTTAGCTCCAACTGTCCCAGCAGTGCAATAACCTGGCATTATAATTGCATTTCTTTCGTCAGAGCACCATTTTTTAAAGACTTTAAGAGATTGACCTCCGTGAAGCATTCCTTTTTAATTAATTAATTTTAACTTTAAAAAAGAAAGAGGAAAAAACCTGGCGTTGAAAATAAAACCATTGGCCCAGGAATGTCAGCATATTCCATTCGAAAAGGTTTAATGTGTTTAAAATCGAATATATTTCGCTGTACAAATGTTCGTTTAACTCTTTCATTTGTCCAGTTTATAAAAAGCCGGTAATACTTAAATGTTGTATAAAATTATTTTGGTCTTTTAGAGTCTAGAAACCGATGGATTTGGATTTTAATTAAAATAATTACTTTGGATTTGAAACAATTTTTTCTATTTTTAAACCTCAAAAATAAACAAAAAATGTGCAAAAGACCCCAAAAGCTTTTACTTATTTGCTTAAAATTAATTTAAAAATATAAAGAAAAAACCTCTGTTGCTCTTGAAGCCAATCCAGCAGAGAAGTAAATCGGCACTTTAAGCTCTAATCTGTCCCAATACATATCTAATAGAATACACAGTTCCTGGACTCTTCCCAACGCAAAAACGGGGATTAAAACCTAAAAAAAAGAAAGTTAAAAAATTTCGCACCAAAAAAACCTTTCCACCGCCCTGAACTGTCTCATGCACTTTATTCAAAAAATCTCTTTCCCTGACTCTTTTAGATTCCCTAACAGTTGTTGCATAAGTCGTTTCTGTTATTAGAACATCGGGACGAAGGCCTGGGGGAACTTTGGCTGCGTCCAAATGTCTGTCTGGCGTCATATTAAAATCCCCCGTGTAAAGAACCTTTTCAACAAATAAAATTAAAAAAACAAAAAAAGAAACCGATTCACTCCCCACTCTAACAAGAAACATAGCAGCACCGAGTACATGACCTGCATAAAATGCCTGAATGCTAAGCTGTTCATCTACTTGAACAATTTCATGTAAATTAACTACTGTTGCCTGTAACGTTTAAGGACTTTTTAATGTCATAAATAAAAAGGAAATAATGCGTAGAACTTTAGAAAATGCTTCAATGGAAGAGTAGTAAGTAAAGGAAAAGAAAATAAATAGCCTTAGGTTCAGAAATTTTTTTTTAAATTTTTAAAACTTTTGCATCACTTTCCCCTTCCCCTTCCTTAGACAATGAAGGTCCAAAATTTAAATTAAAAAAAAATTTTTTTTTAATAGGAAACAAAGAATTTTAAATTAAATAAACCTTCTTCATGCAGTCCTTAATCATTTGCGCAGTAAAAAAGTTTAAACTTTCTCCACGATGTTCGGTTACCACTTTACGAAAATCTTCCTTTAAATTAAAATAAATACGTTAAAAATAAAAATTAAAAAAAAACCAAAAGAACAGGAACAATTGCTTTAGTAGGATATGTCATGTACAAAGGCCCAGAATAACCAACCATTTCGGTCATATACGGCAAAGCACCACAATGATCGAGGTGGAAATGGGAAATAATGACACAATCGATATGTTGAGTTAAATCGCCTGGGGCTAAATAAAGAGGGGAGTTTTTTGGAAAAATCATTTTAAATTAGACACGCTCTTTACATTATTTTAAAGAAAAATTAAATTTTAATTTAATTATTTTAGAAGAAAAATTAAGGTGCTTTTCAATTAGGTTGACAAATGTCCGCAAGTTTTTGTCCGCAAGAAATTTTTTTTTTCTAAGAAAGTATATAAACGATTATTATAATTTTTTGGTAATTACAAGGAGATGGAATGTAATGGAATCTAAATGCATCCAAAATATCCTTTCAATTATTTTGTATTTAAAAAAAATTACTTGCGGACAAAAATTGCGGACATTTGTCAACACAATTGAAAAGCACCAAATTAAATTATAATTAAATTAAACCGATATAAGAAAAGTCAGGAAAACGTCTTTCATCAGTAAATCCCATATGCATCCCACAATCAAGCATCACATTTTTCCCTCCAATAGTAACTAAAATACAGCTTCTCCCGACATCTTGTCCTGCGCCGAGAGGGGTGATCTTAACATTTAATTTATTTAAAATAATTAAAAATAAAATAAAAATACTCGGATTCGAGGCATTAAATTGGTTCAAAATTCCTCTAAAAAATTAATTAAATTTTCTGTTAAAAAAAGAAAGAAAAAATTAATTAATTAATTTTAAAAATATTAAATAAAATTTGCAATTAAAAAAAAATAAACAAAAAAAAATTAATTTATTAAAACACTGACAAAATGGCACAAAATTAATAAACCAGAAAGACAGAAAAATCGAAAAAATTAAAAAATTCACAGGAAAGGGGAACAAGAAAACTTCCAAGAAAAGAGGAAAAAAGGGGGATTTTAATGACACAAATTAATTAAAATTAAAAGAAACTAAATGGATAAACCGTTGTTCCACTATTTCCTTCAATAGGTTGATGTTGTTGATATTCTTCTTCTCCTAAAGTTTTTTTAAAGAAAAGGCCATTTAATCGCCCCATTTAGACGTTAGAAAATTAAAAGGAAAATACTCCTCTAAAAGGCCTCTGTTCTTTTTAAAACAATTTTCTTTTAAAATATTTTTTTTCCGGAACTTGTTTACTTTACGTACACACCCCATCTATTCGCAAATTTATTCGCAAAAATATTATTTAATTTTTAATTAAAAAATATATCCTTAATTTCTTCCCCTTATTGAACTAAAAAATTTTAAATAAATAAAAGGAAAATAAAACAACTAATTTTTCTTTTAAATTAAAGTTCAGAAGGCCTTTTTTCCCTCTAATTTTAAACAAATATTTTTATTTAAAGGAATACCTACCAGCAAGAACATCAAAACTTTGATCAAATCTATTGCTATAAATATTAAAATTATCTTCATAATCTTCCTGTATTGGAGAAGTAAAGGAATGTTGAATTGGTTGGAGTGGACAAACAGAAGATGTATCCATTGGATAGGAAGAACAGTCTCCTAGACTTAACTGAAAAATTAAAAAAAAAAATTAATTAAATAATAAACACATTTAATTTAAATAAAATTGACATTTTTACCCTCCTTATAAAAAGACTTTTTTTAAACAAAAAAGTTTTTACCTTCCCCCTCTTTGTCAGTTAAAAAAAGGAAATACTTAAACCTGCTCCTTTAGCCTCTAATTTTATTTTATTTTTTGCAGCACTCTTCCTTACAAAATTGAAAGAAAAATAAAGGTAGAAAAGGCCCACTAAACCCAGAGATCTTTTTTCCAAAAAAAAGGAAAGAAATCCAATTAAAAAAATAAAAAATTAATTAAAAAGAAAACCTCCATTTCCGCCGTTGGGGATTCTTCCAAATATTGGAAATTAATGTCCTGTTGTACCGTTTTTTCCCTTTCATCTTTTTGCTCTCCCAAATACATTGTTTGATCAGAAAGTGTTCGAAATGGGCTCTAAATAAATTCTTTTAGTTTTAAAAAAACCTTTTTTTCTATTTTTACAAGTCCTTGTTGAGAAACTGTGTTTTCTTTTCTTGCCGATAGTGCATTCTTAACTAACGAAAAAGTTGCATCAGAAAGTGTCCTGGGCTCATTGGATCGTAGAGTTATTGTTGGATGTGAGTCTCGAATTTTTGCGGCAATTTTTTTGAGATTAATTCGTTTTGGGCCGCCAAAGTTGAGATTTTGTTGGTTTTGTTGATTTAACTTGAAATTAAATTTAAAAATTAAAAAGGCTTAATTTAAGCAACCATTCAGTTTAAATTAAAGAACAGACTATGAAAATACCAGAAATTATTTTTTAAAAAATGGGGGGTTTAATGTTGAAGTTAATTGAACATCGACGACCTCTAAAAGGCCAATCTAATCTATTATTTAATTAAACTATTTGTTTAAGGTCTTAGGGCGTTGGATTTAAAGGATGGACTCTCCGGAACCTACACTTCATTTTTATTAATTTTTTAAACGAAAATAATAAAAATAAAAAACCTAGCTACCCCAAAGTATTTTTCTTTAATTTTTACATTATTTTCAGCTTCCATATGCGGCCGTTTCATGATAGGCGTTGAAAGTGTATTTTCCAAAGGTTCAATCATTGTAACAAAGTTTTTCTTCTGTTTATGATTTTGGACCTTAGAAATTAAAAAATGATTAAGACCTTCACAAGGGACAAAAACCAAAAAAATTCTTCTAATAAAGAAAATAAACCTCAGTTTGTGAAGCAATCTTCTCCCCTCCATTGCTCTTAAAATCAAGAAGAGAACGTTTCCGGCCTGGAATTATACGTGTATTTGCCAATGAAGGGTCAATTATTGCAGCAATGTCTTCTCTAGCCTAAAAATTGTCCTTTTAATTTTAAAGAAAAAAACAAACTGCTTTGCGTACAGAGTCCGGAATATTTCTTATAATTGTATCTGAATACTTTGCATTACCAAATAATCCCGAACGTCTTTCTCTTGTACCCATTGAAGTCTTTCTTTCTTAATTTCGAATTCTAAAAGTTTGGTTAAACAGAAAAGAAAGTTTAAAAAATTGTTGTCTAACTCTTTTCCAATGCTCTCTAATCTAATTATCTTTTTTTATTTTCTACAGTAAGAAAACAACATTAAATATTTTTTAATTAAACAAAAGAGTTTCGTCAACCGACACTTTGCCAATAACGTTAATTTCGTCATCAAGACCTTTTAAATTAATTTTAAAATTTATTTCTATATTTATTTTTAATCTTTTTGCTTTTTTAGGATTTTAAGGTAAAAAATAAATTAAAAATTCTATAAAAAAAATTTTTTTTTGGATATAAATGTCATAAAAAAGGCCTTTTTTTGCTTCAAACAAAAGAAACCCTTAAAAATTTATTTAAATTTATTTTTGAACTAAAAAGACGTTAATTTTTTATTAAATAAAGTTCTTCCAAATGACGTTAAAAAGGAGATTAATATTTATTTTTAATATCAATTTTTTGTCCTTTAGATTGACATTAAAAAAATTTTTTTTTAATGTCTATGGAAAATAAAATATTTTAAAGGGGAAATAGAATGCAAAACGAGGAAGAAAACTTTTAATTTTTACACCATTTTGACCTGTAAAATATTTTAATTTTTAGTTGGTAAAGTGTTCAAGAAAGTCATTAATAGCAATGGCCTAACATCAGACTCAAATGACCCTTTTTACTGTTAATTCTGTCTCAGACTCAAATGTCCTCTCAACCTTCTCCCCTATTTCAGACTCTAATATTGTGTTGTCTAAGACTCAAATTAACCTCATCATCGAACGCTTTACTACACTTTAGATTTCAGACTCTAATGTCCACCAAATATTAATTCTTTTTATTAGTCAATTTTTTCTTTAAAATTCCTTTAATTAAAAGAATTTAATGAATTTTCCAAAAATAAATAAATTAAAAAAAACTAAAAATAAACTTTAAAAGTTATTTTTCCTTTAGCTTTTGAAACAAAAAAAAATTTTTTTTTGCAGTTAAATAATTAAAAGCAATTTATTAAAAAAAAGAAGGGTGATTTATGTTCCTTTTTTTAAAAAATATTTTTATTAAATTCTTTTCATTTTTTATTTTGTTCTTTAATCAGACAAAAAAAGGATTAAATTAAGCTAAAAAACAATAATAAATAAACATCATTTTTATTTAAACAAAATTTAATTTTACAATTTAATTTAATTTTAATTAATTTATTTTCAAGTTTTAAGAGGTTATTCCGGCGCATGCGCGTTTTGGCGCAAACAAAAGAAAAGACTGTTTTTCCAATAAAATTGGGTGTTTTAATAATTTAAAAATTTATTATTAATTTTTAAAAATTTTTTTCTTTATTTTAAAATATTTTTTCGAGAAAATAGAGAAGAAAAAAAAATTTTTTCTTATTAAATTTATTTATTTTTATTTGTAAAAAAAGGAAAAAAAATATTTTAAAAAAAATATTTGCGTGTAAACAATTTTTTTAAAACCCTTTTTTAATTAAAAAAGGAAAGTAAAATTTAACAACCTTTAAAAAAAGAAGTTTTTTGTTTACTTCCGCTGTCTACTTTTATTTCCTTTTGTTTTTTGTTTAAAAAAGGAGGCATAATTTGCAATTTTTTTTTGCAGTCTAAATACACTTCCATCAAATAAAAAGAAGACAATTATTTTTTAAAAATATTTATCTTTAAAATTAAATACTAATAAAAATAAAAACTAAACATTAAATATTAAAAAAGCAATTAAAAATAATAAAAGAGAATTAATTGAGCATTTAAAGAGATCCCGTAATTAAATGAGACGAGGAAAAGAAAAAAAGAAAAGAAATATAACAAGTTGAAAGATGCAAACTTGAAATAAAACTTGTTTATTGTTCAAAACGCCTACAGAGGGAAAACTTTTCTAGAAATCTAAAACTTGTTTAGTAATGTTTCTGACATTGTTTTTTAAATATTTAAAATTTAAAAAAAATTTTAAAATTTCAAAAAATTTTCCTTTTTCCGAAAATTTCGTTTTTTATTGTTTTGAACAATTTAGAAATTAAAAATAATTTTTTAACGTATTTTTAGAAAGTTTAATTTAAATAAAAGAGGTAAAAGAAAAATTAGAGAAAGAGAAAAAGAGAAATATTGGAATATTTTAATTAATTTTTTGGAAAGTTTAAAAATTTTTAAAAATTTAAAAAACAAATTTTAATAAAAACTGACAAGAAGATAAAATTTTGAGATTCATTTTTTAATAAAATATTAGCTCTTTCCTTTGATTTTTTGACTAGAAAAAACAATTGTTTCTTTTCTTCTTTCTTTGCTTCTCTTAAAAGTTAGAGAAAGAGAAAGAAAGTTTTAACTGTTGTTATTAAAGTTTAATTATTTCTTTAAAGTTTTTGTGTCTGTTGTTGTTGCTTTTTAAGAGTTTTAAAGTTGTCTGACTGAAGAGAAAAAAATTCTTTTTTTGACACATTTGAAAGAGAAGCACCGGGTCCAATACTTGAAGTTTTGTTTTTCTAAAAAAATTAAAATTAAATTTTTATTTAAATTTTAAAGCATTCCAACCCTCTCTACCATCCCCCGCTTATCCCAAACCTTCAGGTACATTAGAGTCTCAACTATTAAATACTCAAACGTTCAGGTTTATTCAAACTGGACAATCCAGACTCTAAAGCACCCTTAGAGGAATAATAAAAACAAATTTACCTTAAAGGTCCATTAGAGTCTCAATCAATTTTGACTCTTTTTAGGCTCAGTTTTGGTTGTTTTGGTTGAAATAATTGGAGTTTGTTTTATTCCTTTAGAACTCAAATTTTGCCTTAGGTTGGCAAAGTGTCTTGGAGATCGTCCAAATTGGGAAGCATCATCCACAGAAATTAAAATATGAATCATTTTTTCTTTAAAAATTAAATTTTAAAGCCTTTTAAAATTTTTCCTTTTAATATTTTGGAATGTGAAAAATGGTCAGAAAATTTGTCGGACTTTATACTAGTTGATTTTTTGCTTTAAAAGAGAAAAAGAATGCACGCGGCGACAAAGGAATTTTTCCATTTTTATTAAAAAGTCAACGCCCCTTTCTCTCTTCCAAACAAGGAGAAAAATAAAAAAATGGGCGGGGCTGTTTTATTAAATTAAAGAAAATGCTTTTTCTCTTCTTTTTTTTAAAGTTGGTACGGTTGGACGCGAAGATAAAAAAGGCGCGGGGCTCCACAACCCTGTCAGTTGTAAACATAGAAAGGTAAAATTTGGCAGAAATGGTCTAAATACTGATGTCTAAAAAGTCTAAAAATTTCAGATTTTTTGGTTAAGTATTTGGGAAGTTATGGGCAAAAAATGTCGAATTTTGGGGGAATTTTAAAATTTCTTTTCTTCCAAAAATTCTGAAATTTTTAAAAAAAGTTTTCTAACCCTGTTAATAATCTAAAAACAAAATTTCAGACTTTTATCTTCTCTATTTTTAATTTTACAGCATTTCGCGCCAAACAACACACTCTGCGCCCAACAACCCATTCTGCGCCAAACCGTAATTTACCCGAAAATTTCCCCTTAAAAAAGGAAAAGCAAAGTGAGGGAGTAACAACAATTGTTGTTTAAAACAAAAATCGCCTCAGGACGTAAACAAAAAAATTTTTAAATGATTGATTAATTTAAAAAGAATTTTTTAAAAATTGCATGAAGAGAAAAAATTAAAAGAATTTGTGTTTTTATTTTTTAAAAAATATTAAAAAAAAAGGAAGAGAGGAAAAATATTTATTTTAAGTAATTTTTAATTAGGTCATTAAATTACGTAAAAAAAAATAATTTTATTTATTTATTTATTTTTGGAGAAAAAAATTTTTTTTTTAAAATTTTTGTGGACAAGGGGAATTTTTCCCTCAATTTTAAAAATAAATAAAGAGGACAAAAATGAACAAAAAGAAAATATTCAAAGCATTTTAAAACGTCAATTGGGGAAGATAAAAATTATTTTTGGTCAACAAAAATTTTTTAAATATTTTGGCAACATTTTTCAACAAAACGGCCGGTTCAGTGCCGACACTTGAGTGCCAAATTGGGCTTTAATTAATTAATTAATTGGCCCCTTTAATGAACTAATTAATTTAAATTAATTTTTGGCACTGAAACGGCGGCACTAAAATGGTTGCACCGAAACGGCGGCACTGAAACAGCGGCACTGAAAAGTACTTTGTGCAAAATAAAAAAAGAAAAATTCCAGTGCAATATTAGTAAGTTAAAAATTAAAGGAAAAAATTAAATCCAAAATAGACCAAAAAATATTTTTAACAGAAAATTCTCTCTTCTCTTTTCCCCCGTGGATTTTTTTTGTTTTAATTTTAAATAATTAATTCAATTATTCCATCACATTTTCTTTTAAAAAATAAAGGAATTTTATTAAATAATTTTTTAATTAAATTCTTTTCCTTTTTGCAATTAATTTGGTTTAAATAATTTTTTTTTTAATTTTTAAATTTTTTTTAATTTTTTTATTTAAACATCCGATAGAAAAAAAAATATTTTTTTTAATTAATTTTAATTTAAACCAAAAAATGTGTACTTTTTAAAAAGAGAGAAAAAGGAGATAATCTCTTTAATACAAAGAAAAGAAAAGGAAAGAGAGAAGAGAAAATGCAAAGAGAAAAGAGGGAGAAAAGAGAAAGAAAAGTTTAAGCGCGCACTAAAAAATAAAAGAAAAGTGTAGAGAGTGCAGAGAAAAGAAAACTTGAATAAAATAAAAGAAGAGAGAAATTAAATAAATAATTAATGTGTGGGTGAAAAATTAAAATTAATTTAATAATTTATTTTAAAGTCTTCCCTCTTTAATTATTAATTAAAATAATCCCTTTATAATTATCTTAATAATTTAAATAAAAAAAAAAAGAAAGCAAAGTCTGTGAAAATAATTTTTTCACGTGAATAAATTATGAGGGATTTATTTTTTAAAAAAAGTTTAAACTTAAAGCAGTCCGTTTCGGCGCCAAAAATTTAATTTAAATTAATTCTTTTGGTCTACCAAAAATCATAAAAAATACAAGGAATAATTAATTAGAGGATTTTTTGGCGTTCGACTGTCGGACTGAACTGGCCGTTTTGTTGAAAATTAAGTAAAATCCAGTCCCACAAGAGTCACGCTAAAATAATACGATCGAAAAAATATCTGAGACTCAAACGGCCCCTTTTTTCTGAAGAAAAATTCGATCAGACTCAAATGACCCCCTACCAAAAATTTTAAAAAATAACCTAAAAAATTCAAAAATGGAACTAAAATTGGTCAATTAATTTTTTCAGTGTCTAGTGTTTTTTGTTTTTTAAATAATTCAAATAAATAGAAAAAAAATAAATAATTTATTTTATTAAAAAGAAAGAGAAAAAATACTAAAAATAATATTTTTTGCAAAAATTAAAAAATAAATAATTTGAAAACAATTAAAAAGTTTCTGTTAACCAATGATTAAAATGACGAGAATTTTTTAAATAAAAATAAATTTTAAAAAATAAAAAAAAGATCTCTGATTTTATTTAATTTTAAAGGCATGTTTAGGCGCATGGAAGTGCTAAGGCGCGCGCGTATAAAACCATGGGAAGATGAAAAGATTTAAACTTAAAACTTTGCAGAGATAATGTTAAGAGTGTTATCTAATAAATAAAAAAATTTGAAGATTTTTGGTCAAATAGAAAAATAATTAGGGTAAAAAATGTGAAGGTTGTGATGGGAAAACGCTTACTTTTAAATTATTTTTTAATTAAAAATAATTTTAAAAAATAAAAGAATTTTTAAAAAATAATTTTTACTTTAAAAATGTCCTAAAAATAATAAAAAAGTTTATTTTCTAAAGGAAATCCGGTATTTTTAATTTTCTCTAAAATTAAATATAATTTCCCCTTACTATTATTTATTTTATTTTAAAAGATTATTAACCAACGGAAACAAATAAATTTAAATAAATAAACATTTTTTCAGAATTGTTTTTGTTTGTTTTCTGGTTTTTAAGTTTTTTTTAAAAATCAGAATTATTATTCTGATAATTTTTATTATTTTATCAGAATTCTGATTTTTCTGATTTTTAATTCTGGTCCAAAAATCAGAATTCTGATTTTTAATTCTGGTCCAAAAATCAGAATTCTGATTTTTAATTCTGGTCCAAAAATCAGAATTCTGATTTTTAATTCTGGTCCAAAAATCAGAATTCTGATTTTTAATTCTGGTCCAAAAATCAGAATTCTGATTTTTAATTCTGGTCCAAAAATCAGAATTCTGATTTTTAATTCTGGTCCAAAAATCAGAATTCTGATTTTTAATTCTGGTCCAAAAATCAGAAAAATCAGAATTTTAATTTTAAAAACCAGAAAAAAATCAGAATTTTACTTCTATTCCCCCATTTATTAATTAACCTTTCTATTTCCGGTTAAATCTTTTAGTTCAAAAATAAATAAATTATTTTTAAAATAAAATTTTAATTAAATTAAATTAAATTAATTTTGTCCTTAATTTACGTAAATAAAAAATTAAAATTTTTTTTATTTTTTAAATTAATTTCCTTGTATTTATTTACGACATAAAAAAGAAAAAAGAGAAAAAAGGTTTGCCAAATTAAATTTTTATTTAATTTTTAAATTAAAATAAAATAAAAATACTAATTTTAGAGATTATTTTTATTAACAGACTTTTTTGTTTTTTAATCTTTTTTAATTTAAATTAAATAGAAAATGTTCACGTTTATTTATTTAATTGTTATTATTAAAGGGATATTCTCTCTGACATAAATTCTGAAAAATAAACAATATTCTGATTTTTTTATTTTTCAGAATTTTAATTTAAAAATCAGAAATTTAATTTTTAAAACCAGAATTTCTGATAAAATAGTTTTAAAAAATCAGAAAGACCAGAATTCTGGTTCTAAAAAATCAGAAAAATCAGAATTCTGATTTTTAATTATCAGAATTCTGGTTCTAAAAAATCAGAAAAATCAGAATTCTGATTTTTAATTATCAGAATTCTGGTTCTAAAAAATCAGAAAAATCAGAATTCTGATTTTTAATTATCAGAATTCTGGTTCTAAAAAATCAGAAAAATCAGAATTCTGATTTTTAATTATCAGAATTCTGGTTCTAAAAAATCAGAAAAATCAGAATTCTGATTTTTAATTATCAGAATTCTGGTTCTAAAAAATCAGAAAAATCAGAATTCTGATTTTTAATTATCAGAATTCTGGTTCTAAAAAATCAGAAAAATCAGAATTCTGATTTTTAATTATCAGAATTCTGGTTCTAAAAAATCAGAAAAATCAGAATTCTGATTTTTAATTATCAGAATTCTGGTTCTAAAAAATCAGAAAAATCAGAATTCTGATTTTTAATTATCAGAATTCTGATTTTTAATTATCAGAATTCTGGTTCTAAAAAATCAGAAAAATCAGAATTCTGATTTTTAATTATCAGAATTCTGATTTTTAATTATCAGAATTCTGATTTTTAATTATCAGAATTCTGATTTTTAATTATCAGAATTCTGGTTCTAAAAATCAGAAAAATCAGAATTCTGATTTTTAATTATCAGAATTCTGATTTTTAATTATCAGAATTCTGGTTCTAAAAAATCAGAAAAATCAGAATTCTGATTTTTAATTATCAGAATTCTGATTTTTAATTATCAGAATTCTGGTTCTAAAAAATCAGAAAAATCAGAATTCTGATTTTTAATTATCAGAATTCTGATTTTTAATTATCAGAATTCTGATTTTTAATTATCAGAATTCTGATTTTTAATTATCAGAATTCTGGTTCTAAAAAATCAGAAAAATCAGAATTCTGATTTTTAATTATCAGAATTCTGATTTTTAATTATCAGAATTCTGGTTCTA
This sequence comes from Meloidogyne exigua, assembly GCA_018905775.1. Classification (NCBI taxonomy): domain Eukaryota; kingdom Metazoa; phylum Nematoda; class Chromadorea; order Rhabditida; family Meloidogynidae; genus Meloidogyne; species Meloidogyne exigua. The sequence continues at coordinate 716,151 of JAGUQR010000175.1, forward strand.
AAAAATCAGAAAAATCAGAATTCTGATTTTTAATTATCAGAATTCTGATTTTTAATTATCAGAATTCTGATTTTTAATTATCAGAATTCTGATTTTTAATTATCAGAATTCTGGTTCTAAAAAATCAGAAAAATCAGAATTCTGATTTTTAATTATCAGAATTCTGATTTTTAATTATCAGAATTCTGATTTTTAATTATCAGAATTCTGATTTTTAATTATCAGAATTCTGATTTTTAATTATCAGAATTCTGATTTTTAATTATCAGAATTCTGATTTTTAATTATCAGAATTCTGATTTTTAATTATCAGAATTCTGATTTTTAATTATCAGAATTCTGATTTTTAATTATCAGAATTCTGATTTTTAATTATCAGAATTCTGATTTTTAATTATCAGAATTCTGATTTTTAATTATCAGAATTCTGATTTTTAATTATCAGAATTCTGATTTTTAATTATCAGAATTCTGGTTCTAAAAAATCAGAAAAATCAGAATTCTGATTTTTAATTATCAGAATTCTGATTTTTAATTATCAGAATTCTGGTTCTAAAAATCAGAAAAATCAGAATTCTGATTTTTAATTATCAGAATTCTGATTTTTAATTATCAGAATTCTGATTTTTAATTATCAGAATTCTGGTTCTAAAAAATCAGAAAAATCAGAATTCTGATTTTTAATTATCAGAATTCTGGTTCTAAAAAATCAGAAAAATCAGAATTCTGATTTTTAATTATCAGAATTCTGATTTTTAATTATCAGAATTCTGGTTCTAAAAAATCAGAAAAATCAGAATTCTGATTTTTAATTATCAGAATTCTGATTTTTAATTATCAGAATTCTGATTTTTAATTATCAGAATTCTGGTTCTAAAAAATCAGAAAAATCAGAATTCTGATTTTTAATTATCAGAATTCTGGTTCTAAAAAATCAGAAAAATCAGAATTCTGATTTTTAATTATCAGAATTCTGGTTCTAAAAAATCAGAAAAATCAGAATTCTGATTTTTAATTATCAGAATTCTGATTTTTAATTATCAGAATTCTGGTTCTAAAAAATCAGAAAAATCAGAATTCTGATTTTTAATTATCAGAATTCTGATTTTTAATTATCAGAATTCTGATTTTTAATTATCAGAATTCTGGTTCTAAAAAATCAGAAAAATCAGAATTCTGATTTTTAATTATCAGAATTCTGATTTTTAATTATCAGAATTCTGATTTTTAATTATCAGAATTCTGATTTTTAATTATCAGAATTCTGGTTCTAAAAAATCAGAAAAATCAGAATTCTGATTTTTAATTATCAGAATTCTGATTTTTAATTATCAGAATTCTGGTTCTAAAAATCAGAAAAATCAGAATTCTGATTTTTAATTATCAGAATTCTGGTTCTAAAAAATCAGAAAAATCAGAATTCTGATTTTTAATTATCAGAATTCTGATTTTTAATTATCAGAATTCTGGTTCTAAAAATCAGAAAAATCAGAATTCTGATTTTTAATTATCAGAATTCTGATTTTTAATTATCAGAATTCTGATTTTTAATTATCAGAATTCTGGTTCTAAAAAATCAGAAAAATCAGAATTCTGATTTTTAATTATCAGAATTCTGGTTCTAAAAAATCAGAAAAATCAGAATTCTGATTTTTAATTATCAGAATTCTGATTTTTAATTATCAGAATTCTGGTTCTAAAAATCAGAAAAATCAGAATTCTGATTTTTAATTATCAGAATTCTGATTTTTAATTATCAGAATTCTGATTTTTAATTATCAGAATTCTGGTTCTAAAAAATCAGAAAAATCAGAATTCTGATTTTTAATTATCAGAATTCTGATTTTTAATTATCAGAATTCTGGTTCTAAAAATCAGAAAAATCAGAATTCTGATTTTTAATTATCAGAATTCTGGTTCTAAAAAATCAGAAAAATCAGAATTCTGATTTTTAATTATCAGAATTCTGATTTTTAATTATCAGAATTCTGGTTCTAAAAATCAGAAAAATCAGAATTCTGATTTTTAATTATCAGAATTCTGATTTTTAATTATCAGAATTCTGATTTTTAATTATCAGAATTCTGGTTCTAAAAATCAGAAAAATCAGAATTCTGATTTTTAATTATCAGAATTCTGATTTTTAATTATCAGAATTCTGATTTTTAATTATCAGAATTCTGATTTTTAATTATCAGAATTCTGGTTCTAAAAATCAGAAAAATCAGAATTCTGATTTTTAATTATCAGAATTCTGGTTCTAAAAAATCAGAAAAATCAGAATTCTGATTTTTAATTATCAGAATTCTGATTTTTAATTATCAGAATTCTGGTTCTAAAAAATCAGAAAAATCAGAATTCTGATTTTTAATTATCAGAATTCTGATTTTTAATTATCAGAATTCTGATTTTTAATTATCAGAATTCTGGTTCTAAAAAATCAGAAAAATCAGAATTCTGATTTTTAATTATCAGAATTCTGATTTTTAATTATCAGAATTCTGGTTCTAAAAAATCAGAAAAATCAGAATTCTGATTTTTAATTATCAGAATTCTGATTTTTAATTATCAGAATTCTGGTTCTAAAAAATCAGAAAAATCAGAATTCTGATTTTTAATTATCAGAATTCTGATTTTTAATTATCAGAATTCTGATTTTTAATTATCAGAATTCTGGTTCTAAAAAATCAGAAAAATCAGAATTCTGATTTTTAATTATCAGAATTCTGATTTTTAATTATCAGAATTCTGGTTCTAAAAAATCAGAAAAATCAGAATTCTGATTTTTAATTATCAGAATTCTGGTTCTAAAAAATCAGAAAAATCAGAATTCTGATTTTTAATTATCAGAATTCTGATTTTTAATTATCAGAATTCTGGTTCTAAAAAATCAGAAAAATCAGAATTCTGATTTTTAATTATCAGAATTCTGGTTCTAAAAAATCAGAAAAATCAGAATTCTGATTTTTAATTATCAGAATTCTGATTTTTAATTATCAGAATTCTGATTTTTAATTATCAGAATTATTTTTCCAAAAATCAGAATTCTGATTTTCTTACAAATCAGAATAAAATAATCTATAAAAGTATTTCATTCTTTTATAAGTCAAATAAGTTAATTTAAACAAAAGTTCATTAATTTAAAGGAAAAAAGTTTCAAATAATTTTTAATAAATAAATAATAAATTTATTTATTTACTTGACGACGTACTCTAAATAGAAAAAAATAAAATTAAAAAAAAAACAAATTTTTTGCTAGGTAACCAAAACAAATTAATTAATTAAAATATTTTAAAAACAAAAGGGTCAATCAGAGTCTCATCTGAGACTCTAATTTTACCCCTCTGTTTTGGTTTACCAAAAAGGGTCAATTGAGTCTGATCGAAAAAGTAAACAGAAAAGGGGACATTTGAGTCTCAGCGATTTTTGTAGGTAAAAACTCTTTTGTTGAGACTCAAGTGAACCTTTTTGTATTAAATATTAATTTTTTAATATAATTAAATAATTTGTTTTAATTTTAATTAAAAAAATAGAATCATTTTCTGTACTTAAATAAATCAAAAATTAAAAAAAAATTTTAAAAAAAATTTAAAAAAAATTTAAAAAAAAATTTTTTTCTTTTCTTTTTTTGGTTAAAAAAAGGAAAAAAAATGTATTATTATTTTTTTTAATTTTTTTAAATTTTTTTTAAATTTTTAACATTTAAATAAATTAATTAAAATGTTCCCAAACTTGGCATTTTTAAATGAAAAAAAAAAATTTCTTTTTTTCTTTTAACCTACACAAAGCTAAAAATGTTTATAAAAAAAGAAAAAAATTTTTTTTTAATTTTTTGTAGTTTATTTATTTGTGTTGAACAGAAAATAAACGGAAAAAATTAATTTTTTAATAAAAAATTTAATTTTAATTTTTTTTAATAAATAAAATTAATTTAAAATTAATTCTTTTTTAAATTAAAAAAAATTAAATTAATTAAAGAAAAATAAATAAATAAATTTTAAATTAAAAAAATAAATAAAAATAAATTTTTTTTTAATTAAAAAAAATTAAATAAATTAAAGAAAAATAAATAAATAATTATTAAACTAAAAAATTAATTTTTTTTTAAATTAAAAAAATAAATAAAAATAAATTTTTTTTAAATTAAAAAAAAATTAAAAAAAATTTTTTTTAATTTTTTAAAGCTTCCTCAACACAACTAAAAAAAGAAAAAAAAAATAAATTTATTTTTAAACAAAAAATAATTTTAAAAAATTATTTAAAATAATTCTTGTAATTAAAATTAATTTAATTTTAATAAAAAAATTAATTTTTAAAATTAATTTTTAAATAAATTAAATTTTCTAAAAATAAATAAATTAATTAATAATTATTTTTAATTTACCAAATTTAGAGAAAAAAAAATTTTTTTAGACAAATTCCAAGTATTTTGATCTTTTTTTAACCTCTTTTTTAAGGTTAAAAATAGGAAATAATTAAATTAAATTTTTAATTTTTTTCCTTTTTTTGCATTAAAATGTCTGTTAAATTTAATTAATTTATTTGCGTCAATTTATTTAAATTAAATTAATTTAATTTTTTTTTAATGCAAAAAAAAAGGTTTATAAAAAATCTAATTTTGTGCAAATAATTAAACAATAATTTTATTAAAACAAAAGAAGAAAGGCTAAAAATGTAGCCTTTTCTTTTAACTTTGTTTTTGGGGAAAACCTTTGATCAAGTTATTTTTAGTTTTTTTTAATTAAATTAAATTAAATAAAACTTTCTTCTGAAAATAAAAGTATTTAATTAAATTATTAAGACAATTAAATAATTTAAAATTTACTTTTACTAATAAAATTGCCCCCTTAAAATTCGTGTTTAATACACTGGGAACTAAAAGACCCTTTAAAGCCCTCAAGAAGAAAAGCAGATGCTTTAATAAATTAATTTCTTTAACAGGAATCGAACCAAACAGGTCACACCAACGCTAGGCAAGATCACTACCACTACACCAAAATGACATTAATGAAACTCTCATTAAATAAACTTAAGTTTCATTTATAATTAATCAACTTTCATATAAAAATAAATAAAATACTATAATTAAGTCAATTAACCTTTCTTTTTGTTTTTTATAAAATATAAGTTAAATAATTTTATATTTAAAAAAATCTAATTAATTAATACCTTTATTTAAATATAGCCTTTAAAAAGATTAAAATTGTACGGTTGATTTTCCTCAAATAATGGCTAGTTTTATTCAAATTACTGGTAGAGTAAATTCTAAACAATTAAATAAAAATGGTTATTATTAAATTAAAAGAAAAAGTTTCTTTTTATTGTTTTATAAAGGGAAGTTAAAAGAATAATAATAATAAATTAAAAAATATTTTTTTTTAAATTTTATTCTAAGAAAATTAAATAAATAAATTACTCATTCTCTCAATTAATTTAACAAAAAATGGGTCGACCCTGTTTAGCAACTATTTAAAGATAAACGATTATTTAGAGAGAAGGATAGACCCAAAAAATAAATTTTATATTTTCCTTAGCAAATTAACCCTTAGAAATTAATTTAAAAAAAAGAATTAAAACCTTTATCTAATTAAAATTGAAAAAACCTCAATTTTGTCATTTTACATATCACCTCTTCTTCCTCTAAATCGAGCTCTAGGATCAATAGAATTTCGTCTACATTCACTCAAAATATACATCAATTGTTGACACTAAAAGAAAATTGTTCTTTATGTTCTTCACATCCGTCGTTTCAGTGCCAAAAATTGATTAAAATTTCTGGCATTTTAATTGATCTTTAGCTAATTAATTCGGTTATAGAGGACTAACAAGCATTGTAAAAACACCAAAAATAAGGGCTATAATTGAAATATTAAACCTAAAAGTATCCGACTTCGGAATCAATTTTTGGCACTGAAACGGACCATTAAAGAAAGGCTTATTCAGAAGTTACAAACCTTCAGCGGAAGATCGCCATCCTCAACGCATTCGCGTGCCCTTCGGTTCTTAATCTAAAAATTAACTTTTGTTTATGAAGAAAACCCGGTCCTTTTAGAAACTCATTCAAGGGAAAAACAACCAAAAAATAAAAACCTGAATACACTCAGAGCCTGCAATACAAACTTTTGCCTGTTGTCTAATATTATCACAAGCAATTCCAGACTTATTTTTCACATCAGACTGAGCCTCTTCTAACGCTGAATCTCCTATATTATTAATATTCATTTTCCTTTAAAAAATTAAAAAAAAGAAGAAAAAGAAGATTAGTAGAATAATAAGGTATTTAAAAAAAAATATTTAAGATAAAATAAAAATTAAATAATTATAAATGTATATTTATATCTCTTTGTCTCTTATTCTTCCAAAATTTGGAAAAAAAAATAATAATAAATGAGGGAATATTCTACTTTGATATATTAAAATAAATAAATATATATTTTAATTGGCCTTTAAAATTATATTTTTGAGGAGAATAAATTTAAAGGTCTGAAGTAGATATATTTTCCAAATAATTTAAAATTTACAAAGAGAATGGAACAAGCTTTAGGACAAGGAAATTAAGCAATTTAAAGGAGCATTTATGTTGACTATTTTTTGTATAAAAAGGGGGACATTTTTCCCTTCTCTTTTAATGTAAAATTAAAGGAAAAAATAGAGATCAGAACGGGTAAAAATAGATCTAATTTTTGACCTAAAATTGACTCACAATTTGCAAAGAAATGACATATAAATTGACTGATCTCTTTGCACAATTTAAAGGTTTAAAATATTTAATTTAAAGGGAACTATTTTTTTAGTTAGGAAAATAATCTACTACATTTACACTTAAAAGGAAAAACTGTAGAATAATACGAGAGAAAGAGAGAGATTAAATACACGATATATTCTCTTAAAATAATTCTTTGAATAAAAAAAAAGGAAAGAAAACAACCAAAGCAAAATGTTTTTTTTACCATAATATTTATAAGAAGATGGATATATTCTTTTAATGACGATGATGAGGAAAAGGCTTCAATGAATGAGCAACTTTCATCCCAGTAGAAGAATTTTTTACAGTTGAAGAAGCACTCGATGAGGGAACAAAAGTCTTAGTCCAAGAAATAACGCGAGACGAATCCTGGAGAGAAAAATGGAAATTATTAACAAAATAAAGGTTTAAAAGGATTTATTAAAATAAAATCTAAAAAGAGGGGAAATTTTAGAGTAAATTTAGAGACCGAAATTTGTAAAAATTTGTGGACTTGGACCTGAGCCTTTACTTTTAATTCATGGACATAAAGCAAACCCTCCACCTCCAAAAATTGATTTAAAAAAAATACTATGGCCTTAAAGGTAAAATTAAAAACAAACAAACCAAAATAATATTCTCATCGTGATTGTAATTTCGCGAATTTGTTCCACTAGAATTCAACCCAAGGGCAACATGGTCGACTTGATTAGTGAATGCCTAAACAAACTGTTATAATACAAAAAATGAAAAAAGAAAGAAACCGCTTTATCAAACAAAGCTAAATTAGCAGCAAAGTCAAAGTCTGTATTTAACGTCTCATAATCCAAAGCATCCCCCATAGTATCCTCACAATTGTTTTTATCACCATATCCCCGATAACCATTTATGCAATCAATTGTTGGAATTCCAGTTGGTCCTGAAATTGTTGAGATTAAAAAAATATTTTTAAATTAACCAGAATTGTTGTTGTGTGAATGTCGCTTGGGCGTTGCATTGAGTGGAAGTTTGATAGGAAAAGGGATTTGCTGCTCAGTAAATCTAAAAGTAAAAAATAAATATTAAATTAAGAGAGCAGTCCAGACCCATTAAATGTGGAAATGTTTGGGGGTAATGGATTGTTGGATTACCTTGGACCAGGGCCAGGATGGGTGGGTAAAGACTAGGAGTTTAGTGGACGCACATTATTCTACCACAATAAAAAAGTTATAGGAAAACTATTTCTTTTATAAACTAGTAAAGAGCGGGTTGCTTTTAAAGGCTAAACCTCAGACGATCTTCAGAATGTAACAAAGAAAATAGTCAAAGGTCCCTACTTTTTATATTCGCCATATTCCTCATGTGCCAACTGCGTAGGAGATCTCGTCTCCACTTGAGAATCTGCTTTGATTTTAGAAACATCAGATCTTCGCTCAGACGGTTGCTTTCGTTGAACAGAAGAAACTGGTAAACTTTGCATATAAACATCTTCAAAAACTTTCGGTCGACGCAATTCGCGTGAAAGGTGACGATTGTGACCGGTGCGATCGTCCCTGAGAAATATAATGTTAAAAAAATCAAAACAAAAAACATACGAATAAAATTTAACTCCCTTCATAATAGTGTGTGGCAAATCAATAAAAGGAGAAAATAAAGGATGTCCGTTCCTTAAAACAAAAATATAATTAATTTAAAAAAGAAGAAGTATAATTGCTATAGTTAAGTGCAAATAAAAATTAAAAGAAACAAGAAAACCAAATAGCATTTCTTTTTTATGAAAAACAGTGTTAAAATGATAATAGAAAAAGAATCCTTTTTTGAAAGAAACTTCTGTGTTCTGATTTTTTTCTTTCTTATCTAAAAGTGCAGTGTAAAACAAAACAGTCTTTCACTTCTTTTGTGAATGATAAATGGTTAAGGAAAATCCCTAATTTAAAACGAAAGCTGTTCATTTTTTTTAACACACTTTACAGTTAATAAAATAAAATGATGATGTAAAGGAACGATACATCGGCTACCCTTAAATTTAAATGAAAGAGAAAAATTCTAGGGCATCGAATTTTGTTAGGTTTATTAACTGGAAATTTTTAAATTTTCTCAAAGTTTAAACAAAAAAAGGTAAAAATACAAAACGTCAAAAATAAAATACCTAAAATTCAAAACACAGAAATACAAAATGTCTAAAAACATTTTAATAAAAAAAATTCCCAGGAAATTAAAAAAGGAATTAGAAATACAATTATATATATGTATAGAGGAGTATAATAATAGAATTATTATGAGGTTATTATATATTTTTAAATGAAGTGTATATTAGATATTATTATTTCTTGTGCACAAATGAATGAAATAATGGCTTACAGCATTGGTTTTTCCAAACGGATTGTTTGGACTTTAGCATTAATGGCATTAACAATTCCTTGATAAATACCATCAGAACACTGAATAGATGCCAAATTCCCAACTTTTGGATCAAAACTTGAACAACTTGGAGTTTTCTGTCGATTTTGTTGTTGGTCTTTACTCTTCCTTTCAACTGTTTTTATAGGTTTGTTGTTGTTCCTATTAACTATTTTTTCTTGTTTTTTGGGTTGTGATGGTAGGTAAGTGCTAGTAGAACAATGACTAGGTGTAAAACTTCCAACATTTTCGACGTGTGAACTTTAAATAAAATTTAAATTTTTAATAGTTCTATTCATTCGACACAAAATATAAATTACCGAATTCTTTGTCGAAAATTATTGTTGTAATTGGTAGCTATTTTGTCCTGTTGTTTGTTCGGTAAACTTTTATAAATACTCCTAAAAGGTGGGAACGATTTGACATCTACAATAGCACTCGAACTTTGAATTCTTGGTCGATTAATATTACTTTGTTGCTGTTGTTCTTTACTCTTTCTTTCGATACATTTAGCATCTGTGTAGTTCTTATTGTTAGTATTTGTTATGCCTAATTGCTGCTTGTTTTGAGGTGATTGTGATGGCATGTTAATTATTTTGATATTAGAAATAAGCTGGCCTGGGACAATAATTGCTAATTGCTCTCCAAGAGGTACTCCATTTCTTAAAAAATAAAATTTTAAAAAAATTGGTGGAGGACCAAGGCAATTAAATAATTAAATTCAATCTTTTAAATCAATCCCTAATGACCCAATCGATAAGAAAATTGATTTTGATAATATGCCCTTTTTCCAACCTGACAATCGGTTAATCTTATGACAATTAAGTCACATATGAATAACTTTAGGGTTCTATTAAGCAAACAATGAGACCTAGATTTCTTTTTAGAGAACAAAGACTCAAAAGTTGAGGGTTAAAAAAAGGTGACAAACCTGAACGGAGCTTCCAGTTTTATCTTCCCCCAAGTGCACGAACTATTGTCAGCTGGTTCGACCTGTGACACACAGCCACTGTAACAGCCTTCTTCGCCACAATCGACTTCAACCAAATAACCAAAAAATTCCTTTGTTGCCTCATCCGCAGATACCTAAAAAAGAATTTTTTGGATACCGTTAAATCCCACTGTAAATTTAAATAATCAAACCGATGAACTTTCTTCTGGTACCAAAGCCATGTTTATAATTATATTGAACTTGTTTAAAATTGTTCTAAAAAGGTAAAAAAGAATAAAACGTTAAAGATAAATTTGAGTAAAAATGCTCATAAAAAAAAAATATAATGCAAAAAAGAGAGATCACATCATTAGAAACAACAAAAAAATATTAACCAAAGTTTTTACAATTGTTTAGCAACTTTTTTGACTGGAGAAAGATAATGAATATTTTGATGGAAAGGCAACATAAAGTTAATTAAGTTTTCTTATAGTCTGTTAATAAAGAAGAAAAGCTTTAAATTGACGGGTGGAATGGTTAAGTGGATTACAGCCCTGACGCATGAACTCACGTTATGCTATTATTTCCTGGGGTGGGTCGAAAAGTTTCCTAACCTATCCTGCAGTCAAAAATGCTTCAAATTTGTTTCATAGCACAGAATGTTTTTGTGAAATTTTCAATTCAAATAAAAACAAAGTTGAGCGCTCTTAATAATATTTAAGCAACATAATCAAGCGGTCTGTTAAAGCCTCCCCTTCTGTTCATATATTGACGATATTTTCGTGGCCGATTAAGTTTTGCTTCTCCCTCAGAATTCCCACCGACATGTTTATTCTTTGTAGTGTTGAAACCAGAAAAGCCCATAACATTCATCATTTCCTCATCTTGTTCACCAGAAAAAGAGGCAGACTTAAATGGTAGAAAATTTTTTTTTAATTTTTAATTAAAAAAACATTACAAATGTAGTTTTTGAAGATTTGTGCTTTTTTGAAGATTCACGAGTTTTAGTGGAAGAATGCCGATCACGAGGCGACGTGGATCTGAGCATTAATTTTACTAATTAAAATAGAAATTAAAAACCTGTCCTTCTCCCTGTCATGATGTCTCTCACGAGGACGCTTGTGTTTTCGTTCTGTACTGCCATTTCGGTCACGTGACCTTGAACGTTTTCGAGTTGATCGACGATCACGATCTCTGTCCTTATCACGGTCTCGATCTCTATCACGATCCTGTTCGCGTTCACGATCTCGGTCCCTATCGCGATTGTGTTCTCTATCACGCTCTTTTTCGTGGCCACGACGATCACGTTCCTCATATGAATAAGATGGCATTTCAGCTAAGAAAATTATTAGGTTTATATGAAAGAAGTATTGATAGTTCGTTTACAAAAAGAGTTGTTTGATTTAAATTTAGGTACTTAAATTAAATTAGATATGCCGGATAAAAAAATAAAATATGTAAATGCAATTAAGTGGCCGCAACTTAGCGATTAAGTGTCCTTATCTCTAAAAATCAATTTTCTTTGCTTTTTGTTTCTGAGGTTGTTGGATCAATCGGTGCTAATTTTTCTTTCATTGTTGTTGTAACATAGTGGTTCCACCTACCTATATAATTTATACTTGTAACAGTTTGATCTCCTCCATTTATTTTTATTAAATTTAGTTCATTTTTAAATTGTTTTAACATTGTTTTCAAATGTTTGGCTATCAACAAACTGCTTATAACTATCCAGCATATGCTTCTGCAAATGGACAACAGACAGCTAATTTAGTTGGTTATCAACAACAGACTGGAACGTCTGCAACTGGGTCAGCAGCAATGACACAAATGGGAAATGCTGCAAATGCGTACACATATGAGTATTTTATTTTTTTGCTGTTGTTCCTTTAATTTTGATTTATTTAGCACTTCACAATATTCGTTGGCTGCTTCCGCTTATGCGCATTATGGTCAAGCTGCTCAACAGCAGCAGACGGCAGCTGCCACGGCCACTTATGGGCTTCAGCCATCCTCCACTGATTATACAGGTTTTTATCCTTCTTTCCTTCTCAATTTTATTTAAAACAGCAACTGTATCTTCTGGAGCTTATGGTGTAATTGGTGGAGGGAAACCGACAAATGGTGTTAAGTCAGGGGCTGCAACCGGAGCGAATGCAGTTTCTGCACATTATGCTGGGTATGAAGCTGCTGTTTATGCTGCTGCGTCTAATTACATTCAAAACAAGAATCAGTCGCGTGGTACTGCAAGTTGGAAAGGAGGACGAGGTAATAAAGTGGAGAATATATTCTTTGATTTTTTTTATTTAAATCTTTGTTCTCTTTTAGGTTCCGGATTTGCTAAGAAACGTTATGGCCTAGGCCATCAAAATCGAGATATTCAGCATTTCTTCTGTGAAGTTTGCAAGATAAGCTGTGCTGGACAAGCTGCTTACAAAGACCATGTTGATGGAAAACCACACAAGAAGAAAGAACAAGCGGTTAAAGAGGAAGCAATGCATAGGCGTGTTGGTTTTCGGTGTGAAGTTTGTGAAATTACTTGTTCAAGGTTTTCTTTTTTAATTGTATTTTTGAACCTCTTTTTCTTCTTTTAGCAAAGACACTTTTGATGCTCACGTTAAGGGCCAAAAACACCAACGTACTATTGCTTTATTGCGTCGTATGGGCAAGCCTATTCCACAGATCGATCTTGACAATATTGGAGCGAATTTTACTAATAAAGCTCAGGGAAAGCCAATTCCGACTGTGGGAAGCTCTGGACCTTTGAAGAAGGTTGTTGGCGTTACTGGGACCAAATTTGTTGGAGGGACTACACTTTTGACTACAGGGGAGGAGTTGAAGCTGAGTGGTCTTAATGCGGTTACTGCTGTTACTGGCGCTATGAAACCACAGGATTTGGAGGTTTTTGAATAAATATAATCCTATTTTTTGTGCTTTTAGAAAGCATTGTTAGGCGATGAGGATGTTAAACCAGTTGGTCAGGAATTCATTGAAGAGGAAAAGGATTCGCTTGGAAAATTTGTTGCTTATATGTGTAAGCTTTGTGACTGCAAATTCAGCGATATTGGGGCTAAAGACGTTCATCTTAAGGGAAGACGTCATCGTCTTCAATATAAGGCATTCATTTTTCTTTAATTTTTATATCCTTAATTTTTAGCAAAAAGTCGATCCAAGCTTAAAAGTTGAGAATAAAAGTGGCTGGGGAAATCGCCGTATTGGACATCGTCGTCAAAATCAAAGGGACGGTGGTTATGGATCAGCAGAGTAAATTAAAGAATTTGAACATGTTAATTATTTTTGACAGTTTTCAACCTACGCAACAGCCACGTCCTCTTATCCCAATGCCTCGCAATCAAGAAGTTATGGATGATAAACATGTTTTTCATAAACTTCAACAAATTCAGCTTAGTATTGACGAAGTTCGAGAAGTTGATCGTTTGGCTTTGTATGTCGAGGTTTTTGACTTTGTTTTTTATTTAAAAGGATAATGGTTCTTGTCCATATATTAATCTAATAGAATAATTGATTGTTCCAATCAAAAATGTTGGGTAAACAAAACAAAAATAATTGTTTCTATTTTTACCATTCTTTTTAAATAATTTTTATTCTTTTTTAATTCATTTTTATTAATTTAGAAAACACTAAAAGCAGTTTCGGATTCCATGGTTAATTCAGGCGACTTATCAACCAAGCAAATTGAACAAAAACGTATTTTGAAGGGCGTGGTATTTATTTTTTAAATATTCTTTTCTAATAAATTTAGATGCGTGTGGGATTATTGGCTAAACATTTACTTCTTAAAACTGACAAAATGGTTATTTCAAAGGTTTTATTGATTTAAAGCATTCCAAATTTAGGTAGATTTGGTGGTTCTTTGTTCAAAAATTCCATCAATAACGTTGCTTAATGAAGTTGTTGAATTATTTAAAAAACATGCTGAAGTATTTTCTGTTTTTTTAGTTTTAAATTTATTTTTAGCTCAATGACATTGATAAATTGACAATACAAGAGAAAATCGATGAGGCAGCCTTTATCGTGTCGCTTAGCACAATTCCATTCGAATGTAGAGTGACAATGACTTCAGTTATTTTACGTGAAGGAAATCAATCACAACAGCAACAAACAGCACTCTCTCAACCGAAGGAAGGAGAGTCTGAAGTAAAAGAAGAAGAATCACCTCCAATTGACCCGCTTCCTAAACTTTCATGTTTGAATGCTTTGGCAGAACTTCGACGTACAAAGTTTTACCAAGTATTAATTTTAAACAATTTTTCCCTTTTAATTCTGTTTGGTTTTAGGTGAGATGTATGCCATTGCATTCATTAAATGCAACTGTTAAGGCTGTTAGGGATATCAGCCAACGAGTACGTACTTGGTCTCCTTTGAACAATTGGTCAATTATTTTACTTGTTGAAAAAACGATTGCTTCTATTTCTATGCCTTTGAGTCCAGGGGATGCTGTTCGACGCATTTTTGAAGTGATCTCAAGTGGAATTTTTCTCAGTAGTATGTTTTTATTTTTAGTTTTATTTCTCTAAAATGAAGAAGTAAAAGGAAGCTTTTCATTTGATTAATAAGAAAAATAATTTATGAGAAATAAAGGAGTTATTTAGACCTTTGTATTTAAAGTAAATTTATTTTTAAAAAATAAAAGGAATTTTATTTAAAAAATTAAAGGAAAATTTATTTAATAAATTAAAGGGAATTCTATTTAAAACATTATTGGGAAAATTAATTTAAAAAATTAAAGGGAAAAATTAATTTAAAAAATTAAAGGGAAAAATTAATTTAAAAAATTAAAGGGAAAAATTAATTTAAAAAATTAAAGGGAAAAATTTATTTAAAAAAATTAAAGGGAAAAATTAATTTAAAAAATTAAAGGGAAAAATTTATTTAAAAAAATTAAAGGAAAATTAAATAAAATAAATATTATTTTAATAATTTCTTTTTATTTTTAAGAACGTTCAAAATTATTGGATCCTTGTGAAAAAGAGACAGTAGATGTTCTAGGTCACATAACTGATCAAGAAAGGGAAGACATTACATCATCTGCCCAACATGCACTTCGTTTAATTGCTTATAATCAAATCTACAAAATCCTTGGAATTGACCGAGTTCCAGATCCCCTTCCATTACAACAAGAAATGCAACAATCACTATCATTGGGTGTAGGAGGAGGAGGAGGAGGTGGTGCAAAAACAGGGCAGAAAAGAGCGCGTGCTGGATCTCTTGCTGGCGTCAATGAAGACCAACAAATTGGTTATTGTTGTGATGATGAAGGAGGAAGTGGAGTTGTTGTTGTTGTTGTTGATGGTGGTGATCTTGACGCTTCAGCAACAGATCCAGTTGGCGGCAAAGGGATACAAGAAGAAGAAGGGGGTGAGTCATCCGAATCATCTGTCTGTGCACAATATATATAAAATAGAAAAAATTTAATTTAATTAAAAAAATAATTATTTAAGAAAGCACTTTACACACACTGTAGAGAAAAAACATTTTTTTTTTTAATTTTACAAAAGTCTCAATAATTTTGCCTTTAAAAAGTAATATATTATATAATGTGGGAAAAGTCAGTTACGATGACTCATACCACTAAAGATTTTGTTTTCTTTTTTAAAATTGGGGAATTTTTGAAAATTCGGTTTTGTGAGGGAAAGGGTTGTTTTTGGAAAGGAAATTTTAATTTTTTGGTTCTTATTTTCTCCACCGCCCTGTTCAGTGCCAAAAAATTGAGTGTTAATTAATTTATAATAGAACCCCCCTTCTGTTGTATTTTTATTTTTTCGTAGTTTAGACACTAAAATTTTTGGCACCGAAATGGAGGTCGTTCAGCACCGAACAGTACTTTCCCTTCCAAATAACCCCTTTCCCTCTTCTTTTCAAAATTAAAAACATTATATAAATATTTCTTTATAGAAGCTCCCAATGCGAAGAAAGGCAAAGTTGAGGCTGTTGAAAAAGTTGAAGTTTGTGATGTTTGAGAGAGTGAACAGACAGAGAAACGGAATGAAAAAAGAACAGAATATAAAAAGGAAGAGGATAAATAATTTATTAAATTAATTAAAAAAGAAAATAATTATTTGTGTGGAATTTTTAAATTTTTTTTTATCCTCTTCAGTGTGTAGGAAAAAATTTTTTTTTAATTTTTAAAAATTTTTTCTGTACCTTTGGAAGAATATTAAAAAATAAAAAATTAAAAAAAATTTTTTTTTTCAAAGTAAAAAAATCCCTACACGTTTTCTCTTCTCTTCGTTCACCTTTTCACTCTCTATCTCTCTTCCCCTCTAAGTTTTAGTTTGATTAAATTTTGAGTTTTTTTAATTATGTTAAAAAAAGTTCATTTATTTCTAAATTTGGTTGAAATATGTTTTTGTTTGTTTGTGTGTTTTTTTTTTAATTTTTATTTTCCCTAAAAATTAATTAAATTAAAAAAATTATATTTTTTAATTTTTGGGGGAATTATTAAAATAAAATTAATTTTTAAAAGGAATATTTTTATTTCTTTTTTTTTTGTACCAAAAATCAGCAACTTTTTATCCGCAAATAGAATAATAAAATTAACAAAATATATTGGGAATTTAAACTAAAAAGAAATGAAAGGATTAATAATTATCACACACACATTTGTATTTTATTTTATAAATTAAAATATTCTTTATAAATAAAAATAAAAAATAATTTTTTTTAAAGTTGTATTTAAGTTATTTAATTATGAGATCTTAAAGGCATCAGATTTTAAGAGAGAGAGAAAGAGAACGTGTTAGAGTGTTAAAACTTGGTGTGAGAGATAGTTGAGAATAAGAGAGTTTTTCCAACTTGAGAGAGTTTTAACGTGTTGTATTCTTTTTCTTTACAAAAATGACTTTTCTTTTTTATTTGTTTATTCATAAATATTATTTAAAACAAAAATTATTAATACATTTTTAAGCTAAACAGACCGTCCTTTAAATGTCTTGATTTAAAGGTTATATTTTTATTTTATTTGCAGATAATAATCTCTCCCTGTTTCTCTGACCTTTATTATCCATTAGTTAATTTCTGTGCCTTTTTAAAACATAAGAGAATAAACTTTTTTTGTTAAACTAAAAATTATATTTTAAATAAAATATAACTAACTAATATTTTATTTAATAATTTTTCTAAATTAAGTTGCAAACTAAACAAAAATATTCTTTTATTTACATCCTTCAAAATGCTATTTAAATTCTGTATTTTATTTATTTTCGTCTATGGGTATAATTTTAAATAATAATTAATATCAACTCTAAATTATAGGAATTTTGCTAAATATAATAGTTGCAATAACGTCTGTGGTTTAGTACCGGAGTTTTTTCCCGATTTGCCTGAGGATCAAATTCCCTACAACAAAGTATATATTTTTCTAGTTCAACCACTTTTAACGAGCAATATTATCTGTTGGTTTAGGACTAATTAAAAATATTTTAAGGCTTATGGAGGTTCAAAGGTGGCTGCTTCTTCATTCCCATTTATTGCTGTTGTGCGTGGAAAATTGCAAGGATGTGCTAATGTCATTACATGCACGGGTGTTATAATCTCCCAGCGTCATGTTCTTACAGGTGCTCATTGTGTACGATTTCCTCTGTCTTGGCTGCTAGAGTGTGGTTTCACTTCTGGTCCAAAGGAAGAATATGAGTTAGTGTTTAGCTTTATAAATTAAATAATATATAGACCCATAAATTTTTGATTTATGGGTCAGGACCAAACAGCCAAAAATTGGCAAGTTTTACTGTTAAAAAATCAAAAATTTTCAATCCCATGTAAAAATACAACTAATTTTCTTTGCAAATATTCCAGAGATGAGTCCCTATTTCGCCCTTTTGATTTCGACATTTTTGTTGGAGGAAAAAGAATTCCCTCGTTGAATACTAAAGGAATTTATGTAAAGACTGTTCATTTACTGCCTGGAGTAGCCCTACTTGAAGTAATTATTTCCTTTTTTTATATTTTAATATATTTAGCTAAAACAGCCACTCAATTTTACTAAAGATATACGGCCCATTTGCTTACTCAGCAATTTTACCGAAAAAATGGGGGAGACTGCTGAATTTGTTGGTTATGGAAGAACCACAAGTTCGTTTAATTTAAATTTTGAGTCAATCTTTTTTTAACAAGTTCTAAAGATTTTTTTTTATTAAATTAAATGTTTTATATTTGTAGCTGGAAATCATTTCCCTCGCATCAACGGTGGTTTGATTCCTTATGGAAAGCTGCACCATTTAACTATTGCATTGTCATCAAAAAACTATTGCAATGTGTAAAATTATTTTTATTTTTTTACCTCTTTATTGTGCGCTCTCGAAGGCTTGCAACTTTTACACTGTTAAATGCAACACTACGAGAGCGCACTTGTCTATACTGCCTTTCTATTATTTAAATAATTTTAAGGAGAAATCCTGGAAACAATGGCAATTTTGTATGTGCTGGTTCCGCTAACAAAGGGTTAGCATTGGGAGATAGCGGAGGTCCGCTCTTTATAAACCGTGGCGGTCGTTACTATCTTATTGGAATTGCATCTTTATCTGAAGCAGCTGCTGGGGTTAAATTGCATAAAGATTCTTTAAGGAAGAATATTTTTGTTGGTTAGTTCTCTTATTAATTAACCTCTTTCTACCATAATGTTTTTTCTTTCATATAAATAATTTCTCTTAAATTTATTTTGCAGACACTTTCGTGAGAACCAGCAGTTATTGTACTTGGTTTATGAATATCACCGAGCGTCCATGTGTAGAAGTTGAACCTGTTCCAGAACAATGCAAAAAGGAAGCAGAAAATACTTACAATCTTTACATTGGAAACTGATATGCTTTTAAAAAATAAATTTAATATCAATTAAACAATAATGTAATCTTTTAATAATTTTTTAAGGATGATTGATTGGTTGTATTTAATTTTGAAAGGAATAAAATAATTTAAATATATCACTGTTGCCAATTAATTTTTTTTTTAATTTTATTCTTTGCATATTTTTTTTAAAATTTTATTTTAATTTAACAACAAAAGCCTTCTCATTCATAAAATAAATTTAAAAAAAAATTTTTTTCCTTATATCTTTTGATAAGTCACATAATTTATCAAATGGTAGGCCTTTTGATGGTCATGAGAAATTACTCAATTATTTTCTTTGAGTGCTTTATCAGTTAAAAAAATTATTTATCTATTTATTTACTCGATTAAATTAATTATTCTTTATTTTATTTTTTATTGAATAATTCTTTTAAAAAATATGAAATTTCAATTAATTAATTGGTTAACTCTTTTAATTTACCTCATTTTAATTCCCAAAACATCCCAAAATAGTGATTATAAATTTTATTCGTTTTCTCGTTCTGAACCTAAAAAACCATCGAATCCGATTGTTATAAGTAATTTTAAAAATTAATTTTTGATTTGTTTTGTATAGTTCCAGGAGATGCGGGCAGTCGTTTACGTGCAAATTTAACAGGTTTTGAATGTTTTTTTAGGTGTTTTGAAATTTTTAATTTTTTGGTGTTTTAAATATTCTAATTTTTAGCTGTTTTGAAAATTTAATTTTTAGGTATTTTGAAAAATCTAATTTTTTGGTATTTTGAAAATTTTAATTTTTGGTGTTTTGAAAATTTATTTTAATTTCTAGATATTTTCAAAAATACATAAAATTTAAAGGAAAACCTTCCACTGTACACATTTTTTGTGACAAAACAACGAAGGAGTATTTTGATTTATGGCTAAATTTGGAGGTAATTTTTAAAAATAAAAATCATATATTTAATAATTAAGCTATTCAGTCCTCTAATAATTGACTGTTGGGCAGATAATATGCGTTTAGAATTTAATATGACCTCTGGAATGGCTCAAGAGCTTAAGGGAGTGCATGTCAGAGTTCCTGGCTTTGGAAACACTGAAACGATCGAATGGTTTTATTTTAATAAATTTAAAGTAGATGAGTTGGGTGTTGATCTTTTGGATTAATTAGAATTTTCCTTTCAAGGCTTGACTCTTCAAGAAGATCTCCTTCCGAATATTTTGCCCCAATTGTTGAGTCTTTAGTCAATTGGGGATATACCCGTGGAATTAATGTAGCTGGTGCTCCATATGATTGGAGAAGAGCACCAAGTAATAATTAATTTAAAAAGGTTTTTTTCATTTTTTTATTTTTAGAAGAATTAACAAAATATTTTGTTAAACTTAAACTTTTAATTGAATCATTGTTCTATAAAAATGGCAATCAAAAAGTTGTTGTATTGGCTCATTCAATGGGTAATTGTATGGCTAATTATTTTTACCATAATTTTGTTAATCAGGTTTATTTTTTAAAGAAATTAATATTTTAAAGAAAATTAATTAGACTTGGAAGGACAGATTTTTGGAAGCACACATTTCGCTTGCTGGGGCTTGGGGAGGATCAACTCAAGTTATTAAAGTTTTTGCATCAGGTTTGGAATATTTTGAAGACTCTCTCTAATAGACGCTCCTTCCCAATAAAAATCTTTCCTAGAGGTCTTCTATTAGAATAATTAATTTATTAAGGTTACAATATGGACCATTGGCGAGTTGTTTTACCACCTTCACGTTTACGAATAATGCAGCGTTCATTTACTAGTTCGGCACTTTTATTCCCTTCGCCCAAACTTTGGGGTCCGAATGAAACATTGGCAATAACACCAAGGTATTTTTTAAAATTATTTAATTAATTTATTTTAAAGAAAAAATTATTCTCTATCAAATATGGAAGAATTTTTTACTGACATTGATTTCCCCCAAGGATTAATAGAATGGAAAAGTGAAAGGGAATCTTTAATAATTGAACCACCAGGCGTTAAAGTAAATTTTTAATTAATAATAAAGATATTTCTTGACAGATTTATTGTATTTATGGAAGTGAAGTAAAAACACCTGAACAGTATATTTGGTATCATAATTGGCTCTTTCCTGATTATCAACCTTATTTAAGGTTTATTTTTTAATTAATTTATGGGAAAGGTTTTTTCCAGTTATGGCAATGGGGACGGAACAGTAAATTTAAGATCTCTAAGTGTTTGTAAACAATGGAGTCCAATTAATAATTCTGGCCATCAAATAAATGTAACAGTTTTAGAAGGAGCGGATCATATGGGAATTTTAAATGATGACAGAAGTATAAATTTAATTAAAAATATTTTGTACAACAAATGATTTATTTTTTGTTGAATTTTATTTTTGTAAAAAACAATAAATAATCATCGGGGAATAGTATGTAAATATTTTTTTGAACAAATAAATGCAGTGAGAGATTTAATATAGGAGTAAGTGACCAATAGATAAATAACAATTTGTTGTATAAAGTAAATAAATTAAAATGCTTTCCAAAAATATCTCTGCCATACTTCCGTTAGATTTTAGCTGGAATAAAAAATAAAAATCTATTAATTTTCTGGGTAGTTTGAATGCTCTAAAAATTCACATTTAAAATAATTAAAGAGACAGAATTGCAGTACCTAAACAATTAATACAAGGACCTCCAACGGAGTCAGGAACTCTACCAACTTAACTACAAGAGAGATTCCTTACAAAACCAATTTTCTCCTTATAGACCTTTAACCCAGTCACCTAAAAAAACAAAGTACCTCTCCAAGAATTAAAATAATTTTACAATTCAAAATTAATTAAAAATATACCTACTAAATTTTTATTTTATTCTAATTGAATTCCCTCTTCCTCTGCCTCCTGTCGAAGTTTATTTATTGCAATCTCATCCACATAATCCTCAGGATGCCACAAAAGACAAGTTTTCTTACATTGACTGCAACCCTTTATTTTTGGGTTTCGAAAGTGTCTAAAAACAAAAAAGTAAAAGAATTTTTAAATTAAACAAACTGGCAAAAATGACTGTAATTTATATCCTTCGCTCGACATAGATAACACTAGAAATTAAATAAAGAAAAACATTAAAAAAAACCTGAACAGCTCCACAACGACAACTCATTTGATTACATCCAGCCAATTTAACAAAAGGAACAGAACAACGATAACAACGACGAATTATGGCTTCACTAAGTCGATTCTCACTAAAAAAAATAAAAATAGAATTTATGGGGTAATTAAAAGAAGAAAAGTCTACAATAAATGCTTCCGTTCCTCCGCAATATTAAGCAAATCTTCACATTTCCTTCCAAAATGAATATCATCCCAAACATGCTTGCACTTTCGGCAATGTTCTGCTCCACATTTTTGACAAGAAAATACATGAAGTTTTTCATAAGGAATATCAATAATCATCGAAAAATTACATTCTGTACACCTTAAAGAAGAGAAATATTACCCTTCTTTACTCGTCATTTTAAGTCAAAGGACATAATAGTGAAACATAAATCAACTAAAAAATAGTTACTATCCATCAATGCAAGCTTAATTCGTAACAATGAATGTTTTACCCTTATGTCCGTTGACCATTTGTAGGCAAAAAAAGTAAAGAAAAATAACGGTATATTAATGGAATAAAAATAAACCTTTCCAAGTTATCCAAATTTGCAGCACCCAAACTTTCTTCAAGTATTCTAGCGTTTAAATGGCGGCGAATATTTGGCGGAATGTAAAAACGACATTCAGCTAAAATTATTTATTAAAAAATAAAAGGAAAAAAAAATACAAAAGAGAATAGAATTGGAACAATTGGCAGCCATACATTGAAGACCAACACCTCCCTTTGCTAACGGCATTTCTTGAGTTGCTGCCTTAGCATGGCCTATTAAACATTCAACACAGAAGCGATGTTGTCTTTCATTATCAACTGAAAATTAATTATTTTAAAAAGGATTGATTAATTAATTGCTCTTTAATATCAGAAAAACCCTTCAAAAGACAGGGAAAACAATTTATTATTTAATTGTTTTCTAAAAGCTGAGATAAAATTCTTTATTATAATGTTACTTTTAGACTATAAATAAACTTAAAAATTAAAATAAAAGGTCTAGAGTTATTTAAATTAAAATAAATTAATTAAAAACCTCCTTGTTTGTTAACGTTTCTTTCCTCCCCAAAAGGATGAGAATTACAGAAAATTGCTTTATTTAATGGAAACTCTCCGGTGCAGACTAGACACTCAAAACTCTTGATATTTTCACAATCTTCAATTTGTTCTACATTCTGAAATAAAAACAAATTTAAAATTAATTAATTTAAAAGAAAACCGGTAAAAGAATATTCTCATTTGGACAGAATAATTGTTTGTAGTCATTTCGAAAACGAGTCAATGTTTTATTGAATTCTTCAATTGAATCGGCCATAGATCCTTCTGTTGGATTCGAAATCCAGTTATTTCGGCGTCTTCGAGGTTCAAATAAAGGGCAGGTCAGTAATGTCCAAGTACGCATGTCAACGTGTAAAAAGACTAAAAAATTGTTTTTCCTAACGCCTTAATTTCCCTTTTTAATTACAAAATGGTCAACGGACATAATGGTCAAACAGTCATTTATGAACGTTAAACTAAAATCAAATTAATTGTAAGCAAAAGAAAGGTTTAAATAGCAATATAAAAAATAGTCTGACCATTATGTCACTTGACCATTTGTAACTGAAAGAGAAAATGATGGAAAATAGAGGAAAGAAGAACACAAAATTAAAAAAATATTCTTACATGCCCGAACCAAATATCCAAGATTACTCTGAACAAAAAAACAAATCCATGCAGCTGTTGAATATCTTCCTGCAAATTCAGCTACCAAAAATTCAATTAAAGGTGTTCGGCACTTAAAAAAGAAAATTATCTTTTTAATTAAAAGAAAAACAAACTGTAGGAAAATGTTGATATAACAAACGATTGCAAATTTCCTTGTCATAAGTTGCAGTATTTCTTCTAGAAAAATGTAAAGAATAATGGTCACGAAAATCTTCAAAAAATGCATTCATCAATTTGGGGCGAAAATTGGCATCTCTGAAATTAAATTTAAAAAAATGGAAAAGGTTTTGTTTTAAGGTAATTTTAGAATAAACAATTCTTTAGAAAACACAAGGAATAATTACAGTAAAGGGAAGGGGGGATAAAATAAAAAATGAGTGAAACAGAGCCTGGAACAAATTGTCATCTTTTCTGAGTTAAGGGAAAGTCTTTTCTCCCCACAATTAAATAAAAGAATTCTATTAAAATTAGCCTTGAAAGAGCACTATCTACAGAAACAAAAGTAGGTTCTAATTGATCCTCTGGAATGTCCACTTTCTAAATAAATAAAACAATAAAATTAAAAACAACAAGAAAAAAACCTTTTTTGGTTTGGTTCTAAACTGTTCAGAATTGTCAATTAAATAATTAGCCATAGCCATAAGTCTAGCACCAGGAGATAACTGTTTAATTTCATCAATAATTTGATCGGCAAAGATACTTCTCTAAAGAAAAGTGTTATTTTCCCAAAAGTCCGCAAATTTCGTCCGCAAATAATTAATGCCTTCTCAAAAGATTATTTGAAAATAAAAAAGAAAAATGATTAAATTATTTTAGAGACATAATTTTTAGTAAAATAATTTTAAACTAATAAAATAAAAACATTGAGAGTTAATTTCTTTTGTAAATTTGCAAATAATCTTTTTAATATTTGCGGATAGAAATTTGCAGATTTTGAGGAAATTAAAGCAAAAAAATACAAGTATTTCAAGTGAAGTAGTAAATTCTTCTTCATCATTGTCACTATCAGAATCCATTGTGAGAGTATTTGAGGTAGTTGACATTGAAGTGCTTTGACCAAAAGAACTATTGGTTGAGATGCGAGGACGTAATTCCCAACGAGAACGCTAAAAGTTTGATTTAAGGCTTAATTCGTTCAGGGAACAAAAAGAAAAATTTGAGGAAGTTTATTCGCTCAATGGACACTTAAACAAATCTTAGAAAACCTGTTTATTAGTTTCATTTGTCGAAGTATCCTTTCTAGGTGATTTTCTTGCAACTGAAGAGCCAGACGATCTTCCACCTCTACGTTTGTTTTTCATACTTTAATTAATGTATTTAACTAAAAATTAAAATAAATAATATATAGAAATTATAAAATATTTGTAAAAACAACTAATAATAGTTTAAATTTAAAGTAATTAAAAAATGTTTATTCTTTAAAAATCAATGTAAGTATGTATATTGTGGGAACGTCCCAAAAGAGTCTCGCCAAAAGAGTCTCGCCGAAAGAGTCTCGCCAAAAGAGTCTTGGCCAAAAGAGTCTTTGCCAAAAGAGTCTCCGCCAAAAGAGTCTCGCCGAAAGAGTCTTCATTGAAAATGGCCATATGAGTCTCCATCGACGTTTTTATGAATTTTTAAATTTTTAAATATGTATTTCTCTGGTAATTAACAATATTTTCTTGTTTTTATTTTTAGATGGATATTGAATCACAAAAAGGCAAGCCTAAAATTGAGCATAACGGATTTCTTTATGTATTCCACATGTTCAGTAAAGATCAGAATATGAAATTCCATAGGTGCGAATTTTTCAACAACAAAGATTTCAAATGTAAGGCAAGACTTCATACTGGTCTTGATGGAAATATTATTCGTCAATTGAATGAACATAATTGCCCGTCAGGTGCTGAAAATGTTGGAACCAAACGAATTATAACAACGTTTAAAAGAAGGGCAGAAGAAACAATGGAACCTCCTGCAGTTCTTCGTGCAAATATTCTACAGAATGTTCCAACCCCAATCCTAGCAAAAATACCGAACAAGTATGCTATGAAGAAGGTTATTTTTACATTAAGAATTAAAACAGCAAGGCTATTTAAGATAATTAAAAGAACAAGGGGAAAATTAGATGCACCGCCAGCAGTTCCAATTAATATAGGTGAATTAGAAATACCTCAAAATTATCAGGTATATAAAAGAAGAGCGGAAGAAGAGGAGCAATTTCTCTTAGGTGATAGTGAGACTTTTTTGAAAATGGTCGGCAACAACGGTTTTTTTTGTATTATTTTTAGCAGTTTTCTTTTTAGTATTTTAATATTTGACAGAGAATCATATAGAAATTGGTCAGGAGAAATGAAGGAGATTTTTGCTGATGGTACATTTTCCTTGGCTCCCCCTCATTTTAGTCAAATATACGTAATACTTTCAAGGTTTAATTTCTTTAAAATTTATTTATAATCATAATAAAAGAAAAAAGAATTGGGTTTTCCCCATTGTCTATTGTCTTCTAACAGACAAGAGCCAGCTTATTTATGAGCGAATGTGGGCTCTTATTTTAAATATATGGCCAAATTTTGAACCTCAATCTATTTCTGTTGACTATGAGCTCGCTGCAATTAATGCAATAAGACGCATTTTTCCATTATGTGAAATTAGAGGATGCTTGTACCATCTGACACATAAATTAACAATTTATTTTTGTTATATAAATTTGCTTTTTTCCAATTTTGTCATTGTTGACTTTTCAGTGATATTATTAGATTCTTTATGTTTTATTATTTGTTTAATAAAGTCAATCCGGTTTAATTTTTGTATTTTTTTTTAATTTTGGAAGAGTTTTCAATAGTTTTTCAGGAAATTTAAGAAAAACTGGGTGTTTTAAGCAAATTAATTAGAAAACGTTGATGGAGACTCATATGGCCATTTTCAATGAAGACTCTTTCGGCGAGACTCTTTTGGCGGAGACTCTTTTGGCAAAGACTCTTTTGGCCAAGACTCTTTTGGCGAGACTCTTTCGGCGAGACTCTTTTGGCGAGACTCTTTCGTCCCCTACCGTGTATATTGTAGGTAAATAATGAAAGCAATTTAATTCACTTTTAGTTTACAATTAATTGAACAAAACAGTTAAACAAGTAAACGCAAAAGCTTCTCAACATTAATTTTTCATCATCGCCCAGTTCAGTACCAATTTTCCAATAAAAGTAATTCGCTTAAATTTTTGGCACTGAAATGGACATCACAAAAAGAAGTAACAAATTACTCTTTTTGCAATTTAAAATGTGTTGGTCAATTTAAGTAAACTTTAATAAGGTAATGCAATTTTAAGTAGCAAGAGATGTAAAAAGAATTAAAAAAACGCAATGGATCAAGTCTCTGATATAAAACAAATGGAATAAAGAAGGAGATTTGTTAGTAGAATATAAGGTTAAAAAATTTAAATAAAATTCCTGAAGTTATGTAGCACAAAATTGATATTCTTTTTATTTAATTTAATCAAGTTGAATTGGTATATTTGGAGCACCATTATTATTATTGTTATTATTATTCAATCCCTGAAGAGCATTCCCAAATTGATTGTCACCCAAATAACGGTCAATAAAATTATCAACAAATTGTGGAGGAAGTTGTGGGGGCCGTGGTGCATTCTGAGGGAATGGAGGCGGTCGAGGAAGTTGTGGTGGTGTTGCTATTTGCTGTTGTGGTAAAAGTGCGAGAGGGGGAGGGCGAGCAAGTGGTGGACGTGGACGATTCTGAGGTTTACTATTTTGTAGTTAAATTAATTTAATTAAGAAACCGTGTTATTGTTGCCTCCTCCAAAGTTTCCAAAACCATTACCAAGATAATCATCCATCCAATAATCTTCGTTTATAAATTGTTGTGGAGGTTGATTAGGCTGTTGTGGAGGAGTTTGAAAATTTGGACGTGGTTGAGGTGGTTGTGGATTAGGCTAAATAAATAAATTAATTAAGAGAAATAACCTTTATTTACTTGAAAAGGCTGAAAAAAAGGTTGATATGGTTGTTCATAAATTCTTTGATTTACTGCTTGATTTGGCGCTTGTTGAGGGGGGACAAATTCCTGCCCAGCGCGTACAAAATGCTAAAATTAATTTTTTTTAATTCTATCAAACGGAATTTATAAATTAGAATTAACTGTTATTTAATTCCCCATATTTTACCTTCACCTATAAAATGGTCAGAAGACATAATGGTCAAACAATCATAAATAAGCACTAAATTTAAATAAAAGAATCAGGTTTAATGAATTGTAAAAAATCAATTTTCTGACCGTTATGTCTTCTGACCATTTTATAGGTGAAGAGGAAAGATGAAATAACAAAAAATCGTGCCTATTCTCCTATTTAAAAATTTATTTAAAAGCAAACCTGAAACGGAAAAGCAGGATTCTGCTGTATATTATTAGCTTGTCCTCGTCCTCTCATATTAGAAAATTGCCTAATCTGATCACCAAAATTAGGCTGTCGATGTTGTTCTAAAACAAAAAAATCGTTTATTTCTAGTTAAAGTTTATACGATGTTGTAGATGTTGGGGATGTTGTGGATATCGTTGTGGCTGTGCTTGTTGATGTTGAATTATTTGCTGTTGTTGCTGTCCATTGTGTGGTTGCGGTTGCAGTATTTGCTGTCGTTGCTGTCCATCGTGTGGTTGCGGTTGCGGTTGTTGCTGTCCGGCATCTAAAAATGATCATTTTTGTAAAAAAGACAAAGAAAAGAGAGAAAACCAAAGTCTTGAAGGAACATGTCCATTTGTTGTTGAAATCTATTCCGAATATTTTCACCCCATGCTCGCACATTTCTACACGAAAAAAAAAATTAAAATAAGCTTTAAATAGTAACAAAAGTAAATAAAACAAAAAAACAAATTTTATTTTAAAATTAAATTAAAAAAATAATTGCCAGTTAAGACATATTTGTTATGCAATTCATCAAAATTAAGTTCACTTTTCTTTTACTAAACTTTCCCCAAAAATGATAACAATAAGTAAAAATAAATATGGAGAAAACAAATAAAAATAGGAAAGTAAAAATTCTCCTTGGACAACAAATTTTATTTTAATTTTTTTCTCGTCTTTCAAACACAACAAATTTGTCCCTAACTATCAATTTGCAATTGGCAACCTTTCCTGATTATTATTTCTTCTGCGCAAATGCCGGATAGGCGCCAGAAAAGGCACGGTTGGTTGAACAAAAGGAGGAGGAGCAGCCGTTGTTGTTGGCACAGTTTGTACCTTATCAACACCTTTTTGCCGAATTTCTTCAATTAATTCATTATCCCTTTTATTGGCATCTTCATGGAGAAGACAGCTTTTGTTGCATTGTGTACACTTTGGATTGCTTGGATCGCGTAAATGACTTTAAAAAAATAAAAATTATTACTCATTTTAAAGAGAACTTACGGGCAAAAATGATTATAGTCAATATTACTCTCTCGACAAATATAGCATTGCTTCATACCACATCGGCAAGTCATCTTATTACAGCCAAATTCTTTCATAAATTGAATTCCGCATCTGGGACATTTTCGAATGACTGCTTCATTTAAACGTTTTTCACTAAAAATTAAATTTTAATTAAAATAGGACTTAAGATAGAAATTTTCTCTAGTGAACAGAAGAAACTATCAGAGACCAGGGCATGTGATGACCGTTTTATTTATTCGAAACAGGCCTAGTTTATAGGGTAAGCAAAAAAGTAAGAAGCACACGCCGGTCCAGATTTAATCAAAAAATTAAAACAAACTTACAGCTCTCTTTCCTTCTTATCTTTAGAATTCTTTTCATCCAACTCTTTGCAAGTAATACCAAAATGTTCGTCATCCCAGTCCCTTTCACAAAGACGACACATTTTGTAACCACAAGCAAGGCAATCAAAGACTTTATTTATGGTTTTATCAACCTCCATATCTATGGCAAAATTGCATTTTTTGCAACTTAAAATTAAAAAAAGGATTCAATTAAAAATAAAAAATAATAAACCGTTCTAAATTAACAATAGAAGCCATTCCAATATTTTCCTCGACAATTCGGTCATCAAGTCGTTTTCGCACATCAGCGGAAAGAAACCCACGAATTTCAGCTAAAAATAAAAAAGAAATTCTTTTTAAAAATATAGGTTACAATAAAGAATTGGATTTTCACAATTTGGAACCATACAACGCAACCCAATTCCTCCCTTAGCCATAGGAACTTCTCCAACTGCGGCTGAAGCTGATCCACGTACACACGTCCTGCAAAAGGCGTGTACCTGTTGATCTGAGTTTTCTGAAATTATTTCTAATTGTTATTGAGCATAAATGAACAAAAAAGGTCCTCTCCTGCTACCAACTTCTTTATTTCCATTTTTTACTTACAAATTGTCAGTGGACATAACGGTCAAACTTACTCGCAAATAAGTTGATCCTATTTATTTTCTGAATATCATGTCCCTACCATCTTTAAGTGAAAAAAGACGAAGAAAAGAAAAGGGAAGAAAACCAAAAAAAGGTATTCTTTTAAAGCTTTAAACCTTTGTCCTTTTGTTCCTGAACTTGTTGAAGTTGATCGTAAATTGCACTACTCGGCCCTGGTTCATTAAAATTATCAAAAGCTGACAACTGAGAGGCCAAAAAGTCTTGAGAAGATTGAACAGGAACATTGCAAAAAATAACGCGGTTGAACGGAACCAAATCAAAACAAACCAGGCATTCGATGCGTTCTTCTTCAGTTGGGCGTTTCCATTCAAATTGGTGATACTGCTAAAGAAAAAAAACATAAATTTCTTTTCACACAATTTCCCTGCCTTTGAAAGTTTTAAATCTGATGTCAATAAAGCACTGTATTCCCCATCACGGTAAGAAGCCAAGAGATCAGTATACAATTTGTATTGCTTTGAAAAATCTGCTGGTACACTATGGCACATCGATTTGGTCCTATTCTTTATTAAAGGCGTTGATGCTCTTCCCCAAAAATTTGTTGAGAAATATGGAAATGCTGGAGAGGCGGAAAATCAAACTTAAAAAAAAACAAAATGTCACCTTTACGCAACTTTGAAGCAAAACCATTTTCAATAAAAAAACAAGCAAGTGAAGCTGGAAAGATAGCACCATTAAAGGTTGAAAGAATTTTTAAAATGAATTCAACTTTAATTGTCGGAAAAAAATCGGCCTAAAGATTTTTTAATAAAAGTGGAAAACAAGCAAACCATTGCATTCTTTAAAACACCCAAATTGCCCTTTTCGACTGACAATTTTGACAATTGTTTGCTATTTTGCAATTCCAACAAGAGTATTCTAGACATATCCCACAACATTTTGTCTATCAATAATTTGCCAATTTCAGTTGAATTTTCAGAAGTGAAAGAACTTAATAAATACTTTGTAATTAAAGGGCAATTAAGTGAAAAGAGTATTTTCCAATTTTATTAGAGAGAATTGCTTACACCCTTTTGAACATTATAGAGAAGAGGAATTTTCGAAAAAGTCTGAGTCTGTGCTACGGGTATAGAAAAACCTGGGCCTTTAATCTACCATCGAATGTAATGAAACCTAAAGTTAAAGTAAACAAACTTTTCGGAACCAACACTAGCAGGATTTTCATTGACAACATCAGACGATTTTCTCTTCTAAAAATTAAATACAAAGAAGTAAAGAATCAAAAATACATGTCCACGCTTTTTTGGTATGTTCTTAATTGAATCAAGTATTACAGATGCAAGAGCCTCTGAATTTAAATGCCCAAACTGTTTTAGAGTTTTTGTCAAGTCTAATTCAGGGAACATGTCAATCTATGAGAAGCTAAACTTTAATTTAATTGAAATTTAATACCACAGATTTATGGATTGCCTGTACATCCAATGGTTGGTTAATTGGCGGTTGATCAGGCGGCACATTCATTGCAATATTAAGGCAAGATATCGATAGCCTAGTAAAAATGAAAACAAAAATCAATTAATTAGTTTATCATTTTAAATCTCCAATCAATAATACTTAAAATAGAAAAGTACTTTTGTTACAAAATAATTTATGTACTTTATTTTGCATTAAATTTCTCTATTTGGTGTTTTAAAATATTTTTATTTGTTAGTTGACATTTTGAAATAATTAAATTTAAATTGGCGTAGTGACTAGTGACCGGCGCCGGACCGGATCCGGCCGGATTTTTCCGGAGTCCGGGTCCGGAATCCGGGTTTTTTCACAATTTCCGGATTAATTCCGGACCGGATTAATCCCGAAAAATCCGGCCGGATCCGGTCCGGCCCTGCTACCTAAATCCGGAATCCCAATCCGAATCCGGACATTTTTCGTAGAATTTTACCGGATTTTGAAATTACTCAAATTTATATTTCCTTTTGCCATAATGTTGAGAAAAATGCGAGCAAGGATGGTAGAGAAATAAAAAGGAAAGTGTTTATGGACGTTTCTTTGCACAAATAAATAAATTTGCGTCCTCAATTATTTTAATTTATTTAATTCTTTTTAATTAAGCTTCCTAAAAATTAAGGTACACCCCGATACACCGCACGCCCAACGTACACAGCCCCAGTGCACTGCAAGTCTAGTTACCGCAAGCTCAGTGCACGAAAACTATCTCTAAGTCTTTTGCACCACAATACAAAAGATTTATTAGCTTTCCAAATTTTCATTATAAAATTTTAATACATAAATCATTGATCATATTCCAATATATTTCTGATTTAATAACTGGTTTAATTTATTTAATGGAATCAAATACTACAATGTCTGTAAATATGTGAACTCCTGAAGAATATACTATTTTAGAATTTGCAAAAATTGTTCGAAAGTTAATAGGTTTTTAATTTAAAAATTAAGATTTATTTAAAAAAATTACTAGGAAGCAATAGTGAAGTTGTACATACAGAACAAATGATAGATGATCCACAAAAAAGAAGACCAGACATTATAAGGGCTAAGGAATAACTTGGATGGGAACCAAAAATAAAAATGATTGAGGGATTGCATAAGACAATCGAATATTTTAAGGGAGTATTAGAACAAGAAAAGGTTTTAAATTATTAAGATTTTCAACTTCGCCTTATTTTAGTACCGCTGGTATTCTATTTAGATAATTTGCGGTGCACATTTTGCTGTGGCACAATGGGCTGTGGTGCATTGGGCACGCGGTAACTGGGCTGGGGCTGCAGTACATCGGGGTGTACCCGAACTATACTTACTAATAAATATTCTAATTTTTATGATTCATTAAATTGCAGGTTAACCCATGTATATACATGTATATACTATTTTTTCTTTATTTTCGTAAAATTTTAAAAAATCCGGAAAAAACCCGGATCCGGTCCCGAATCCGGACAATTTATGCTTGAATCCGGAAATAAAAAAATCCGGATTAATTCCGGACCGGATTAATCCCGAAAAATCCGGCCGGATCCGGTCCGGCTCTGCTACCTAAATCCGGAATCCCAATCCGAATCCGGAAAAGTTGATTTTACCGGTCTCTAGTAGTGACTGTAGCATTGTCTTTTTGGCATTTAAGTAGTGACCAAATATCATGACTTTCATTACTTACCATTTTAAAATTTACCTTTTTTATTGTTCATAATCCCTACCCTTCCTGAATGTTCTATGACTACAAACTACAATTTAATGTTCACCTCTTATTTTTCATACATTACTTTTGTTTAAATCGTTTTTTCTTTGATTTATACGTTTATTTCAATTTTTTCTTTAACTTTAGTCATTTTATTTCAATTTAAAGACTTTAAAATTATATACATTCTGGTCTGTATAAATGGTTAAAGATACAAAGTATTACGATATTCTTGAAGTTAAACCTGGTGCAACCGATCATGAACTGAAAAAAGCATATAGGAAGTTGGCGTAAGTGTTTTAAACTAATATATTTAAAAATAAGGCTTTCTTTCTCACAGTCTTAAATATCACCCTGACAAAAACCCTGATGAAGGAGAACGTTTCAAGCTTATTTCACAGGTTTGCTTTGATCTATCCGGTTATTTATTTATCTTTTTAGGCCTATGAAGTGCTCAGTGATTCAAAGAAACGTCAAGTCTATGACGAGTATGGAGAGGAAGGAATTAAAGGCGGCGGAGATGGCGGGGGTATGCACAACCCTATGGACATTTTCGAGATGTTTTTCGGCGGTGGGGGAGGTATAATATTTAGAATATATATTTAGGCTTTTTGTTGTCCGATAGAGATTATTTTGTTTAATTAATCTTGGGTAGTGTCTGAAAGATTGCTTGATTTAATCTACAAACTCTAATATTGATTGAATAATCGATATTCTTTCTATACCCCCAAATAGCTGACAATGAGAATGCTTCTGTTTTCATTATACTTTTCCTAAGGTTTTCGAGGTGAAAAGCCGACAAAAGCTCGAGACACTGTCCATGAGTTGAAGGTCACTCTGGAGATGCTTTATTCTGGGTGCACTAAACACCTAAAAATTAGCAGGTTATTTTGGAGGTTTTATAAGACTAAAAGAAGTTATTTTAGACACATTGTTTGCCCAAAATGTGAAGGACTTGGCGGTGCAAAAGGAGCAGTTATTAAATGTCAAACATGTGGAGGTCGCGGTGTTGAGGTTTTTAATCAACAAATTGGACCTGGTATGATACAGCGAATTCAACGTAACTGCTCTCAATGTGCTGGAGAAGGTGAAGTGAACAAAGATCCTTGTAAAAATTGTAAAGGAAAGAAACGGGTACTTTGAACGTCTTTAAGCTAATCTTTTATTTTAATATGTTTTTAGGTTTCTTCAGATGAGACTATTGAGGTTCACATTGAAAAAGGTATGCGTGACGGGCAAAAGTTAGTTTTCTATGGAAAGGGAGATCAACAGGTTGGACTTGAGGTTTGTTAACTTTTAAACACTTTTCTCACCCTTGATTTATCTTTAATCTTGTCATTTGAATTATTTTTGATTTGTGAACCTGAAGATATAATTTTCCATTTTTTTAATTCTTAATCATTTTTAGGCCGGTAACGTGATCATCGTTTTGGACGAAGAATCAGTAAGAATTTTAAGATTTATTTTAAACTCTATAAATCCTTTAGCATCCTACCTTCACCAGGAAAGGAGCTAATTTGATTATGAATATGAAGATTTACTTGGTTGAAGCTCTTTGTGGTTTTACTCGTCGCATCCAAACACTTGACAATCGGTTATTGACATTCACTCAATTGCCAGGTTTCTATTTTTATTCTTTTTATTTAAGTATTTACCTGAAAAATGCTTAATACCAAAAGACTTTTTCCTTTTAAAGGCGAGGTTATTACCCATCACGATTTACGTGTTGTGCAGGGTGAGGGAATGCCTGTTCATCGTCATCCTGACAATCGGGGTTATTTGCTCATTCAATTCCAAGTTGAGTTTCCTGAGCGTTTGCCCCCTAGGAGCGTTGAACATCTCCGGAAATTATTGCCATCTGGAGATGAAGTTTCTGAAGAGCCAATGCTTACCAACAAGACAGAACAGATTAATCTGATTCCGTTATCTCAGAATTGGCAAGAAGTTCTACAAGCTCAGGAGAGACAAGAAATGCGTAATGGAGGTGGTGGAGCACAGGCTGTGAGATGCGCTTCCCAATAAATTCACCACAAAAAAAATCGGATAAATAAAAATATTCTTAAATATCTCTTCTTTACGTATATAAATTTGTTCGTCTCTTTTATTGACATAAAAAGAATCCCTTATATTTGTGTCGCTACAATATTTGCATTGTTATGTTTTTTAAAATTTATTTTTAAGTAATTTTTTTTATAATTAATTAGATTGAAAAGATGATAATTCCTTAAAATTTCCACAGTTGTCATGGAAACTATTTTTTAAAAATATTTGTTTGTCAATGACCTGTAAAGTTTAGTTAAATATAAAAAAGGCTTGAATTTACTATTTAATTTATTTAAAAAATATTTTCTTTAAAATGGATGGGAGTTATATAGTTTCATTGGCTGCCCATGGATGTTCTCTTTTCTGCATATTCTTCAGCAGAGTAATTAATTAAAATTTTTAAAAGAGTCTAATTGGGTAGTCGACATCCTTAGCTGCTTTAAAACGTGTCAGAATTATGATTAACAAAAATCAGAATTCTGATTTTTGTTTTCAGAATTATAAGCTTCTTTAGCCTAGATTGTCCGCAAATATCGTCCGCAAATATGCCATCAGTTCTAATTAATTCTAAACTTTCAGGAAAAATATATTCTCTCCTCACTACCACCTGGAAATGAAGACAAATTATTTATTGCAGAAAAAGATGTTTGGCTAGTAATTATTCTCTGCCTTTCCCTCTTTTCCTTATTAATTGAATTATTTTTTATTTTAATACTTTCCCTGCCTATTAAATTTAATTTTTTTGCATTAATTTCACACACAATTGCCTGTTTAATTTTACTAAAATTTGTTGTAGATGAGCACCCTTTTCAACACTTTTGGATAATTTTTGGGATTTTTAATTGTCCGCAAATAATTTTTGAATTTTATTATTTTGTTGTGAAAGAACATTGTTTTAATTTAAAATTTAAACTTTGTTAATATAAAAGAAAAATCCGCAAATTTTATTTACTGGTAAAACTGACACAAATACAATCCATTAACAAATATAATCCTTTATAAAATTACCAACTTTTGCAGTAACCTAAAAATAAAATTAATTCTAAAGTTGCGGACAAAATTTGCGGACTTTTCTTCATAATTAAAAATAACCAATAAATTAAGTTTTATTTTTTAAAAATAAATTTGAATAGAAAAAGACGAGTTTATTTTGTACATTTTAAACTAAAAGATTAAAAAGAAAGACACAATAATTGTACGAATATTACAGTAAAAATTATAGGCATTTATGAATTAAATATCTGAGGTTTTAATTAATCACAAAGTCAAGGAAAAAATATTCCCTTAATTAAAAGTAGGCCAAAAAGTTATTTAGAAAGACAAAAGAAATTAAATAAAATCGAAAAAGGCACACATTACCCTCTTTTTTAAACAAATTAAGCAAAAACCTGTTCATTTTTACGAATTTCTTTGAGCAATTGTTCATCCTTTTTGTCTGAATTTTCATGGAGAAGACATCTTTTGTTACACTGGTCACAGCCTATTTTAGTTGGATCACGAAAATGCCTTAAAAAATGAATAAATTTAAAGCAAACTTGAGAAATTAAATTTTTAAAAAATATTCTCTCTTACTGGCAATAATGTTCGTAAGAAATATTAATCTCTCTGCAGAGATAGCATTGAGTCATCCCACAACGACAAACCATTTTATTACAGCCATCTTCTTTTACAAATTGAATTCCACATCTTGGACATTTTCGGACGATAATTTCGTTTAATTGTTTTTCACTTAAAAAGGTCAGCTTTGAGAAGAAAAAAAATTGCTTACATTTCCCTTTCCTTTTTATCCTTTTTGTTTTTTTCAATTTCATCCAACTCTTTGCAAGTAATACCAAAATGTTCATCATCCCAGTCCCTCTCACAAAGACGACACATTTTGTAACCACAAGAAAGGCAATCAAAGACTTTATTTATGGTTTTATCAACCTCCATTTCAACAGCAAAATTGCACTTTTTGCAACTTAAAATTCAAACTATTTTATTAAAATATTAAAACAAAAAATTAAACCGTTCTAAATTAACAATTGAAGCCATTCCAATACTTTCTTGAAGTATTCTTTCTTCTAATTTTATTTGTATTTCCTCGGAAAGAAGCATTCGAATCTCAGCTTTAAAAGAAGATTATAAAAATTAATATCTATTATTTTCTATTAACAATAAAGAATTGGATTATCGCATTTAGGCATCATACAACGCAACCCAATTCCCCCCTTAGCCATAGGAACTTCTCCAACTGCTGCTAATGCATGTCCGCAAATGCAGTCATTACAAAATGCATGTACTTGTTGGTCAGGAGTTTCTAAAACAGAATAGAAAAAGTCAAAAAAAACAAACGTGTAGAAGAAGCAATTAAATTGCAGAAAACAATCCGGCTTTCTGGAAATTGGTCAAAACAAACCAGGCATTTTAAATTTTGAAAGAGTAAATTAGAAGGTTGCATTGTTGAATAGCTTAAATAGAAGTTATTAAACATTTTAATGAGAAAAAAAAGCCTTGAACGATGATGCTTAATTGGACTGTCATTTTCATTCCATTCCTCATCTTCACTAAAAGCATCACCGCCTCGTTCACCCCCACCTCTGCTTTCACAGGGTGACGTTTCCACAGATGTTTTTACATTACCTATACGTCTAAATATAAAAGTTTATTCAATAGTTGAATTTAATTAGGCATTCCTCTGTTGATTTAATAACAGAAATAAACAGAGTTACAACAGCAGAAAAGGGAAAAGAGTCTAAAAAAATAAACCTTGAATGCTTAATATTCTCAGAAGACTGAGACCGATCACGACGATCACGATATTCACTGTAAGTATCACGATATCTTGACCCCCAATAGTCATCCCTTCTTCGCCTACTATGAGACATTTCCACACGCGCTCTTCCTCCACATATTCGTCTAAATGTATAAATAAATTAAAACAAAGAGTTCATTGAAAAGAGTTAAAATAAAACACTAACGTCCCATTCAGTGTATGTACTGCATATTCTGCATCCTCAGCATCACCAAATTCAACAAAAGCATAGAATGGTCGACGACTACTAATCCAAATTCTGTCAATTTGTCCAATTTTACTAAAAACAGCATCTAACTAAAGGCGTTTTTTTAATTAAATTAATTTTAAAATGAAGAAAACCTCTTCATAAGTTACATCACCTGTCAAGTCTCCAACATAAACTACATTTTTTACATAATCTCCACGGGAATAAGACATAAGTTTATTATAAGTAAAATTCTAAAATTATTTTTAGTCAAAAAGAAAAAATTTTTTTAAATTTATTTTTCAATTTTTTTATTTCCACAAACTTCCGTCTTTAGGCAATGCTTAAAAAGCTTAGATTCAAAAGGTTCAGAATAATTTTGTTCAAAATACCTAAAGAACGAAATCGTCACTGCGAATTAATTTTGTGGCGAAACAGAAACGGGGAACTGTCTTGTATCGATTCTTTATTTTTTAACACGATTATTACCGTATACCCGCTTCTCTTTGCTTCTTTAGAATAGTGTTATTTCTCATTATCGACTTTTCAGTTCAAGTTTGTTGAAGCTTTGCTTTTTCAAGTTTTTCTTTAACCTTTTCATTTTGTTTTTTATTTTAATCAAATTTCAGAATATTCAATCTTCAAAGCTAGCCAAAAAAATATATCAATGTCAGGACGACGTGGTGCACCAGTAGAAGGGAAAGTTTACGTTGGAGGTTTACCTGAAGACGCTACTTCTGAAGAGGTTTTTTAATTACTTTTCTTAACTTCTTTATTTCAGCTAGATGATGCTTTCCACAAATTTGGACGAATTCGGAAGATTTGGGTTGCTCGCCGACCACCAGGCTTTGCTTTTGTTGAATTTGATGATGGTCGAGACGCTGAAGATGCAGTGCGTGCTTTGGACGGAACGTTAGTTTTTAAAGTTGTAATTTAACTAGTTTATTTATTAGACGTATATGTGGAGTGAAGGCAAGAGTGGAATTGTCAACGAATGGTGGAGGTCGTGGAGGAGGTAGCCGTGGAAGAGGTGGAGGACGTGGATTCCGTGGCGGCGGAGGTGGTGGTGGTGGAGGTTATCGTGATCGATCACGAGATCGTCGTGATCGTTCGAGGTTGGTTTTTTGTTTTTTTAAGAGTTAACTTGGTCATTTTGGATTTAAGGTTCGGCATAATTTTTTTAGTAAATTTTGAAAAGAGTTTTTTAATTGTAATGGTCCTAAGAACCATCTTATTTGAGGACTGTCCGAACCATCTCTACCTCCCTTCATGCTCTTCTCCATCCAACCCATCCATCGCTTCCTTACATTCATCATCTAAAAAATGACAAATTCTGCTCATACTTTGCCAGCGCCGCATAATGTCTCAAAAAACAAAAAATATCATTCTTTTTGTTTTTATTTCTTATTTGCTATTCACTTATCAAAACATCTTGTGTCTTCACCTGCTCCTCTTCCACACCATTAAATAATTTAAACCATTACACTTCAACTCAAAACTTGTTCTCATAAATGCAGATCTCGTTCACCGTATCAACGTCGTGGTGGTGGTGGTGGCGGCGGTGGTGGTGGTGGACGTTCTTACTCACGTTCGCGTTCTCGCTCACGTTGAGATGTTCGAAGATGAATGGAGAAGAACTTGTTACTTTTTAAAGAAGTCTCTGGAACAAAGAAAAAAGAGCAAATGATGTTTAACGTTTATTTTTTAAAATCAAAACAATTAAACACTTCACTATTTTGTAGAATATATTAGAAGGTAATTCAAATTGTTTTTAATTCCTTGATTAAGTTTATTATATATTTGGACATTATAGTGATGTATTCTAATTCCCTTGGCATATTTCATGTTTTTTTAAATTTTGAACGAAACGATGAAATTAATAAAATGAGTTTTTTCTTCATTTTTGTTTTTAATGGATTTCCATATTTTACTTTTTTTTTCTATTTGTGAGGAATAAGAATTATTTTTTAGACTTCCAAGCAAACTTAATTTATTTAAAAATGACAAAGAAGCGTCGCAACAACGGAAGGAATAAACACGGTCGTGGACATGTAAAGTCGATTCGCTGTACCAATTGTGGCCGTTCTTGTCCCAAAGACAAGTCTATAAAGAAGTTTGTTGTTCGTAATATTGTTGAGGCTGCTGCTGTTCGAGACATTACCGATGCTTCTGTTTATGAACGTTTGCTTTTTCTTAATTTCTAATAAATGAGGGATCTATCGGGGTGGTTAAACAGCAATTTTAAGCCATTTTTGTTTGTTCTTAACTTTTGCAAATTCAAATCTCTTCCTTTTTAAGAATACGCTTTGCCTAAATTGTACCATAAATTGCATTATTGTGTCTCGTGTGCAATTCACAGCAAAGTTGTTCGAAATCGTTCACGTGAGGCGCGTAAGGACAGAAATCCTCCGCCTCGTTTTGGGCAGCGTACAACAACCGACCGTACTCCTCGTCCTGGTACTCAAGGAACTGGAACTGGAGGTTTAATTTGAACTATTTAAATTTTTTTAAAAATTATTTTTAAGGTCAAGGGACTGGTGGAGGTGCTGCAGGAGTTCCTGCACTTCGAACTTAGAGGGGGTAGTGAGGTTAAGTGGATAAAATTGTTGACCATTTTAAAAAATGGTTTTATTTTGCTTTCGTTCCTGTTAATCATTGGATAAAAAATATTGGTTATTTTATTATTAAAATTAATAAGAAAATTAAATTAAAGTTGAGCAAAATGCATTAAAAAATACAAAAATTAAAAAGAGTCTAAAAATGAGGTAAATTATATCGAGTCAATAAAGATTTAGATGAACATCTTCTTCTATGTTGTATTTTGTTTTATGTGCTTCAAATAATTCAACAAGTTCAGAACAGTAGCGTTGGTGAAGTTCAAGAACTTGTTCTCTTGTTGGGTGTGGAATTTTTTCCACTTCAATAGGAGCTCCTACAACGGTTGTTATTGGCCTCTTTTTTGGCATTAATGGAAGGAACCAACTGTAACCCAAAAAAAATCCAGTACAAAATCCAAAGACTTTTTTGATAAAACGCTGAAATTAAAATAATAAAAAAATGTTGTAAAATAAAAAAAACCTGTATTTCCCTCGGCCTGGAACCTCTAGGAAAAGTATGTTGATCATAAACATCATTTTCTCCAAAGCTATAAGACGGCACCAAAGAGGCCCTAAAAAAGAATTAAATAAAACATGTTTTGTTTTTTAAGGGACTAATAGTTATTTTAATTTATCTGGCTGAATTTCTCAAAATTAGAAAGGACAAATTTAATTAAAAGCATACTCAAAATATCCCTCTTTGAAAGAAAAAGATGGAATAAAAGAACAGATGAGTCTAGACTCAAAATAAATAGAATAAAGAATTAAAAAAAACCCAAAGAGGAGAAGGTAAAAAATTAAAAATACCCCGTTTCAAGTGCAATTCTACAAAATCCAAATCTTCCCAAAAGATTCAAATCATGATTGCCTGGTTTTGCATCTAATAATTCCTCTGCCCCTCCAATAACAATTCCAGCAAGTGATCCACCATTAGGATTTTTTAGAAGAAATTTAAGACTTTTATAAGAACATTCAACGCCTCCTAAATAATAAAATAAAAATAAATTAATTAATTAAAACCTAATCCAATGCCAATTTCTCTTCTAAATGGGAACCAAAATTGCCCAGTTAAGGTGAGTATGTTGGGTTTTATACCAGGAAATTTTTCGGAGAATCCACTGGCTGAGGTAGATAAGTGAGTGAATGCGCCAATACTGAAGATCCCGTGAGGATGACACCTGTGAGGGAAAAGAAGGGAAAATTAAAAAGAATATTTTATTCTCTCTTTTATTTACATTTCTTTTTAAAAATGTTTCCTTTTCTTCTTCTAATTAAAGAGAATAAAAGGAAAAAAATGCAACTTTCTGCCTTCTAAATTTTTCTAAAAATTCCTAAATTCCCAGATGTTGAGGAAAACAATTTCTAGGGTTTACTACATATTTTATTAAATCTTTTGCCTATAATTTAACCCATTAATTCCAATAAAGAATTTTAAATTAATTATTTAATAATTCCCATTTATTTAATAATTTTGTTTTCTGATTTTCCGGTCATTCCCTAAACCTCCTCACAGTATTAAAGTTAATTTCTAATTGCTTATAAACCCTAGAAAGACCTTCACTTTTGTTTAAACTAACTTTTAAAATTTAAATAATTTTTCTTGTGAAATTGTCTGTCCCTAAAAGTTTCCAAATAAATAAAATTTAAAAAAATACCCCAAAATGTAATTTCTATCAACTGGAAGCTCTGCAGTTTTTACCAATTTAATAGGAAAATAAAAAGCAAAATAGTGCCATATTGAAGAATTTTTATACCAACTCTTTAAAAAAATTAATAAAAGAAATTAAATTTAAATAAAAATTAAACCCAATTTCTAGAACCACGAGCAGGAGTTTCCAAATCATACAAAAACCAAAGGAAATAAAGGCAAACAGTCCACCAATATTGAGTAAAAAATAGAAGATAAATAGACAACCAAAAGATAAAAATTGGAAATATTACCCATAGATAACTAAATAAAAATTAAAAATTAGAAATAAATCTCTTTAAATTAAAGGATATTTAAGCTCTAAATTAAATGCTTCTATTTATTTAATTTTCTTTCTTTATTCAATAAATGGTAAATCGGACATAATGGTCAGTCAGCTATTAAATAACGATTAAACTAATAAATATAAGCCT
Organism: Meloidogyne exigua; assembly: GCA_018905775.1. Lineage (NCBI taxonomy): Eukaryota > Metazoa > Nematoda > Chromadorea > Rhabditida > Meloidogynidae > Meloidogyne > Meloidogyne exigua. Next base: position 759,119 of record JAGUQR010000175.1, read on the forward strand.
GACCATTATTTCCCACTGACCATTTGTAAGAAAAGGAGTCAACTAATTCAATTAAAAAGAAAAATCTGGGGAAAACAATTAGTTTGAAATGTCTACCAAATTTCTCCTTTAAAAAAAGTAGAACTTACATATGATGAAAAACAGCAATAAATTGTAGAATTAATTCAATTATATTAAATAGTTTAGTTGACATAATTAAATTATTAAATTTATTCTTTTCCTTAAAGAGTTTCCTATTCAGATAAAAACATATTTTTTAATATTTATACCCTTTCCTTTTTATTTTATATATTTTGTGTTCTTTAATTCCTTCCTCTTTTTTCTCTGATAAGAAACAATAAAAGAAAACACAAAAAGAACACAAACAGTCCACTACAAACTTTAAAATTTATTTAAACTTTGTTTTAATAATTTTGATCTGTGAGACAAATTAAAAAAAGAAAAAGGAAATTTTAATTAAAATTTAATTATTAATAAATCATTTTAAGTGATTAAAAAAATATAATTGATGTAAAATATAATTAATTTTTTATGTTAAAAAATAAAAAGTTTTAAATTTATTAATTGAAGTTAGTGTTAAATTGCCTTCAAAAACACAAACTCTTTTGTTTTTAAATTTCAAAAAAGAGACTTTTTTTTAGCTCAACTCATTTAATTAAATTCAAATTTTTAAAGTTTAAGTTCTTTCCTTTACATCTCTCACCCTTTACAAAATGGTCAAAGGACATAATGGTCAAACAGCTAATTAATTAATTGAATTTAGAGTAAGCGTATGAAAAACAGGAGTTTTACTAAATAGAAAAAAATTGACCATTCTGTACCTTGACCATTTTGTCCTTTGACCATTCTGTCCCTTGACCATTTTGAAGAATAGGAAGGTACAACGTTCAAAAAACAATCTCCAATATATAATTTAAAAAATAAACAAAATAAATTTCATTTAATGAGCCAAACTCTGTAAATATTTAATTTTATTGCACCATCAAAGTTCCTTTTTAAACAGAAAAAAAAATCCTTTTTAAACCCGAATAGATTGATCAGAAGAAGAAATATTTTTTGTTGTTGTCAAATTTAATTTAGAAGAATCAGTTCTACTTGTTAATAAGTGTATATTATGTGGTGCTGATTCTACTGTTAAATCGTTATTTTTTTCTTCTTCTTCTTCTCTTCCTTCTTCTTCTTTTTCTTCAAATAAAGAAGAAGGTTTTGATGAATTTAAAATTTGAATTTTTGGTGAATTTGCACAACAAATATTTGGAGGTATTGAAATCCTTCTATTATTATTAGAAGAAGAAGAATCTGTTGTTGCTGTTCCTCCTTTATTATTTATTATTTTTCCCCCTCCTTTATTAATTAATTCATTATTTGTTGATTTTTTTATTGCTGCCCCTCCTTTTCTTTTACTTATATGTGGATTATCTTGGTAAGCATTTTTTAATTTATACATTCTTAATTGAGTGTAAACACGTTTTAATTCTGCCTAAAATTATTAAAAAATGTTTTGTATAAATTAAGCTTTTTCAATTAAAATAAAATTGGTTTAACTGAAAAAGGTAAAAAGGAAGAGAAATAGTGTTGTAAAAAATAAAGATGTTTCCTTCTAATATAGCTTATAAATAAAAAAAGAAAGCTCCTCATGAATAGTTGAATGATTGAGTGGATTACATCCCCGTTTGGAAAAGCTTTCGATGGTCTTATATCCACCCCTATATCTGCTATTTAATAGGAAGGCTCCAAAATTTTTTTTAAAACAAACCCCCCAAAAACTAATTAAAATTAAATAAAAGAACCCTACTCGAATATCTTCAGGGTTCATATCCACAATTGGCACTTCTTGAAAATCAATGGTTCCATTTATCAAATTTTCACGCATTTTAGCAAGTGAAGGTTGTGCTCTATTACTTCCAGTTATAATGCGAGTGCTTCCACTATTAATAGTACTTCTAGCTGTGTTTTCAGTAGAAAACTGTTTTTAAAAAAGAATTTAAAAATTAAAAATAAAAGAAACCAAAAATTTAGGAACAATAATTGCCATAATATTCAAAGAAATTGTTAGATGAAGTTGAAGAACAGCAACAAGAAAAAGGGCATCCCTTGAGCCAACTTCATTAAGTGCATATCTAAAAATAAATGAAATAGAACAAAAGAGTCTGACTCAAAATAGTTAAATTAAAGAGAAATACACAAAAAAAAAACATTAAATAAACCTAATAGCAGAAGCAACAAGGGAAATAAAAGCTTCCAAAATGACCGCTACAGTGAACTGATAACGTTCAACCCAAGTACTGTTCCTTGCCTTATAACCTTAAAAATAAATTAAATTAACCAAAAATAAAAGTCCCAAACATAATCTAATTCCATAAAACAAAACTAATTGTTCACAAAGAGAGAAAATCATTCTAAACTCTTCAATTGGGCATTGAGGCCATTGGGAAGACCACAACTCCGAACGAGTCCATGAACCAGAAGACCAAGCAAGAATACCTTAAAAACGATTCAAAAAAGAAGAAAAATAAATACCATAAAGTACAATAAGAACAGCAAACAATAAATATAAAATTAAGTCGAGTTCTCTAACAATAACGTGTTGAGCTTTTCTTACTCTATATTCTTGTAAATTTCTAGAAAATTAAAAAAAGAGGTAAAAAAAGAAAGAAAAACCTATAAATTTTAAGAATAACTGAACCATAAAATAATGTAAAACCAAGTTGACGTCCCAAATCAGCAATCCAACAACTCCATGGAATATGTTCTGGCCAGCCAAGTAGAGGCTAGAAAAGTAAGGATAAATTAAATAAAACCTAATTATACAATGGCATAGAGGATGATAGCTCCCATAAAGAAAGCTTCCATAAGTGCCCATCCTCTGTCGTGTTGTTCGTGTCTTTTCTCTCTTACAATGACCTTTTTAAAAAGAAAATTTTAAAAGTTTATAAAGAAAAAGAAACTATGATCATAAAGAAACAAAAAAGAATGCAAAGAGTTGAAAGAAGAAAGAAAATATTTTGGGGAAGAAGCCAATCGTTGCGGCAAAATTGTTCATTATATTCATCATTATCATCGTTACAACAAGAACGCGCAAATATTCGAATACCTCCATGGAGAGAGTATGAGCACTAAAAAACAAAATAGTTTTCTTTTTGTTAAGTTTAATAGAAAAAGAAAACATTTAAAAATGAACAAATTTACTCAATTAATTAAAAGAAAATTTAATTTAAAGTTTATGACAAATGAAGAATTAAAGCAACAATCATACAAAATACATAAAACCAAATGGTCAACTCGAAATGGTCAAAATTTACGTACATGTGTTTGGCACTCAGAAATTGCACAAACATCCAAAAAAAGTTGGGGAAATCTTATTTGAAGATATTTGTGAGGGTCAGTAGTTTTATAAATTGCCAAAGGCACCCAATAAGGATTACTGGAATGTTCATTACATATTAATTGGAATGCAAAGGAAGGCGAATTAATTGAATCAGGTTGTGCTAAAGGTGTTGTAGTTATTGTGGAATTAGGAGGGAGAGCTGTACAAAAATAAATAAATATTAAGGGGTTTTAATTCTTCTTTTTAAAGGGAAAAAGAATTTCTTAAAAATTAAAAAAAAATTTTTTTTAATTTTTTTCTCTGTTTAAATAATCCAAAAAAAAATAAAGGTAAAATACCAACAATTATTTGAAGTAACAATGTTTGGATGTTTTGAATAAATTTGAGCAAGGGATAAAATCAAAGCCATTTGTGTTCCTTCTCTCCTTTCTTTTTCGTCTGTTTTATTTATTTTTTCAATTATTCTTTGAATTGATCCATTAATTAATTTTTGAATTAAATGGCCATTAAGTATTATTATTTTATTGTTATTATTATTGCAAGACCATAATAAATTGTCTAATTGAAAGAGTAAATCTTTTAGAGAATTTAAAGGACGGGAGATTGAAGAAGCTTTCCGCCTTTCTATTGAATGGAAATTTGATGGAAGGGAAGTCTAAAAAATGTTTAAAAAAGTTGAAAGGAAATTCTAATGAAATGATCACCCAAAAATAATTAAAAAAAATTTTTTTTTCTAAATTTAAATTTATATCTCATTTGAAAGAGTTTAAAAGGTGAATAGAATGAGACCGATATTATCATGATTGGTTAAGTTGGAAAAAATGATGGTCTGTCAATAGAAGATGGAGTAATGGGGGAATAGCCTTATAAATAAATACTTTGAGTTTTTTTTTAAATTTTCAACAGTCTATTGCTTATTGTTAGTTAATACAAGGTTAAATACTTCAAATACGGTCTCATTAGATTCACCCCAAAATAGAGTAATAAAATAAAATTTCTTCTAAAAGGCTAAAAAAAGACTTTTTGGGTGACACTTTTTTTTATCATTTTCCAACCAAAAAAATTAAAGAAAAAAAATATAAAAATTAATTAAAAAACCTCAGGCATGTAATCCTCTTCTTCAAAGGCCAAAATATTATTTTTAACAAATAGGAGCAATAAATTGAAAATAAATAATACAAAAAATAAAGTCCATGACTGCATCCCAAATTAGAAGAAAATAATTTTATTAAAGAATAAATTTAATAAAATAAATTGAAGGAAGGAATATTTCATAGTTTACATCAAATCTGAAAGAAAAAATAATTTTATAAAAAGAGGAGGGAAATTATAAAAAAAATATTTGTAATGGTACTCTAGGGAAAAGAATGAACTTTTTTGAATTTATGGGAAATTTTTGAGATATTTTTTGAATAATTTTTAAAGTCAAAAACAACTTGTAAAAATGTTGGTTTTTTAAGGGTAAAATAGATGAGAAAATACTCTTCTTGAAAATCGATATTTTTCAAATTTTGATTTGTTTGAACAACTGCAATTTAGAAACAATAAAGAATAGAAGGGGGAATTCTATATGTGTGGACATATTTTTTTAAAAACAGGGAAACGAAATCAAAACAAAAGAAGACATAAACAAGTAAAATAACTATGGATAGGAATTCTTAAAATTTCGGTTGTGGAACATGGGCCTGGGATTCAGGAAACTCCTAGAATATTTTAAAATGTCTGGGCTTGCATTTGAACCTCAGCCTTTGGCCTAGAAATAGACCAACGTTGTTCTATGAATTAAAAGACCTTCATTAAAATATTTAAAAGTAATTATTTTGGCAAAATGTTATTTTTATTTATTTTTTCAGAATGTCAACTTTTTATAACAGCAAATCCTATTAGGTATATAATTGAGAAGAGTTTGTCTGTTTGTTTGTCCCTTTATAGTAAAGTTATTTGAAGGAAGAGAAAGCGATGGTTTTTAAGTATAAAAGCCAAGTTCTTTTTCTTCATTTTTAACCTCACAAAATCATCATCAAAACCAACAGAGTCTACATAAAATCAAACAACAGCACTTCATGCCTTCTACTGCTTGCATCTAATAGAGCTCGACACATGACGGACACGAAGTCTTCGACGCGGCCTCTATCACTATTGGAGTTCTTTCCTAGTGCCTGTGATGTTCAAATCATGTGTTGCCTTAGGTAAGATTATTTTCTTATTTTTAAAACTACTTATAATTTTTATTCATTTTTCAGAGTTGTGGATCTGCTTAGTGACTTCAACAACAAGATCAAATCAAGGCTGGTATGAGAAACAACAATGGAGAAAGGAGAAGGGAAGATAGCCAGGTGTGTGATTTTTCTTAATTTATTGTATTGTCAAGTTAATTTTTAGTTTGCTCTTAGTCTACAGCAGAAACTAGAAGTGGTTCTTCCCGGTGTTTCTCAACGCTGATGTGTACATCTGTTTACGTGCCAGGACTGCTTTTGTTCATTGGCTTTGGTTTGAGTTTGGATTTGCCAATTTCGGTGCAGATGGAATTCTGCTCACTGAATCTAATCTTCCTACTCTGGTGGGACTTTTCTGGGGATCTATCACTCTTGGCTGCATTCGCTGGTTGGAGGCACGCCCCGTGGTGGAAAATGGATCCTACTGGTAGGTACTTCATAGTGTCGACGTCTATTGCTTCGCGCTTTAGTTCGTGAATAAGGACCAAGGGGATATCTCCGTGGGTGAAGTCCAAACACCCAGTGGTGATGTCTTCGCTGGTTTGTGTGCAGTTTAAGAGTAGATCGTTCCACAGGAAATTCCACCAAAGTAGGAAGGTTATATTCAGTGAGCAAAATTCCTTCTTCACTTAAATGAACAAATTTGAATTCAAAACAACTCCAATAAACAAAAACAACCCTAAGGCCGGTAAGAGAAACAACAATGGAGAAAGGAGAAGGGAAGATAGCCAGGTGTGTGATTTTTCTTAATTTATTGTATTGTCAAGTTAATTTTTAGTTTGCTCTTAGTCTACAGCAGAAACTAGAAGTGGTTCTTCCCGGTGTTTCTCAACGCTGATGTGTACATCTGTTTACGTGCCAGGACTGCTTTTGTTCATTGGCTTTGGTTTGAGTTTGGATTTGCCAATTTCGGTGCAGATGGAATTCTGCTCACTGAATCTAATCTTCCTACTCTGGTGGGACTTTTCTGGGGATCTATCACTCTTGGCTGCATTCGCTGGTTGGAGGCACGCCCCGTGGTGGAAAATGGATCCTACTGGTAGGTACTTCATAGTGTCGACGTCTATTGCTTCGCGCTTTAGTTCGTGAATAAGGACCAAGGGGATATCTCCGTGGGTGAAGTCCAAACACCCAGTGGTGATGTCTTCGCTGGTTTGTGTGCAGTTTAAGAGTAGATCGATCTACAGAAAAGCCCACCAAAGCTGGAAGATTATATTTAATGAGCAAAATTCCATACTCACTGAAATTGATAAATTTGATTAAGACCAATAAACAAAAACAACCCTCGCATTTAAACAAGAGAAATGCAACAACGATGAGAAACGCTCGAAAGAGAACCACCCTACTGAGGCATCTTCTCTGCTACTGGCCACATTCTTTGTACTTGAACAAACCGGACAAGACTATGCTGGAACTCATAAAAACCTTAACTGCATCTTCATTAGCGTCAGGGCATCAACCATAACGCGCAAGAAGCTTTCTCTATGTTTATATTATTTTTTGTTTTTCTTTTTTCCTTTTATTTATTTGATTTTGTTGTTTCTGTTCGTGCATTTCCATTTCATTTATTTATTTTCTAACTTAATTTTTCAGATTACTATTAAGATGGAATCTAAAAATGAAAGTAAACAAAAGCGTTCAGCAAATGAATATCGACTAAATGAAGACAATGAACTTCGTCTAGAAGTTGGGAATGAAGAAGTTATTGGTGAACTACTGAAGGCAAGGAAGAAGTATATGGATCTCCATTATCAATGCATAAACGTTATACACTCCTCCAGATTTGCACATTTATTTAAAACCGACTTTCCTTAAAAGGTTTAATTTGAGGTATATAGGTTTATTTATTGTTAGTATTCCCTATGCTAAATTGATGAAAAACGCGTTGAATCAAATTTTTAATTTTTTTTTAAAACGAAAGTTTATTCGCAATTAATCGCAATAATTATATTTCTTTAAATAAACTTTCGTGACCCACATTTCGGTAAAGCGACATTTCGGTAATGAACCAAAATACGACATCTCGGTAACCGACATTTCGGTAATTAACTTCAATTCAAAATTCGGTAAATGACGTCTAAATCAATAAAATTTTGGCGTCCATTTTCCGATCCCTTCCCATACGATTAATAACTTCTAATTTTGTTTTTTACTTAAATTTAGGTGGTAATTAATGCAAGATCAGGAGTAATGGAAGGAAAGACGCCATTTGGCACAAAGGTTTAATTTTTAATTTTATTTTTAATTTTATTTAAATTTTATTTAGGACATTGATACACATTTCAGATGACTGGTGTAACGTTGCCAACCGAGATGCCCATCAATAGCAAGAGCGGCGAAAAGGATGATGGATGTGTACATGGCTACACTCGGAATTGAAGGGCTCAATCATCCCCCATCAATTCAAAGAGTCTTGTGAAGCAATTAGGAAAATTTTAAGGAAAATCTGGTCCTTGTTCCAAGGTTTTAGTTTTTAAATTAAATTGTTGAACAATTTTGTAGTTTATTAAGCATATTTGTACCGAAATGTACAATTTTTAGTCATTTACCAAAATAACATTACCGAAATGTCGTTTTACCGAAATGTCGCCATTACCGAAATGTCGTTTTACCGAAATGTCGTTTTACCGAAATGTCGTTTACCGAAATGTGGTGGAGCCATAAACTTTTTAATAGAGAAAAAAAGGAAAACTTTTAAATTATTTTGTTTAATTATTCGCGATAAATTATTGAAACAATTTTATTTTCTTTAAAGATAATTTTTAAATAATCATTTTTAAAAACATGTTTGAAAAAACTTTGCTAGAGCGGTTTGGAGCCGCGAAGCGGCGACAAAGCGCTCGTTTAATTAAAAAGATTATTTTTTGTGACAAATTTAGAAATAAAAAAAAGGTTAAAAAATTAAAGAAAACTTTCTTTTTATTTTTAGTAAAGTCAAAAAATAAAATTTACTCAGTTACCATGTTAACATAAAAAAAATCCTCCCAACAGTGAAAATAAGGGTATATTTTTTAAATAAAATTGAAAAATAACAGAACTACATTTTTCTTTTAAAATTAGGGTGAATAAATGTTTATTAAACAAAAGGGCTGAAAAAAGGGAAAATTGGCTCGATTTTTGTCTTTTAAAACCAAAAATAAATAGACTTTTTCGGATAAAGGAAATAGTTGTGAAAGTGACTCTAACAGTCCTTTTATTTTATTCAGTCTGTTAAGTTTAATATTAAACTAGAGCCCGGAACAGGAACAGGACCTGATCCTGTTTCCTGGTTTCCTGGTCCGGTTTCCTGGGTTTTTTGATATCACCAGGATGAAACCAGGAACAGGAATTCCTGGTTTTCCTGGTTTCAGGTCCTGGTCATTCAATTTTCATTTCCTGTTTCCTGATCCTGGTCCTGATTTTTTCAAAATTCCGGGCTCTATATTAAACTTAAGTTTTGAGTCTAAGTTTATTTTAAAGCTGCAAGGTTTATTGTACTATAAAAACCCCTCATTTTTCTCTTCCCAAAACATTTTACTATAAAAGAAAATAAACTTTTCTCAATTAAATAATTGTGTTTAAAAATAAAATCTTTTTTCTTAAATTAAAGTATAAAAATTAAAATGTGAAGAGATAAAAGAATATTTTACGTAAAAATGCTCTCCGTTAAATATTTTTGGTTTCCTTTTTTTTCAACCTCATCATTCTCTAAAAATATTTTTTTTTCTTTAAAGTCAGTTGTTCATTTATTTGTTGGGCAAAATATTAAAAAAAGAGAAAAGAAAATTTATGTGTTTAGTTTTTTTTATTTGAAAGCTTTTTTTAATGCTTTCTCTTATTCACACGCCAAAATATTCATCTTAAACGATCTGTGGCTTATTACAGGAAATAAATTAAGATAATGTGTTTTTCTTTAAAAAAAGGTTAAAAAAATAAAATTAAATAAAATTAAAATTTATTAAAATTGGATAAAACTTTTAGAAAATAAAAAAAATTGTCTGATCTTTTTAGAAGAAATTTTATTTATTTTATATGAAGGGAAACTTTAATGAAAAAAAAAGAATTAATTAGAGTGACCTAGAGAAGGGAAATTTTGTTTAAATGTTCTTTAAAGTGTTAAAAAGCCTCCGTAAAAATTTAATATTTTTTGGACAATTTTTGGTAAAATTAAGCCAAAAAAACCGACAAAAAGAGGACTAATTTTATTGAAAATTCGAGTTCATCGCCCATAACTTTTCAGATACTTAATCAAAAAATGTGAAATTTTTAGCAAAATTAAAGGGAAGTGTTGCCTATTTATTGGCAAAATTTCAGAATTTTAGCTTAAAAATTGTTAGTTAAAAAAAGTTTAGTAACGTTGGTTGACATAAAATACGCCTGTTCAAAGTTTGGAAATAAATATTTAAAAAAGAATTAAAAAATGAAACAAAATATGTGTTATTATATAGTAAATAAAATGCTTTATTTTTATTATTATTTATTATCTCCAAAAGAGACAGAAGATATTATTGTTTGTGCAATAATAATAATAATAATAAAGGCTAAGAACACATCCAAATAATCCCCCCTTTTTTTTTTTTTTTTTTTTTTTTTTTTTTTTTGTCAACTCATAGAGCAGCTTCCCACACAATTCGATAAATTTTTGGTATGGGACACCAAAGGCCGCGATGTTGTTGGGCCAATAGAGAAAATCAGAGGGGAAAGTCGAGAAGAAAAAAGGAAAAAAGAAGAAAAAATGGCATTATGTTTGTGTATACTTTTTAGCCGGTTTTGCCCTTCACTCTTTTGCCATTCCTTTCTTCTTTCTTTTTTTCCCCCTTTTTTTCTTCTGTTGCCAGTATTAAATGCAAGAAGTTGAATAGAAGAAGAAAAGGAAATTTTGTCTAACAAACACTCTCTTACGTTGCCATAAGAAGAAAAGGAGGGAGCGGATAAAGAGGGGAATATTTAAAATAAAATGGCTTTAATTTTTTCTGGAAATTAAATAATTATTTAAAAACATTAAAAGAATATTTTAATAATTAAATTTCTTAAGGAAAACTCAATTGCTTTTAATAGGATTCGAACCCGAACCTTATATTTAAATTAGACAGCGGCTTTATCCACTAAACCACAATTGTATTATTGGAAAACTTTCAATTATTATTATTGAGTAGAAAAAGAATTGTGAGAAAAATGAGAATGTTTAAAGGAAAAAATGAAAATAAATAACTAAACCCATAATCTTTACTATTTTCCATTTTTAAGGAAAATAAAAATAAATTCTTTCTTTAACCTAAAATTTAAAAATAAATGTCTTTGGTTGTCAGCACGCAAATTCTTTTTAAAAAAAATAAAAAATTACAATTTTTCATTAAAATTTAAATAATTTAGTTCCTTATTTTTTAAAAAGGATTTTATTTTTTAATTTTAAAGGTAAATTCCCTCTCTTTTTTTAAAGAAAAAAATTAATTAAATTTTAAAATTAAAAGTCTTTACCAAATAAATTCATTAAAACCTTCAGAAGACTTTTAGTTTTTTATTTTTTAATAATTAAAATTAAATTAATATTCCCTTTGAATTAATTAAATTATAAGGGATACATGTTTTAATTTTTAAATAAAATTTAATAAGTAAGGTAATTAAATTAATTAATTTTTTTTAAAACTATTTTTAAATTTAATCAAAAAACAATAAAAAAAACAAAAAAAATGGCAGACAATTTAAGTACTAAAAAAACATTTTTCAAAGAAAATCCTAAGATTAATAATTAAAATAATAATTAAAATCTAAAACAAAAATCAACAAAATAAAAACAATTTTTTTCATTATCAACGCGTAACAATTTAAGGATAATGAGGTCAGAGAAATAAAAGAGAGCTTTAAGAAGGCTAACCCCAAAAGATCAACTACATGGCCTGGTAGAGTGCCAAAAATTGTAACAAATTAATGAATAGATATTTTTAAGTAAATATGGTATCAATGGATAGAGCAGAAAATAAGCTACAAAATACCAAAGAATCAAAATATTTGTAAAGCTAGAAAAAAAAGTTGTGGTCAAAAAACTTCCAAAAAATCGCCCCAAAATTCAATAATTAAATAAACTTGAAAACCCTTTAAAAAATAAAAAGTTGATCTTCAGGGTTAACCCTCCCTTTAAAACTATTTTTTTTAATTTTCTTTTTAAAACTGAATTTAATTGAATAATTTAAAAAAATAAAATAAAAGAATACAATAAAAATTAAATTTAATTAATTTAATTTTAAAAGTAATAAATTCAGTTCTTTTTATTTAAAAAAAAAGAGAAGAACCAATGGAAAAAATATAATTTTTGGTGATTTTATTTGCATAACCAAAAAATAATTTTTTTTAATTTATATTATTTTTAAAGACTTTTCTAACAAAAATTAAATTTTTTAAATTATTTATTTTTTAGTTATACCTTTATTTTGTGTGTAATTTGTAAAGAAAAAAAAATTTAAAAAAAAATCATAAAACCAATAAATTCTAATTTTTATTAAATAACCAAAAAAAAATTTTTTAATTAAATTTAAAAAAAAATACTATGAGAGAAAACTAAACATAGAAGAAGCGTAAGCCATTGCCCTCACCTTTGGATGTGGAACAGCCTCAAACGAAGTAAGCTTTGGAGGAAATAAACAATCCCCCGTAATGTTGATAAAAGCTCCTTTATTTCCAATAGTATCACAACTAAAAATAAATAAATTAAAAAAAAAAAAGAAATTTAATTCAATTTTTTTTGTTAAATAAACAAAAAGAAGATAAAAAAATCCCCTTTAAATTTGAATAATTTCAATTACCGTATTTTCTTGATTAGTCCCTTCCCTCGATTAACTACCCCCTCAAGAGAAGGGGGTGAAACAATAATTACCCTCACTCTATTAACTACCCCCTCCATAGAAGGGCTGAAACAATAATTACCCAGGGTTATTAATCAAGAAAATACGGTAATTAAAAATTAGTCTTTTAACAGGCAATTACCCTGACAAATTTAATAAAAATAAAAACAAACTAATTGGGAGCACTGAAGATTGTCCAACATTTTCCATTATGATGTGACTCATATCCGTCTGGTTTAACTTCATGACTTCTAAAAATTAATTAAAAAAAAAGAAAATAAATTTAAAAAATAAACCTAATGACATAAACAAGTCCATTCTCTTTCAAAAACTTTTCGGTAACATCAGGCCCAAATTGAGTGCCCACACCCCTTTTAGACGGGGAACGTCCAGAGAACTCTTGAGGATCAGACCTTTTTTAATTAAAAATTAATTAAATTTAATTAAATTTAAAAAACCAAAGAAGATCACACATAATTCCCTCATCTGGAGGTTGCCTGTTTCGATTAACCTTCCTTATTCTATCTAAAGTAACCCCATCTTCTGCAAACAATCCTCCATGGCAAACAAAAATCTTTTCATTAACAACATGACAAAGAGGTAAAAAATTAAATATTTCTGTAAAAAGTTCTGCCATTTTTGCGTTGTATTTACTTTTAACTTCCCCTTCAAATCCATACATTTTATTCATAACATCAGATTCGTGATTCCCTCTGCTCATATAAAAATGGTTTGGCAACAATAATTTGAAGCCGAAAAGAGTGAAAATTGCCTCAACAGAGAAAGAACCTCTAAACAATTTTTTAAAAATTAAATAAAAATTTCCCAAAAATGCAAACCTGTCAACAAAATCTCCATTAAAAAGATAAGGATTTTCTTCTGAAGGAAGTCCATTTAATTCAAAAATATTGCAAAGATCGTAAAATTGTCCATGAATCTGTGAATTTATTTAAATTAATAAATTATTTTTAAAAAATTATACGTCTCCACAAATTGTAAATTTCTGTTTAGAAGGTACTTGAATATCCACAAGTGATGGTAACTTCATCAAATATTCACGCACTGACAATAAAATCTGAAACAAAATTTTTTAAATTATTTTAAAGAGTTCAACCTTATAAGCATATTTTATGTGCAATTTTCGTTGATCTTTGAATGTTTTAATTAATTCCTTCATAAAATCTGCGGTGATTTCTCCTTCCAAATGAGGACCGGAATAATTCGTTTCCACAGCTTAGATTAAATTAATTAAAAAATTAATGGGTTAGGAATGGTCCCAGCTATTTTTTACGTTAAAAGATTGATTCAGGAGTCCAATAATTAAAAAAAGTTAACCGTCATACGTCCCAGAATTTTAAAGTCGAATGCTTTTTTAAGTTCAATGTATTGAAGTCCTTTACCCAATCAAAAACCCTCTCTATTAGAAGTCCTTCTGTTTAATTAGAACCCGTTTAACTCTCGATTAAAACCCCCTCTCTATTAGAGAGACTTCTTTATTATTTCTGAAGGCGTACAAATTCAGAGAATAAAAAATAAGTGTAAAAACTAACTAAAATCCTCCAATTTAACGGACTCGGCCACACTTATTATTGTATGATCCGAAGCAATTGCTTTTTCAAAAGCCAACCTTCTAACAATTTTGTTGCATTCCTGATATTTATTTTGAGCATCTTTGTTAGTAGGAATCATTTTACGGACTCGATCATAATCAGCTAAGGCTAAATTAAACTTGCTTAAAGCCATATTAGCAGATGCCCTTCTATAATAGGCCTTTAAAATAAAAACAAAATTTAAAACAAAATTTAAAGCAAAACCTTAACATAACTTGAATCTAATTCAATAGCCTTATTTGCATCTGCTAAGGCTAAACCATAAAGCTCTTTCTTCAAATAAGCAAAAGAACGATTTCCATAATAATGAGCCATTGAAGAATCCAAAAGAATACATTTTGTATATAATTCTGCAGCAACATCATATTGATCTTCTAAAAAGGTAGATTTTAAAATTGGCTCTAAAGTTTGAGTCCAAGTAAAGCTTCCCCTAATTAACGTATTTTTTATTACACGCTCCGTAACCAACAAAATCAACAAAACTCCAAGAAAGTTTTTTCAATTAAAAATTTAAATAAAAACCTTTAAAAAATCCATTAGCTTTTTCTTTAATTAAAGCAGCCAATTCTTTTTCACCTTTAGCAGATAACAAACATTCTTCAATAATCTTTTCAGTTTTTTCATTCCATTTTAACGTTATACAATTATTTGTTGCTATAGAATTATCATTTGTAGAATTTTCCATGTTTTTCTTAAATTAAAAAATTAGATGAAACCAAAGAATAAATTGATAAATTAAAAATATCCTCACAAACAAATTCCACCAATTTCTAACCGAAAAACCGAAAACTTTGTGAATCAAATTTGCTTAAAATATAGTCAATATGCAAGGATAAATGATAGGCTATTGATGACTGATAAAAATTAATCACCGTTGAAGTTAGCAACAAAAAATCCAATCATTTATTTACGAAAAGGGGTCATTCGACGCAGCTTTTTAAGGCGTAGAAATTTAAATAAAAATAAAAACATAATGCCAAATTAATAAATAATTACGCCAAAAATAAAAAAACTAAAATAATTTTGATTAAAAATTGGACAATTAATTAAATGTGGTTAGCCGGTTTTACATTAATAGCATTATATTCTGCTTTCTTGCTTTTACCTGTATTATTTTTGGCATTTTTAATTCGTGGATTTCCACTTTCCCTTTAAAAAATTAATTGAAAATATTAATATTAGTAAAATCAATAAAAAAAACAATTATTATTTATTTCTAATTTTCTTCAACTATTTTGTTTTGATTTTCTACAATTAAAAAAGGTTAAATTATCATCTTTTAAGAATAATTAATTTATAAATTAACAGATGTTTTCATTTGAACGATTTATGGGGATTGGTGAAGCTTCTTCATTTTCTGTTCAATTAAGATGCTTTTCTCCTCCATTTTTTCAAAACTATGACACACAAAAAATTAATGAGCTAACATATGGTGGAAAGGTTTAATTTATGGTTCTTATTCTCAGACTTTTCTTGAATTAGCTAATATTCAAAAAAAAATGTGCCATGAATAAGTGCCAATTATTTTTAGATACTTTTACCGACTTCATGCCTGGATACTTTGGTTAGACGAAATATTCAATGGCCAATGTTGTTTAAATTGACCAATATAAACCCTGAACATCAAAAGTCTACTCATGCAGGGGTTCTTGAATTTTTAGCAGAAGAGGGAAGATGTTATTTGCCTTCTTGGGTATTTCATTCTTTTCACAAATTTTTTTAAAATAAATTTAGATGATGAACCAATTGTGTCTTTTGGAAGGAGATTTAATTCAAATAGAATATCGGTCAATTTATTTAAAATTTATAAAATAAATTAACTTCGTTAGGTCACTCCCAGCTGCCACTTATGCAAAATTCAAGCCTATGGCAACAGATTTTTATCATGTTACAAACCCTAAAGCCATGCTTGAGGTTCTTTTCTATTTAAATTGTTAAATTAATAGGCTGCCAAGGAACTCTTCTTTTAAATGTACTTTTTCGGATTTACATTGCCAAAACGTTGTTTACATAATTAGGCCCTTGGACCTGTTGACCTAATTAATTTTTGTTTAAAAAATAGGTTGAACTTCGCAAATTTGCTTGCCTCACAAAAGGTGATGTTATTGCTGTTCAGGTTATTTGAGTAAATAAAAAAGAAATAAACCCTTTAAACAGTATAACGACCAAGTTTTTGAATTTAAAGTAATGTCACTTAAACCGCAAAATGCAGTGACTATAATTGAATGTGATATAAATATTGAATTTGATGCTGCGGAAGGTTATGTTGAACCTGAAAAGCCGAAAGAAAATAAAGCAGATAATCAAGGGGCAGAAGGAGGTTTAATAAAAGTAAATTGTTTAAAAGATTTTGCACTTTAATTTACTAAAATAATTTTAAGGGTGATTCGACTGTTGCACCCCCAGAAGACGCAAAAGATGTTTGGAAGCCTTTTGCTGGGTCAGGTTATCGTTTGGATGGAAAAGGCGCTTCACAGAGTAATGCAGAAATTGACCGGAAATCTGTGAGTCGTTTAGTAAAGGCCAATGAGAAAATTGCTCAACAAACGGCTCCTTCTTCTTCTAAACAGGTTTTTATTCATAAATTTAGTTAAAAGACTGTTTCTTTGTTGAGTTTAATGTTAATACTTTTGTGGAAATGCCTTGCCGAGATATTGATCCATAAAGATTTTTTTTAATCCGTGCAGGCGTTTAAGACCATTTTTAAACTATTAAAAAGGCTACATTGAGAACGGATAGAGTAAAATATTATCCCTAACACATCCCTTGAAATATATCTTTACACTAAAGAATAATTAAAAAACTGGGTAATGAAAATAAAATTCAAAAAGGCCAAGTTCATTAAAAATAAAGGAACTTGAATTTTAGGGGGTCTTTGTCTGCTAAATGCCCTTATTCTTTTTAAAGAATTAATTTTTCAATTTCAGTCAATTGAATCAATTACTAAAATACAACATGCTTTAGCTGCTAATCCGATTATTGTAGATGAGAATTATGTTCCGTGTAAACTGAGTTTTGTTCGAACAGATTACAAGAGCAGAGCAGTCCTTGAAAAACTTGCAAGAGAACAAAATGGGAATTTTGACGATGAATTAAAAAAGCCTTTTAGTGGGAAGGGACACACAATTCGTTGAATTTGGTGGATAAAAATCCCTTTAAAAATTGATAAATTGTACAATTTGTGCATTAAATAATAAATAATTTAATTGTTTTTATTTTAATTAAATTAAAGGGAAAATACCCTTATTTTAATCTTTAAATTGTTTTTAATTAAAACAGTTTTACTTTTATTTAAAGAAATAAATGGCTAGGATAGCCAAAAGAAAGAAGGTTTTTTTTAAACTTTTTTTTTTAAGCTTCTTTTAATTTAGGGAAAATCAGCAAGGGCTTCAAAGAGAGGATTGCTTGGTGTTTCTGCAACTGCAATTGGAAAGAAAAAGTCGAAACAATTTGTAGGTTATTTTAGTTATTTAATGCACTAGGTAAGAGAATTTTAAAGTATTAAAATTCAATATAAAAGGTGGAAAAAGGTCTGGATTCTCTCATGTACTCAAAGTCCATTCCCAGACATTTTAAAGCATATTGAGGTTTTCTTAAGTCCGAGGACTGTGTTTAGTCAAAGTCAATAAATTAGGAAAACATGCCTAGGGCCTATAGCTTTATTATTTTTAAAAATTCCTATCTCTACTAAACTTTTCTTTTATTTTAGCAAAAACGTTCTGAAGGACGTAAAAGCAAAGCAGATGAAAAAAAGTTTGAAGAAATTTTACGTGAAAATGTTTCTAGCAAAGAAAAACCAGTAGAACGTCGATCTCCACATTCCTTTATTATTCATACCGGAAAAGTTGGTCCTGTTGTTCGTCAGCTTGAGAAAGATTTGAGAAAAGTAATGAGTCCATTTACTTCTAAAGAATTAAAGGTTTTTTTTTATTAAAATTGTAAAAATATTTTTCCTTAATTTTTAGGTTAAAAAACGAAACAATTTAAAGGACTTTATAGTAAATTCACAATATTTGGGTGTTTCTCATTTGCTTGTTTTAACGAGAACTGCTATCTCTGTAAATCTTAGGATAATTAGAAATTCTCAAGGGCCAACTTTACATTTTAAAGGTTTTTATTTTCTTTTAATTCGACTCTAGAGTTTGTCTCATTTTCCTTCCCATTTTCTCTCCTTCTTGCAATTTATCTGTTCCAATTTTAGTAGAAAAATATTGTCTATCTCACGATGTTTTGGCAGCCCAAAAGAGACCAACAATTTACAAAGAACTTTTCAAAGATCCCCCTTTAATTGTTATGAAGGGACTTTCATCAAACAGTGAAAGACGTTTGCAATTAATACAGACTGTGTTTCAGAATATGTTTCCTGAAATTGATGTGGACAGAGTAAGAGAATAATTCCCTGAATCAATCCTTTGGGATAAAATGACTCTGAAAATCAACTCCATTTTTATTTATTTTTATGAAGTTGATTTTCAGAGTTGCCGGAATACTTAATTATTTTTTCTTTTACTAGGTCAAATTGGGTGCAATTAAAAGAACTCTTTTACTTCATTATGACCCTGAAGAGGATTTATTTGAATTTCGACATTAGTTTGAATTTTTTAAATTATTTAAAACTTTTTCAGTTCAATAAAAACTGTTCCAGCAGGAGTTTGTCGTTCAACAAAGAAATTAATGAAAAATAAAGTGCCTGATCTTTCAAAATATAAGGACATTAGTGATTTTATGCTAAAGTAATTCTTTTTTATAATAATAAAACGTTCACACCCAACAGGCCTCGAACCTGCGTAATCTTTTCATTTTTAACCCACTGAGCTAGGAATGCACGACCAGACTTTGCTTATTTCCCCTTCTCTAATCTAAGGGTTTTCTCCCTCTCACCTATTCATAAAGAATAAAATTAATTTTCTTTAAAATTTAAGACCTGAACAACTTAGTGACAGCGAATTTGAAGGAGAACAAGTTGAAATAGATTTAAAACAGGACATTGGTACTCGTTGGAAAAAAGCTGGACAGAAGACCAAATTAAGTATTTTTTTTAATTTAAAGGAAAGAATTTTTAAAAATTAATTGAAAGGATTAATTGAAATTGGGCCAAGAATGACCTTGCGTTTAACAAAAATTGAAGCTGGAATTAATGATGGGGAAGTTCTTTACCATGCTTTTGTTGAAAAGGATGTGAAGGAAATGAATAGTTAAACAAATCCCTGGGTCGTGGGGTCCCCTCTGTCGATGGGGGGACCTCGCGGTTGTGGGGTGTTTTTTGCATACATTTAAATTGTTGATAAATATTTAAATATTTTTTAATTTACCATTTTGAAAATTTTTAATGAAATATTTTTAAAAAATGTATAAATATTATTATGAAAAAAGGTCGTATAAAAAGAAGAAAAAATGAAAATATGGAAGGAAGGTTTCTTATAACCTTCTATTTATGTAATTCTTTTAGAGAAATTTAAATTTTAAAAATTTTATAGAAAAGCATAGAAAAATATATAAAAATCAAATCTCTAAGATTTAAAAACAGCACAAAAATAATTTGTTCTTTTCTCTTTAAGGTGTCATACGCATTTTTGCCTTGAACTCCTCCAGCACTTCAGGCTTTATCCAGTACTCAATTGGCTTGTCAAAATCTTGCGTATTTGGAACTTTTTGGGCAGATTGCGCTTTCTGTTTTCTGACTTGCGAAGTGCCTTAAATATAATTTTTTTAAAGGTTGTCTGAACAACTCCCTCAGAAAAAAGCTTTTTATTATTATAAACCCTCAACCAATAAACAATAAATCTCTTAAGTACCCCCAATTAAAGAAGCATTTATTACCTTGCTCTAGCTGTGGATTCTCTTCTTTAGATCCTTTGTTGCGAAATCCCTCTTGGCCGATTCCTCCCAAGTAACTAAATTCTTCACCGTCAGGATTAAGGTCAAGCTCTTTGCTAAACTTTTTGTCGAATTGTCCGTATTTCATTCTGTTCTTCTTATTGTTTTTTCCTTGGCCATAAATTAGTCTTATTGGCTCATTTCCAGCCTGTAAAAAAGGTTTATTGAAGAAGAATATTTAAAAAAAAACCTCCTCCGATTCATCTGAAGATGTTTCCCATTTAAGCTGTTTATCATAAACTTCCTCTTCACGCAATTCAGGATGTCCACCACGAGGACAATGAAGACATTTATAAGGACAAGCTAAATGATAATAAAAAAATGATCGTTTAAACAAAAAATACGTGTTATCTTTTCCAGATCTGGATGTTTATACATTGCTATAGATGTCAAAGCTTTTTTTAGAAATAAAAATATAAATTATCTAAATTTAATAAATATTTAGTAAAAAAATAATAAATCAAAATTAGAAAACAGAAAGAAAAGACACAAAAACAAGAAAACGATGATTTCATAACCTAATTTTCGCCATTGGACAAAAAGTCATTTAATAAACAGAATGCCAAAATTGTAAAATTTTAAACTCTATTTATTTGCTACGTGAACAATTAAATTAAAAAAACAAATTTAATTGAATAAATTTTATTTTAAATTATTAATAAAAAATCTACATATTTAAAAAAGGTTAATTTTATATTTTATAAATTATTCTACAAAAGCTCTATAAGTATAACCCATTCGTTTTAATCTTCTGCTTTCTTCACTTCCATCTCTCATCTCTGGGGTAGAAGTTATATTTAAATATTTCTCTGTATTGTCTTCACTTAAAGGCTCCCAATGAGGACAAGACTCAAATGACCCTGAAGGTTCGTTTGGATCGCCCCATTTTGCGAAATTTGTCAGCCATCTGTTTAATTTAAACATTCAATTTTTGGCATAAATTAAATGCCATTTGTCCTCTCTATTAGAATAAAATAAAAATATACTTTGTTGTCATTCTCAATACTGCTTTATCAGCTTCTGTTCTTCTCCAAGGAGTAACAAAGAAATTAATTCCAAAAACATAGTTAAGTTCATTTCCGTGTGTACTTGCTTTGAAAGGAAAGAAAGGATTTAAAGACCAAGTACTGTCTGAATTAAAATGTTCAAAAACAAAGCGCCAAATACGAGACCCAGGCTTTTTAATATTTAGATGACAATAATTATATGTTGCTATATTACTAATTAGATCACTCATTATCTGAAAAGGAAAAAAATTATTAAATTTATTGTGGTTTAATTTGTTGCGCCGAAATATCCCCATTAATTATTTACAGAATTTCCCCCCAATTTAATATTATAATTTTGTATGAATCATTAACTACAAAGAGCAGTTAAAGAATGCGCAGTTAATATTTTTCTCCTTTTATTTTTGCATGATTAATTAAATTAACAATTTATTAAATGAGAAAAATATTTTCTTTAAAAATTGGGTTATTTGTGTTGTTCTTTTTTTTAATTTTTTGACCATAATATTGAAATGCTAAACAAAAAAAATTTTTAAATTTTGAGAGAAGTTGAAGACAACATTTTAAAGGTAAAAATAAAAGTTTAAGGTATTTGAAAGTTGAAAATTTATAAGCGCGCCCGTAACTCTCTCGCGCCGAAATCACCCTTTAAAAAGTTTATTACCAAAAAATAAACTTTAAACTAATTTTAAAATTTTCTTACCGTTACACAAGTATTTTGTAATTGAGTTTTATCTTGAAAAATTTTTTGTTTTTTTCCTGCTACCATTTTTGGAATATTATAAAGTTGTTCAAATTCATCAACTAAAGGAATTAATTGGTCAGCTAATTCTTCATTAGGCATTCTATTTCTTGCCTCAGTTAGGAGATCATACATTCTATTTTTACAATATTTTAATAATTTATTATTTGCTCGGCGCATTCCCAATGCAACTTTAAAAAAAAAAAGAAATTAATTTAATTTAATTTAATTAAAAAAATAAAGGACATTTCATTACCAACTTGAATTAAAATTTAAAAAAAATTTAGAAAGCGTTATTTGGTGTAGTGCGAAGCTCTTGAGTTTGTCACTCAATGGGTGAGGTTCGGACCCGACCAAGTGTAACAATTTTTATTTCCTTTCCTTTATCTTATAATTTATAAAAAAAATTTTTTCTTACGAAAAAGAAGTCCTTCATGTTGTGAATATCCACATATTACAGGTTTACAAACATTTATTTCATCTCTAAGTTCTTTAGGCGATTTGGGTATTAAATCACCATCAATTACTGGAGAGACAGCTAAACGCATTTCATTAAGAATTGTTTGGTCTCCGAGGAGTGTCATTTCTAAAATTGTTTTTTAATTAATAAAATTTAAATTTATTATTTAAAAGTTAAACTTTTAATAATTAAAAGAACACCATTTTTAATTGTGCACAAATGTCAACTTTTAAAATTAATTAATTGTAGCACTATTCTTATTTTAAATAATTTAATTTTACCAAAAGTTTCAGCAGGCAATTTTCTCAAAAATTGAATCATTTGTTTAGACTTTTCCGAATCCCATTCATTTTCATCATTTTTAAAGCCAAAACGTTTAGCTCTTTTTCGCGAATATTCGGCCACAGTTTCCTTTGAAGTAACTGCCCAAGTAGTCTCAGAACTTCCTCCCATTATAATCATTTGAGAAAAGAGATTTCTACTTTTGGGGCAAAGACTTAACAAATCAATTGCTGCAGCCCCTGCTGAATGTCCAAACAATGTTATTTTGTTTGGATCTCCCCCGAAAGAGGAAATATTTTTGTTAACCCATTGTAGAGCATACAATTGGTCCCATAAGCCCATATTTCCTGGGCAAACTCCATCACTGCCCGTACATAAAAATCCGAGAAGTCCAAGACGATATTGGATTGTTACGACTATAACGCCATGACGGACCAAATTTCTAAAAAAGAAATTTTTAATGAAGAAGAAATGAATAAAATTATTTAATTGATTGAGAAGAGTTTAAAAAATAAGAACAAACCGTGATACATTAGAATAATGGTATTTAACGGCAGAATCAATGATAAAACCACCTCCATGAATATAAACCTAAAAAGATTAATTAAAGTTTTCTTTTAAGGTTAATTAAAGCTTCACAAAGTTTATTTTTAAAAAGAAACCTCATCTACTGACCAAAAAACCTCTTACATATTAAAGTATATTTCAATGGAAAGTACCCAATCAAAAATGCCAAAGAACGTTTCCTCGGTACACGTAAAGTGACTCTATAGATTGTGTAATAGTCAAAGTCAAAGGCCCGTGGGTTTGTTTTCTACAGCTAACTACCTCAATTATAAAAATAATCGACACTCTAATGTGTAGCAGGTATTTTGGTCAGTTGGGTGTTTAGCCTTGAAGCGTCCCCTTTTTTATTTATTTAATTTGTTTCTTTTTACCATAACAGGCCATCCTTTTTCAAATTCGTTTGGAGCATTCCAAGAAGGAGAAATTACATTTAAATATAAACAATCTTCAGACTTTGGAATTCCTCCCAATTCTATTCTGTCCCAAATAAAGTCTTTTTGTATTGGTCTAGCCTTGTATTTATTTGTTGGTAGAGCTAGGGGTCCCCAAGAGTCTGGATGTTCTGGCTTCTGTTAAAAATTAGCAAATATTAAATTCTCTAATTTTTTCTTTTAATTTTAATTAAAATATTTGAAATTACTTAAATTTTCTAATGCAAAAGAGTTGCCATAGAATCTAATTAAAAGTAACATTTGACAAAGAATATATTTTAGCTATTAAAGGTCACTTTAATGCGAATAAATGGAACAATTAAATGAAAATACAATTATTCCCTAACATTAATTAATTAATTAATTAAGAGTAGTTTTTTCCTCTGTTAACAAAATTTCTCTTGAGGGAATTTTTTATTTTCCATTGGGGGAATTTGTATTTTCACTTGGGGAATTTTTTCCCTCGGGGGAATTTTTTTCCCTTTTATTACCTTAAACCGTAGCTGTCCAATAGGTGGTTTAGCAAAAGGAATACCCAAAAATACATTAGTATATTTTCCATCTCTTAATTTATATAATTTTCCTTCAACAGGACCTTTGTCAGTATATGCATAAGGTAATGAAAGAGAATCCTTTGAAGATGATGAAGAAAATATTTTTTTACAAAAGGGATGGGTAAAAGAAGGAAAGGAAGAATTAACTGATGAAGTAACCATTATCTAAATAATTTTAATTTAAAAGAAGGACAGTTGAGAGCAAAATTTAAAAATTAAATTCCCCTTAGGGGAAAAATTTTTTCCCCTCAGGGGAAAATTTTTTCCTCTGAGGGAATTTTTTCCTAAAAATATTTAAAATTAAAGAACCTAAAATAAATGAATATTGTAATCATTTTAAAATAATAAATTCCAAAGAAAATAAAAGAAAGAGTTTTATTCGGTTAATTGTCTCTCTTTAAATAAAATAAATAATTTTAATTTAAAAAAAAATAAAATTCCCTTTTAAATTTAAATAAAATTTAAATAACGTCAAAAGAGAAATAAAATAAGGAGTTTGTGTTAAGGTAATAAAAATGAATAAAAATTAGGGCGGGAAATAAAAAATAAAAAAGAAAAGGAGAAAAAAATATAATTAATTACATATATTCTACTAAAGGAACGGGAAAATTAAATTAAAGGAAAAAAATTAAAAACTCGGCAAATTGGATGAATTAAATGTACAAACTATTTTTTAAAAAAGTTTTTTCTAAAGTAGAAAAGAAGGAAAAAAAGTTTCTTTATTTCATTGCAACATTGTTTGGGTAATGGACAGGGATGTGAGGTACGTTACGCCGAAATTCATAAAACAGTCAAATAAAGTGATAAAGACTTGAAATTTTGTAAAGATGTTCCCAAATGTGTTATTTAATTTATTTTAAAATTTTAGAATTTTTGGTCCATTTTAAAAATAGTTTTGGCCTAAAAACTAAAAAAGGACACTTTAGTAGAAACAATTCTGACCTTTTTGACCAGAACTTCTGAAATAATAAATCAAAAAGTCTGAAATTTTTAAGAGAGTTAGAGAACACTTTTAGGTATTTTTGAACAAAAATGCAAAATTTTTGGTTCATTTAAAGAAAAGTTATGGTCAAAAGAATCGAATAGTTGAGGAAATATTGACATTTTTTGCCTATTTTTAACCAAAAACTTTTAAAAAAAAAAAAAAATAAATTCTTTTTTTTCTTTAAAATTTAATATAAACAATTTAAAATTATTTTTAAATAATTTCCGTTGTTATAGTTACGTAAACTAAATAAAAGAATTATTTAAAGAGGGTTGGAATACCTCAAGTAAAAGTAAAGGCTAACAATGAGAGAACGTTAAGGAAAAAAAGACAAAGAAAAAAAGAGTAAATTAATAAAACTTAATTAAAAAATATTTTTTATTCAATTATTTAAAAGAAAAAATAAAAATATATTTTTTACTCAATTAACACTTTACTTGTTTCAACCAACACAAGTAAAGGTTCATTAGAGTCTGAAATTTAATTTTATTAAATTCATTAGAAAATGACCTTGAAAATTAGAAATAAAAATTAAAAGAGTAAAAGAAGTTTATTAGAAGTGACGTAAGTGAGAGAGAATTTCCGTTACAAAAATATAAAATAAAATGTTTAAATTAAATAAAAGCCTAAAGGTTAAAAATTAGAAGAAATTAATTAATTATTTCCTTTGTTTTTATTCTTTTATTTTTTAAAAAAGGATGCGCAAAAGAAGAAAAAAAGGTTTAAAATTTATTTTAAAAAATAAAAAAAAAAGGAAAATTAATTTTTTAAAAATAAAAAATAAATAATCAATTAATAGCTCATTTGAAAGAGCTTTTAAAGCTGAGCAGAATGGTACCACTCTTAAGATACAACGACTCTTCTAAGTCTAAATACAGGCCTCGTAAAATCAAAAAAGTAAAGGGGGGAGTAAGCACACATTCGCTAGGAAATGTCTTATTATTTTTAAATTAATTAAGTACTGGTACTTGTATTTTAAAAATTCTTTTTTAATTTATTTAGACTTGGTTTAGTCCCTTCTATTGGAAAATAAAAAAATTTAAATTTTATGATAATTAAATAAAATTTAAAAAATAAAGAAATAAATAAAAAGGTAAAAGAAATTTAATTTTCATCGTTGCACACAAAATTTAACAAAAATAAAAAAAATATTTTAATAAAAAAAGAGAGAAAAAAATTCTTTTTTGTTTAAACAGGAAGAGAAAAATTTTAAGATAAATTTAAAATAACATTAAATTTTAGAAAGGTAAAAGGAACTTTAATTTTTAATAAAAACAATTTTAATTAAAAAAATTTAACTGTTATTACATTTTAATTAATTAAAAATTAATAAAACTTTGGTATTATTTAATTAATTTATATTTAAATAGAAGGTTAAATTTACGTCAATTTTGATTTATTTTGATTAATTAAAAATTAATTTTATTTAACAAGTTTTGGCATAGTCCTGTTTGTTGGTTCTTTTGACCATAACTTTTCTTTAAATAAACCAAAAATTGTTAAATTTTGTTAAAAAATGTCTAAACGTGTTCTCTAACTTTCTTAAAAATTTCAGAATTTTTGGTTTATTATTTTGGAAGTTCTGGTCAAAAATATCAGAATCGTTTCTACTGAAGTGTCCTTTTTTAGTTTTTCGACCATAACTATTTTTAAAATGGACCAAAAATTCTAAAATTTTAAAATAAATTAAATGACACTATTGGGGGTCTTCCTACAAAATTTTATAATTTTTTAAAAACAAATAGAGATTATACAAAGCTTAGAGTAACCCTACCCCTTTCAACTTCCATTAGGTTTATTTAAAAAAATAATATTTTTTAATTATTTTCATATATTTAAAAGCTATAAAATACAAAAAATGAACAGAAAATGAATATGAAAGACTAGTAAATATTTTTTCTATTTATTTGTGACGATTATCTATCTGCTCCCCTCCTCTCTCATTATTACTATTAAGCATTAAACATTCAACCGGCATTTGATCACCAGAAAAATCGGTGGCTGTACAATTGGCGCTCCAATGAAAAAGGTGACCAAAACTGTGAAAATTATTTTTAAATAAATAAATATTTTTTATAAAATAAAAATAATTTTTTAATTATTTTAAATAGGACGTTTTTTAATTTAAAAAAAAATTTAATTTAACACGTTTTGGCGTAATGTATAAAAATAAATAAATTATTAATTTTAAAATTATTTCTACATAATATATTAAATTTCAATTTATTTTTTATTTAAAATATAAAGGAATAGTGTGTGCAATATAAATTATACCTTATTATTTAATTTTTGGAATGGGGGTGAGTGCACCACCCCTTTAAATTCTTGAAAATAATGTTTTAAATTTTTATGGACGTTTTGGTGCCAAAGAATTTAAAACCCTTTTCTCTTGTTAGTAAATAACAAACGTTCTTGTTGCTAAGCACAACCCTGGATGAGCTACATTTTCACAATAAATACTTGTTTTTATTGAAGTTAAACAGGAACAAAAAATATCATCACAGATTGTTTGATTTAATTGTAACTGTTCGTAACAATTGTCATGTTTTTCACAACAGAGATGGACTGAAAAGGAACTTTTATAAATTAAAAGGAAAAATTAATTTAAATTAAAGGACGTTGCCCAGTAAATATATAGGCAGGGAAATGTTTTTTTTTAATTTTTTAAATGAGGTTAAATATAATTAGAAAGCTTAGAGGTGAAGTATTCCCTACTTATTTAACCATATCTTTTTACTAAATGAAAAAATCAGAACACTCTAAAAAAGAAAAATATTCTAAAAACTCTAAGCTTTCGATTGGTATAAAAATTAAATTAATCCATTCAAAACAAAAAAAGTTGTGGACCAAAAAAGGGAATGGGGTAAATGACGACAAAATACCCAACAACAAAACGTCGGCGACAAAATGTCCTTTTAGTTTTTTTAATTTAAAAAATTAAATAATTTACTAGATTGTCGATCACAAGAAATGCTAATAAGACTAGCAGCATAATAAGAAAAAGGCCCTCCTCCACAGCTAAATTCCCCTTCATCCCTCAAAACATTAAGTAAAGTCACAGCCCCACTAGGAGGTAATTCTTCATAAAATAATTCTCCTGGCACAATTAAAAGAATAATAGCAGAAAGAGCAGTTAAAGAAACAAAAGGAGAATAATTAGAAAAATAATTTGGAAGAATATTATTTTTATTAATTAAAATTTTTTCATTTTCTTTTTTAATTTCTTTTAAAGAAGAATTTAATTTTGTTGTTGTTTTTCCCATTCTTTTTTTGTTGTTTAAAAAATAAAAGAACAAATGAGGTATTTTATTTATTTATTTTAATTCATTTAAATTAAATAAATAATAAAATAAATAAATAATCGTTAAATATATTTACATAGAAGGAAAGATTTTTATTTAAAACTGATAAGGGAAAAAAATTGATAAATTAAAATAAAAAAGGGGAATAAAAGAATTAATTAATTATAATAAAAAAATTTAAAAAAAAAGTTTTTTTTTTATTTTTAAAAATTAAAAAATAAAGAAGCATTTTCTGTTTAATAATCCAACACTCAACAAATAAATTTTTTTAAGAGTTTTATAAATAATTTTAAAAAATTTAATTTATTTTAATATGACCACAAAAGGTCTGAATTTT
The DNA here is from genome assembly GCA_018905775.1 of Meloidogyne exigua. Taxonomy (NCBI): domain Eukaryota; kingdom Metazoa; phylum Nematoda; class Chromadorea; order Rhabditida; family Meloidogynidae; genus Meloidogyne; species Meloidogyne exigua. The sequence continues at coordinate 787,635 of JAGUQR010000175.1, forward strand.
AATAAAAATATTTTTATTTTTTTTTAAATCTCACGTGACAATTAAAATTAAATTTAACATAATAAATGACTATCAAATTAATGCTAAAAATATAAAATTAAAGAAGAAATTAATTGACAGTTAATTTGTAGTAATTTTTAGTTTATAATTTATAATCATAATTTTACTATTATTTAACAATATTTTATCTTACAAAAATAAGTTTGAGAAAAAGGCATTTATTTAGATAAAATTAAACCAAATCAATTGCTCTTTGTTTATCCAAACTCCAATTATTCAGAAAAAGAACCTTTTAAAAAAATTAATAATTGATGTGAATAATGAGGGGTTTATTTTTATTAATGTTGAACCGTCCATTTCAGTGCCAATTTATTTTAATTGATTTTAATTTAATTAAGCTCTGAACCGTCCAAGGAAATCATAACAAAAAGACAGTTTTTAGAATAACCTAAACGGGGACGTAATCCACTCAACCACAAAATACATTTATAATATGAATTATTTTTAATCTATTTGATACTAGTTTTTAGTAAACCAAAAGGGATTTATAATTAAATGAGTATTAATTTGAATTTAATTTTGACACTAAAATGGGGAATAAATTAGTAATTTCTAAAATTCAATTTTCTAAAAAAATTAATTAAAAACAAACCTTTACTTCTGCCATTTCGACATCCTTTAATTTTACTTTTTCTTCAAAAATTTTAAAATCAACAGCTGCAAGTAAAAATTGTTTTTTACAATTATTTAATTCCCTTTGAGAAGCACTAATTGAAATACCTTTAATTATTGAATCAGTTAAGGAAACAATTCTAATTCCTGCACAAGAATGATTAAATTCAATTCCATCTTTGTAAAGCACTTTTAAAGAATTAATTAATTTAATTAAAATTAATTACTTACAAAAATCAACACCAAAAGGTAATCCATCACGAACAACCCAACCAATCCTTCGAAAATATCTTTTAAAAATAAATAAATTTAAATAATTTAAATTAAAATAAACCTGTAAATAACATATTTTCTTAAAAATTGAGGGCCAAAAATTGAACAAAAAAATTCAAAAATTTGATTATTTTCCTTTGGAATATTTCCATTAATTTGGAGAACATTTAATTCATTTAACTAAAAATTAAATTAAAAAATTTTAAAGGAATAAATTAACTAAATAAAATGCTTCAACAGGCGATAAATGAAGTAAACCACCACCTGTGTTTTTATCTAAAAATAAAATAATTTTTTCTTTAATTATTTATTAGGTCAAATTTAATTGATTATTAACAAAATAATATTCTAAAAGTAAAAAGAAGTTTATCCAATAAATTGTTCTTTGTTTAATCTCCCCACAATTTAATTATTATTTATTAAAAAAATACCTATCCAATCCTTTCCACTTTGCTTATTGTTCGCCTCAAAATTTGTGCTTTCAACCAAACTGCATTTACTAGTTTCTGCATCATTTGAGGACTCTTTTGTATCCGGGAAACACCTTTTATTTGCAAAATTCATTCTCTGCCCAACAAATGTTCCAAAATTTCCCTAAAATTTCCCTAAGTTTTTTAATTAAAAATTAAATTCTTTTTAAAAAAAATAAACCATTGAAAAAATTCTTTGAGCATGTAAAGGTATTCCGATAATAATTTCCATTCCTGTTAAGTCTGCAATAAACTTTTCTTCCAAAGCCAAGAATGGTTCAAGGACTGGCTTTTCATAATTCTCTTTGATATGTTTCTTCTTTTCTGAAACAAGTTTTGTAGAAGAAGAAGAACAACCTTCATAGATAATTTCCATTCTTAATTAAAAATTTATTAAGATCTCCATTTGTCAGTAAGTTAAACCAAGATCAAGGACACAGTCCAAGGAATTAAACCTCATCTCTACTAAATACTTGGGCAAACTCTAATCTTCGAATAATGCAACACAACTATGAGTTTAAGGTAATAAAATAGAAAGCAGCAATATATATATGTATAAATAAAAGAAACTTTTATGTTTATAGAAACCAAAAAAGTAACAATTTCAAACAAATATATAATTACCATTAACAAAAGAAATCCCAAAAACAACATTTTTAAATCAAAGACGGACATATATTTGCAATAACGAAGGGTGGATTTTCTTTATTAATATTCCTCTTAAGCCTGCTATTTCTTCTTTCCAGTGGCAGCTCCAGCCTTCTGGGCAGACTTGGTGACCTTTCCACCAGCTTCAGCCTTCTCAACTGCCTTAATCACACCAACAGCTACAGTCTGACGCATGTCACGCACAGCAAAACGTCCAAGAGGAGCGTAGTCAGTGAAAGCCTCAACACAAATTGGCTTGGTTGGAATCAAGTCAACGATTCCTTAACGAAGTTTACAAAAAAGTAGGGTCTAAAAAGCAAACCAGCATCTCCAGTCTTAAGAGCCTTTGGATTATCCTCAACCTTTTTGCCAGTTCGACGATCAACCTTTTCTTTAAGTTCAGCGAACTTGCAAGCAATGTGAGCGGTGTGACAGTCCAAAACAGGAGTATAACCAGCAGCAATCTGTCCGGGATGGTTCATGATGATAACTAAAGTGTGTTAATTAGTCATGTCCTACATTAGAAGAATTAAACCCTGAGCAGTGAATTGCTTGGTTTCCTTAGCAGGATCATTCTTCGAGTCAGAAGCAACTGATCCACGACGAATATCCTTAACAGAAATGTTCTTCACGTTGAAGCCAACATTGTCACCAGGAACAGCTTCAGTAAGTGATTCGTGGTGCATTTCAACAGATTTAACTTCAGTAGAAATTCCTTGAGGTGCAAAAGTAACGACCATTCCAGGCTTGAGAACACCAGTTTCGACACGTCCAACTGGCACAGTTCCAATACCTAAAATTTGTGAACCTATTTAGAAATTAAAGCAAACCTCCAATCTTGTAAACATCTTGAAGAGGAAGTCGAAGTGCCTTATCAGTAGGCCTGCTCGGGGGAAGAATGGCATCGAGAGCCTCCAACAAAGTCTTTCCGCTAGCATTTCCTTCCTTCCTTTCAATATTCCATCCCTTAAACCATGGCATTCTGTCGGACACTTCGAGCATGTTATCACCGTTAAACCCAGAAATGGGAACAAAAGCAACAGTTGCAGGGTTGTAACCAATCTTCTTGATGAAGCTAGAAACTTCATTCTTGACTTCTTCGAAACGAGCTTCAGAGAAAGGTGGCTCAGTTGTGTCCATCTAAACTTTGAATAGCAAAAGAAAAGACAAAGTTAAAAACCTTGTTACATGCAACAATAAGCTGTTTTACACCCAAGGTCTGAGCAAGAAGCGCGTGTTCACGAGTCTGACCGTTTTTAGAAATTCCTGCTTCAAACTCTCCAGTTCCACAGGCAACAACCAAAACAGCACAATCAGCTTGGGATGTACCTAATTAACATTAAGTAAAGCAAAATTATCATTAAGGAAACCAGTAATCATGTTCTTGATGAAGTCACGATGTCCAGGAGCATCAATGATTGTGACATAGTATTTAGCAGTCTCGAACTTCCAGAGAGCAATGTCAATAGTAATACCACGTTCACGCTCTGCCTTCAATTTATCCAAAACCTGAATTAGACAACTAAGCAAAGCACTAAAAAGTTAAAGTACCCAGGCATATTTGAAAGATCCCTTTCCCATTTCCTGAGCTTCCTTCTCGAACTTCTCGATTGTCCTCTTATCAATTCCTCCACATTTGTAGATTAAATGCCCAGTCGTTGTGGATTTACCAGAATCGACGTGACCAATAACCACAATATTTATATGGATCTTTTCCTTTCCCATTTTTAGAAACGAAGTTTATTTTAATAAAAATTTTATGAACTAAAAAAAAGTAAAAAATTAAACGGTTTTATCAAAAATGAAGCTTTCATATTTCATAATCAAAAATCAATTGCCACAACTATTCCGAAAAATGACACAACATTATACCAAAAACACATTCAATCAAAGAAATAAGTAAAATAAAACTAACAAAAAACTTAATATTTACAGTAAACTCTATTGATTAAAATTCCGAAACGAATGAACATCAAAAAATTTTTTAAAAAAAGGTCTTTTCAGCGCTAAACTAATTTGTAGCAAAAATAGTCGTTTTACTGATTTAAGGCGGAAAATTATTTTTTAAGAGTTTTAATGGAAATAATAAAATTAAAAAGATTATAAAATATTTATTAAAAATAAAAATAAAGAAAATACTTTTAAAAAAATATTATAAAATTTTTAAATAAAAATTACAGTTATAGAATCTTTTTTTTAATTAATTAATTTTCTATCATTTCCTTCCAATAAACCTTCTTACGCTTCTTCTTCTCTGGAAACAATTCCTTCTTATCATAAACAACTCTATGCTGCTATAGAATAGAATATATTTTTTATTTAAAGTTAAATAAAGCTTATTACAGGGTTAAGTGTCAACAATACTCCACAACCGTCATTCACACTTTTAAGATTAAAATAAAGAATAAAAGGTTCATAAATATCCTTAGCCTTTAAAGAGTAAAGTAAAAATTAATTAAATAATCAAATAAATACAATCTTAAAATCCCCAGTTGGAATAGTATTGACTTTGCATTTTTCTGGCAGTTCAACCTCAGAATGATTTCCATGAGAAAGTTTAGTTCCATTAAAAGATAAATAAGTTCCAGTTTTATTAATAGACATAGCATAGGTAAGAAGAGCTTAATAAATAAATTTAAAAAAATAAAAAAAGATTACTGTTATTTAATTTTAAACAACTACAAAAGTTGGTCCGGAAAAGGGTAAAATTACAATCAGAAGAATAATTAAAGAAATAGCTTTAAATTAAAAAGATTATTTTAATTAATTAAAACAACCCATTTCGACGCGAAATATTTTGATTACAAACAATTGAACAATCATCAGTTTCTAAATCTGTCCCATTCAAGCAAGTCATGTTCTGTAAAATAGTAGTGAAATTATGGTGTAAAATAAGATGATTAGAAGAATTCATTGCAAGAATAAAACGGTCAGTTCCGAGATGATGATCACTTGAATTAATTAAATTAAAATTAAATTAAATTCTTTCAAAATCTTTTTAATCCTACATACAACTAAAAAATCAATAGAATTCAGTTAAAACTAACCTAGTGCTTGTTCTTTAAGTTTAAATTTACTTTTTTTCTCCTTTTGCAAGTTCAATATCAGAATAATTAGTTTTAAGCATTGTAGACATTAAAGAGAATTTTGGAAGGCAATTTTCTTTCCCTTTTTTAATTGGTTTTAAAGGTAAATGTTGCTTATAACGAAGAAAAATGTCTGCTCCTAAAAGCCAAGGACCAATGAAATCCGTGTCTTCAAGAAGCATCCCATTAGCAAATTTAGAAAAAGTTGAAGCATAAAGCTTTCGTTCAAGTGGATATATTGGTTTATTTGAACCTGTTGTGCCAGTTGCATATGCCCCAGATAGGAATGTACTATTTTCAAATAAACGCATTAAAAGACAATTTCCTTCTCCAACATTGTAGGTAAACCTTTTAAGAAAAAAGAAATTAAAAAAATTTATTTTTATTTTTTGTGTCTGGTAAGGGTTGTCTCTCTTATTTTTTACATTATTCAGTACACTATTTCGTTCTTGTCTGAGTATTATATATAAATTTAAAATTAATAAATAAATAGTTTTAAACTTACGTTTTCTCAGTATAACTAGCAGAGAAACGGAAATTACCGCCTGGCAAATAAGTAACCAAAAATCCATGTTTGGGTCCAGCGTAATTCCAGATATCGATATTTTCATATTCTTTGTCACATTCATTAAATATGGGATTTTCACTCTTTTTACCAACAGCATATTTAAAAGAAATTTTTCCTACTCTTCCTGGATCGAGCTGACTTACATAACAGACCAAATAACTTTAAAAAAATTTTTTGTTAATTTAAAAAAATTTTTTTTAATTTTGCTACAGGTTTTGTCTCTCCTAAATTTACACTATTTCACTACACTATCTCATTTTTCTCAGACTATTTTAATAATACATATTTGGATTTAATTTATTTTAAATTTACCCAGAATCATCACCACATTCTTCTTCATTTTTAGGCAATTCCAAAGGAGGACAAAACTGAAAGGCAAAAGGAACTTTTCCTCCATTAATACGCGGATCATTTCTAAACGTAATTCCAATTAAAGAACCATTATCAGGAGCTGAACAAATTTTAAATTGATAAAAAAATGGATATTCCCCTTCAGTCACAGTTGTACAACAGTTTAATAATTTAGATTTATCTTGGTAAGATTTAGTAAAATAGTTGTTAGGTTGTTTAATCAAATCATCATCATCCTCATCTTCTTCTACTGTCTTTCCTTCTCCGCTCTTTCCTTCTCCTGTTTTTCCTTCTTCTTTCTCTCCGTCTCCTGTTTTTCCTTCTTCTTTCTCTTCTCCTTTATTTTCTTCTCCATTTTCTTCTTCATTTCCCTTTCCCTGTTCTTCTTCTCCCTCCTTTTCTCCTGTCTTTCCTTCTTCTCCCTCTTCTTCTCCCTTTTGTTTTTCTACTTCTCTAACTTCTCCTTTCTCTTCCCCTTCCTTGCTCGTTTCAGGTTGGTTTTCATTCTTTTGATTTAATTCAAGTTTATTTTCTTCCCCATTATCTGAAAAATAAATATTAAAACTTGAAATGTAAGGGTTAGTGTATACTCTATGTTTTAAAAATTCCAAAACTATCAAAATATTAGACCAAAAATTCTGAAATTTTGAGACAAATTAAACAAAAGATTAAATAATATTTGGTCAAAATTTGATGCATAAAAGTTTAATTTTGACAGTTTTATAAGGCTAAAACTAACTCAACCATTCTAATGCTTTTCTATTCACTTAAACTTTTTAAAAATTATTTAAAAATTTAAAAAATATTTTAATACCATTATCCGACTTTTCTCCACTTTTTTCAGAACTCGAAACATTTATCAGAAAGAAGACAAAAATTAAAATAAATAAAAAAGTAAAAGTCTTCACAAAGGAAAACATTAAAAGAAATTAAAACTTAAAAAAAAGTTTATTTTAATTTAATTTAATTTTTGCAAGAAAAAAAAATGTTTAAAAAATGAATGTAAAAATAATGATTTTATATTTATTTAAATAAATCAGAAAATTTATTTAGATGAATCACTAAAAATGTTTTAATAAAAATTAGAAAGCCAAAAGCTTTTTTTATTTTTTTAACATTAAAATAGCCGGAAATATTTATTTAACGCATTAAAATAAAAATATTTTTATCTGATTTAATTAGAATAAATAAAGATAAAGAGAAAAAAATAATTAATTAAATTAAAATTAATTTTTATAGTCATTTTATTCTCTGAATTAATTAAAATAAATAAATAAAAAAGCTAAGAAAATGTGGAAAACAAATTTAAAAAAAATAAAAGAGTGTAAGACTTTTATTTAATTTTTTAAATTAATTTTAACGGTCACTCTCTTCACAAAAAACAATCACACATCCAGTGAACAGTCCCCCTCCTATTTCTCCACAATTAAAATTATTTATTGATACAGAAAATGTTGGATGTTGTTGCTTACAGTTACTTTTACCAAACAAACCTTAAAAACAAGTTTATTAAAATTAAAACTTTTATTTAGAAAACACTTTTGTATTTTTGTTTTTTACAGTTACTTTTACCAAACAAACCTTAAAAACAAGTTTATTAAAATTAAAACTTTTATTTAAAAACACTTTTGTATTTTACAGTCTCTTTATGCAAGTAACTGTATTTTTTAATTAACTTAATGAAATACATGTTTTTTATTTATCTAAATTAAAATTCCCTTTTTTTGTTTAATTTTTAATATTTTATTAATTAAATTAAATTAATTACCTTTAGGAACACAATAAATTCCTTCAAAAATGGGGGGTTCTTCTATTTCATAAATTTCAGAAATTCTGATTAAAAATTCTGAAATTAAAAGCTGCCGAAAATGAGGAAAATATTTTGGAAAAAGGTCTACTGCAGAACGTAAAAATAAACATTCTGGTTGAGAAATAAATGAATTTTGTAATAATTTTGAATAATTAAATTGATCAACAAAATTAAATTCATAATTTAATGGAGATTGAAAAGATGAAGAAGAAATTGACTGAAAATGTATTTTTGAGGGGAAAAATAATTAATTTTAAATTGATTAAATTAATTAAAAGTATAAGAGTTAAGCTACTTCTTTTATTCATAAAACAGTCAAATAAAGTGATAAAGACTTGAAATTTTGTAAAAATGTTCCCAAATGTGTTGGTTAATTTATTTTAAAACTTTAGAATTTTTGGTGCATTTAAAAAATAGTTATGGTCGAAAAACTAAAAAAGGACACTTCAGTAGCAACAATTCTGATATTTTTGACCAGAACTTCTAAAACAATAAATCAAATTTCTGAAATTTTTAAGAGAGTTAGAGAACACTTTTAGGTATTTTTGAACAAAATTTCAAAATTTTATATACAAAAATGATGATTTTATAAATAAAAGAGTAGTCTTAACTCGTCTAAAAACTTAAATTAAATAAAACAATTTAATAGGATTTATTAAATTTTTTTTCTAATTTTTATTAGCTTATTTTGCTTTAAAATAATCATTTTATTAAATTAAATTAAAAGAAAAACTAACAGAATTAGATTTCATAAAATTTAAAAAACGTTGTTCTGCCTCCTCTCTCCTTAGAAACATTTTAATTTTCTTTAAAAATTAAAAACAAATTAAATATTAAATTACTTCACTAGGTTGGAATAAAGAAACATCATTTAAAACATTTCCAGTAAAAATATTTAAATAATAAAATTTATTTCTTCTCATAATAATATTTTTTGGTTTAAGTAAAAGAGCATTTTCTACAGATTGACAAGCATCTCTGCCATGTTTTACTTTAATTAAATTAAAATTAAATTAATAATTATTTTTTTATTACAATTAAATTGACATATATGTAAATGTTCATAATGTGAAAGTAAAAAACTTTTTAAGTAACGACCATTGAGAAAACTTAATTGAGAAACACAAAGTTGTTTACATTGTAGAATTGAAAGGTAAGATTCTAAAAATTAATTAAACTTTAGTGGAGAGAAAAATCTCTACCTAAACTAAAGAGAAGAGGGCAGTAAAATAAACTTGTTTTTGTATAAACTTACAATTTTTGTAAAACCTTCAAGTTTTAAAACTTGGAAATACAATAAACCATTTGTAAAACACAAGCGTCAAGTTTTAAAACTTTAAAAACACAACAAAATACAAACTTTTGTAAAACACATGGTTCAAGTTTGTAATCGAAAAACAAGTTTTATATTTCAAAGTTTTAAAAGTTAAAACACAAATACTAAAACACCTATTGTAAAACTTAGTACAATAAACTAAGTTTAATAAAATACAATACTCACTTGTAATAAAAACACTCCATTCATTTACTGCATCATTGTCATCATTAAATAGTTCATTATTATTTAAATATTCACATTCTGTTCTACAATCTTCCAATGCTTCCCAAAATTTTTGTAAAGATTCTTGAAACAAATTAACACAGTTTAACCATTCTTCTTTATCATAAGCATGAAGGGCTTTTATATAGAACTTCTAAAACATGTTTTTAAAAGAAAACTTTTTATTTTCTTTTGTAAGTTTACTTCATGGGAATATTGCCAATCATCAATAAGCATTTCCCGTTTAAATCCATTCTGTTCCATATAAAAGTGTAAATTATCAAGAGTATCCTTATCTTCTAAATTAGCTATTAAATAAGTATAGGCTGCACGTACAGCTTTGTCTAATTGTCCCAACTTTAATTTTAAATTAATTAATTTAAATTAATTAAATTTAATTAATTAATTAAATAATTAATTAAATAAATAATTAAATAAAGTAAATAATTAATTAATTAAATAACTTAAATAATTAATTATTTAATTAATTAATTAAATAATAATTAAATAAATTAAATAATTTAATTAATATAATTAATTAAATAATTAATTAAAACCTTCCAATAACAAAATTGTAAATAATCAAATGGTTTTCTTCTTTTAAATTCTTCAAGTAATTTATTTGGATTAGTTAAGGGTGGCCTTTCTTTTGTAAACCTTTCAAGATGACAACTTTAAAATAAAATAAAAAGAAAATATTTTTTAAATTAAATTACTTAATTAAACAAAGAGCCCGATTGCCTTCAATATTAATTAATAAAAATGTTGGGTCAATTTCTGAATTAATTAAGTTTAATTCTTTAAAGTTCTCTCGGCATATTCTTTTAGAAAAAAAATAAAAATAATTTTAAAAAGAAAACCTTTTACACCATAGGGCCTGTAAAAATTTAAAAAATTATTAAAAAAATTTTTTTTCTTTAAATTACTTCTTCTCTATAGTAAAGATAATCTTCAATTGCCCTTAACATAAAAGACACACAATCTACCCAATTTCCATTTGTATATTCATTTTTAGCGAATTGATAGAAATGTTCAAAGGTAAGGGAAGGATCTTCAGGGAAGGCCAAAAATAATGGGAAAAATAAAAAATAGAAAATAATTTTAGGCATAGATTATTTAGTCAATATTTAATTTTCTAGTAAGAATTAATCGATGTTATTAAACAATAAGCTTGGCCAAAGGCCATAGATTAAACTAGAAGAGAGATCAATTGCTTAAATAATTAAACCTTCTATTTCTCGTTTCTTTTACTTTTTTTATGTATAGGTCTTTTTAATGAATTAAAAAAGGTTTATAAAATATGTAAATAGAATTAATAATTTAGAATTAGACAGTTTAAATAAATTCTAAAATAAATAAGTATTTTAATTTCAAGTTTGAGTGTGTTAGGCTAAAATCCTTCAGATCGTTTCTAATTGTGACCAAATGTCGGGTTTGTAAATGTTTGGCGAAAGGTTCAAAATTCTATTAAACTTCTCATTGAAAATAAGAAGAAAGATCTTTTGTTGTCTAACCTATTTTTACATTCTATTAATTTTTGTATATTTCTCTTCTCTTTAATATTCCTTTTCTACTGTTTTCTTTTTGTAAATATTACTCACTCTCTAGACATTTTTCTTAATAAATTTTATTATATTTTTACAAACTGTTCTTTATTTATGAAAAAAAATACATTTATAAATGTTCCTACACAGTTCCTTATCGCTTCTCGGCCTTTTGGCTAAGATCAAAGTGTAGTATCTGTTCTTTACGGCTTAATCTCCGTAACGACCCCTACCGGGGTCAAAGAGATTAACCAATTTTTGGAAAAAGGCGTGAGTTGGAAGCTTGCTTCTGCTCTGCCGAGCGTCGGCCCGGTCTTGCACTTACCTCCGGGAACGGCGCATTCCTCCCTTTTTGGGAGGATCAAAATCTTGTGTATGGAGTTAAGAAGTTGTCGTCTGCTTTAGTTAAGTTCGATAGCACGTACACTGCTCCACAAAATTATACATCCACCCCTATTTTTTCAAGCACACATCAGAAAAATTTGATCCTGGTATCAATCTACTGCCCGTTAAAAGTTATTTAAGAATCGAAAAAAAATTTCAAAAAATTTCCGAACCCTGATTTTTAGGAGGCCTCAAAGTTGAAATTTTTTGAAAGTAGAATTTCAAACATTTTTTTTCACAGCTGGAAAAAATATATGTGATTCTCGTAGATTTTCTAAGGTAAATGCAAAAAACCGCGTCGAAATCGAATCGGTTAAAGTTGAGATATGATTTTTTGAAAGTCGAAAAAAACACTCAAAAATGTAAAAAAGCGAAAAAATGAGCGATTTTGAGCGTTTTTTTCGATTTTCAAAAAATCATATCTCAACTTCAACCGATTCATTTTAAATGCGGTTTTTTGCATCCGACACAGAATTCCATGAAGATTAACATATCTTTTTTTCGAATTTCAAAAAAATTCTGGCGGAAAGTGTCTTTTCCACAAAAGTATACGTCCACCCCTTAAATCTGGTCTAATTATTTTAAAATCAAAAAACTTGAACTAATTAGATAGATTTTCAAATAAGTAAAATTTTAATCCTAAGAATTCGAAAATCGGGCAAAAATTGATGAAGTTATCGTAAAATAACTAGTGGAAGTATACTTTTGTGGAGCAGTGTATATTCTTTAGTCGTTTCAGCGTTAAACACTACGACAGATATATTAATCTTTTATTTCTCTTTTGTAACTTAATTTAATTATTCTTTATATTATCTGTCCAATTTGTAGTAGGGATTAGATGCCTGATTAATTGAAATTCAATAAATCTGGTTTAAGCCATAAATTGTTAAAAATACAAAAAAGCTTAATTTAACAATTCACCAATAAATAAATATTAAAAAAAATATTTAAATTTTTTATTTAATTTTAAGAAAAAAAAAAATAAAAAAATAATCTTTAAAAAAAAGAAAAGTCCAAATTATCCCCCCAATTGTTGTTGTTGATATTTAATTCTAAAAACAATTGGTTTAAGAAGAGAACCATCAGCAATTAATAATTCACAATCTTCTGTTACATTCAACTCTTTTAATGTTTTTTGAAGATTTTTTTTGCTTGTAGATTCCATTTGAGGGATTAAAGAATTAATTTCATAAAGAAAAGAGTCGCTAGTTTTAACCGATGGATTTCGTAAATGACTGAAAATTAATTTAAAATTAATTTAAAATTAAATAAATTCCAAAATAACTTACAATTTATTTCTTAATTGCTCAATAAATTCTCCAAGCGTTTGTTCATTCCCAATATGATAAGTAAGTGATTGATTGGTACCACAAACAAAACAATCGGGATCTCTTTCCATTGAAACCACATTAAAACAAATTCCCTCAACATTAGCAAAATTTAAATAATTCTGCATAGGCAAGGAGACACTTAAAAATTTAAAAAGAAAATAAAGGGAAATAGAATTTTAAATAAAATAAATTTTAAGAGATAATTATGACCCAAAAATGGGAATAAATTTAAAGATGAATTTTCTTTAAACATTAATTTAAAAAATTAAATTAGTCTAATTCCTCCCCAATTTTTATTTTTGTTATATTTTCCGCAAAAGAAGTCCGCAAATATTTTAAAAAAAAATTAAAAGTTGCGGACCTTTGTGTGTTTACAAAATAAGAAAAAACTTTTCTTTAATTAAACTAACTTTGAAGCCAATTTAAAAGCTTCTAATGCACAACAACCTAGAATATATTTTAATTAAATTAATTTAAAATTAAGAAAAACAAACCAGCAATAACAGCATTAGTAGAAGCAACAGCAGGAATTATTCGTTTCAAAACTCCTTGGGTAAGTCTTAAATCAACCCCCAAAATTTCGTATTCATTTGCACGTTGTTGTGCTTTCCTAAATGTCCATTCTACATGTTGGGGGTTGTCTGCGTCAAGTTGTACGTCTAAATAAATTTAATTGAATTAAATTTAATTTAAAATAACCTTCGCCAAAAGGTTTGCATTTATCCCATAAAACAACCTTTACGTACTCAACACAATGTTCGGGTAATCTTGGGGTATGGGCAATTGTACATAGTGGATAATTGACCTTAATTTAAGTGAAAATAAGGTTTTATTTAAATTGGAAGGTTTAAATAAATATTCTAGGTCTGAAACTGGACCAAGTTTTTGATGACATTAAGTACAGGTATTAATGAGTTTACTGGATTTTACTGACATTTTGGGGTTTTATTGAAGTAAAGACAGTTTATTTAATAAATTAAGTTCAGAGTCAGAGGCCAGGAATATCTAAAAATTCCAATCTTTATTTTTAATGAGTGTTTTTATTTATTGGCATTTTTATAAAGTTAATAAACTCAAAAGCATTTTAAAAATATTCAAAAAATAATTAGAATAATTATAAAACCTGTGGTGTGTAAAGATTTATTGTGCATTGAATACAAGGGGTGTGATAAGGCAAAATAACACGAGCACTCCCACTAAAACCTTCAGTACCCCCATCAATAAGAGGAATAATTGTGCCTGATCTGGGGTTATTTTCATCGTCAAATTCAACAAGAGAGCACTTAAAATAAAAGAAAAAAATACTAAAAACGGTTCATCGCCATAAAATAAATTAAAAAATAAAACAAACAATAGTAGCATTTAACCATCTTCTAGCATCAATGGAATCAAGACCACAAATTATAATAGAAAATTTGCCGTAAAAGTCTAATTCTTTGTCCTGTATTTTACAATTATGTCTTAAATAAAGAACCCAAAATTAAATAAAAAGAATATTTCTACGCAATAAGGTGACATCCTTGCACTCGTTTTCGAACAAAATCTGCGGCAACTTCTGCTTTGTATGAGCCAACATCATGTTCACTGGAATTAAAATTATTCAAAAGGAAAACGTTAATTTATAATAATGCTCTAAAAAATGTTTTTTCTTTAAAAGAGTAAGAAATTAAAACAATAAAACAAAGAAATTAATTTAAAAATAAAAAATACCGAAATAAGAATTGTCTGTTAAGATTAGTAAGGTCAATTGTGTCCATGTCTATAACCTCAATATTTCGAAAGCCTGACAATGCCTTGAAAAATGGAAAGGAAAATGTTGAGTTTAGAACTTCTTTATGTTCATCTCCTTGTTTTACCCTACGCTAGACAGTACAAACGGGATAAATAAAAATGAAACCCGAAGTCCAACATTACCAAAGAATTAAAAAATAAAAAACCAAATTCTTCAAGATTTCACAGCCAAGACCACCAGCACCAACAACTAAAACAGGACAATCTCTAACTCTTTCAAGATTCTTTTTAAAAAAATAAATTATAAAAATAATTTAAAAAAAACCTCTGGACCTGGAACAAAAGCTGGATGTGCAAACTTAGAAGAAATGCCTTCAGTAAAACGCCGAACATCTGCCCAACGTAAATTAAATTCAATTTCTATATCCTTAGATGCCAACATCGCTAAAATATTTCTGTCTTTTCAGGCCATAACTTTTTCTGTTTATGGGCGCTTGAGTATCGAGACTAGAGTCTGAGGTAGTTGAGTATGAGACAATTGAGACTAGAGGGAAATGAAGACCTAACTTATTTTACGACACTTATTTAAAGACTAACGGATATTTTAAGCTTACAATTAGAAGGATTGACTCCCCCGATTTTAATTGTTCTATTTTTTAGAAGCTTTTATCTCTTCAAGTGTTCATCTACGGTAAGAAATTCTAACATTTAGTACACATCTCGACTAAAGGAATCTAATAGAATTTAGTTAAATTAATCTTTATTCCTAATAAATCTGTTAAAAAAAAGATAATTTAAAGTAAATATTTATTTAAAATTCCAAATTAATTTTTCTATTAAAAATAAGCTTTAAAGAATTTCTCTCTATATAATTATTATTACACAAAAAGAAATATTTAACAATAAATTAAAAGAAAGGAAGAAAATTTCTTTCTTTTTAATTGAGAAGGCTTATTTAAAAGTACACATATTTATTTATTTCCTTCAAGCTTTTATTGTTTTTGCTTTTTAAAAATATTTTCTCTCTTTTCAACCAAAAGTTTTATTTTTAAAAATTAATTTTAAAATACCTGATGTATTTTTCTTTTTTATTTTTAATTTTTTATTCAATTAAATTAATTTCCTGTGAATTTCAATTATTAAAAAATGAAAGTTTAAAGAAAATAGAGGAAGAAAAAGATGAAATTTGGGACATTTTATTAGGTTAATAAAATTAAAAAATGAAAAGTTTATTTAATTTAGAGTTGGACTCGGTTGATTTGGATGACATTTCTAAACCTATAAATGCTTTAACAAATAATTCAATTAATCAAAATACTTCAAAAATAAATAATTTAATTAATGAAACTAATAAAAATATTAATTTAAATATTTCTTCTTTAAAAAATAATTTTAATTTTTCTTCTGAAAAAAAGAATTCAATTCCATTACTTACAGAAGAAGAATTAAGGTTACCAGATTCTCTACAGCCTTTAGAATATACAATTAAATTGACTTTGAATTCTGAAATAAATACAATAGAAGGACAGGTCAGAAAAATAAAGAAGAGAAGGGAAGGGAGTAGTTTAAGCTTAAACTTAATAAAAAAGTCAAAACAGAACCTTTAGACTTGAATTTTTGTACAAATATTTTTAAGTGTGTTGACTAATAAATCCCAAAATTTCAGAATTTTTGCTTAAGTTTAAGTCAAGTTATGGGCAAAAAAGCTCCGTTGGGTACTTTATCTTAGCGTTTTTTATTACATTTTTTGTCACATCTTTGTAAATATCCAACCAAAAATTTTAAAATTTTTAAATAAATTAGTTAACACTATGAGGGATATTTAAGGAAAATTTAATAATTTAATTCCAATTATTTACTAATAAATTAATTATTTAAATGTACTACCCATTAATTAAATAAATTAAATAAAAATTAATTTTTTTCAGATAAAAATTGAATTAAAATGTATTAAAAATACTTCTTTAATTAAATTAAATATTTCCCCTGATTTTATACAAATTGAACAAATTTTTATTGAATATCATTCGCCAAAAAATAATTCAATTAAAATTAATTCAATAAATATAGACAGAATAAAACAACAACTTTTTCTTTATTTAAATGAAGTGTTGGAAATTAATAATTCTTATTATTTAAATATTTGGTTTACTTCGAGATTCTCAAATGATGGGCGTGGGTTAAGCAGAAATTATGACAAAGTTGATTGACTTTTTATTTTTTTTTAATTTCTAAAAAATTGAAGGAACGCGGTATTTGGGTAAATTCGTTATTTGAACCTTCCTTTGCTCGTCGTTTATTTCCCTGTTGGGATGAACCTAATTTCAGAACAGCATTTCGCCTAGAAGTTTGGTTAATGAACAGATTTGCTTCTGAAGGGTTTGAATAGAGGGCAAGTTAATTAAATAAATAATTTATTTATTTTATTTTCAGCTATAAAGCCCTTTCTGCTACTGACAATAAATGTAGAAATTTAAATGTTAATTTGAGTATTTGTTATTTTGATCCAACTCCTCCTATTCCTACGTTAGGGGATTTTAATTAATAAATAATTAATATTAATCCTATATTAAAATTCTGATCTTAAAAATTCTGATTTTAAAAATTCTGGTTTTAAAAAAATTCTGATTTTAAAAATTCTGGTTTTAAAAAAATTCTGATTTTAAAAATTCTGATTTTAAAAATTCTGATCTTAAAAATTCTGATCTTAAAAATTCTGATCTTAAAAATTCTGATCTTAAAAATTCTGATCTTAAAAATTCTGATCTTAAAAATTCTGATCTTAAAAATTCTGATCTTAAAAATTCTAATTTTTAAAATTTTGATCTTAAGAAGCTCTATTTTATCAAAGTAAATAATAAGTATCATTTAATTATTTACACATATTTTCCAGTTATTTATTTTCTTTGGCTATCGGTCGTTTTCAGAATATTTGTAGCACTGAAAGTTTTCCAAAAGAAATGTCTTCACAAAATTCAAATATTTGTATTTGGCGATTAAGTGGCGGAAATTATGAGAATGAAAGTGAAAGAAAAATAAGTTTTTATGTGATTAAAGAAATGGCAAAATTTCAGGTATTTTCTTTTAAATTAATTAATTAAAAAATAAAAAAAGAATTTAATTTATAGAAGGGAATGTTTAATTATATTGGAGTTTTACCTAATGCTCGTCTACATTTATTAATTATTCCAATGCGTGTAAGGAAAAAATTAAAACTTTAAATTAAACTTTGCAATTGTTTAACTTTAAAGTAAACTTTAAAGCAGTAAATCTTTTTTTATTAGGTAAATGGGATGGAAAATTTTGGAATTTTAAATGTTCGAGAAGCAGTTAATTTTTAATTTTAATTTTTAAAAATAACCTTTCAGTTGTGGCCATTGGTTAACGATACAGCACAGACCATTAATCGTTTTGAAAAAACTTTATTTCATGAAATGGCACATCAATGGTTTGGGAATTTGGTTACTATGGTAAGAAGAAATATATATTAAACTGTCTGTTCTGTATTTATTCCGGAAAATGAAAAATACAAAACTTAAGTTTTGTTAAACTGTCTGTTCTGTGTTTTATTCCGGAAAGTGTTTTATTACCAAGTTGGAAAACATTAAAAACACAAAACTTAAGTTTGTGTTTTTCATGTATTTTTGTACTGTTTCTCTAATGACAAGAAACTTTTCTTTTGAGTTTCTGATTTTTTTGTATTTTCTAATAATTGAAGGTATTTGACTGAAGGAGAAAGTTGTTTTAATAAAATACATAAAATAAATCAGAATAAGAATTATTTTCAGAAATGGTGGGACTCAATTTGGATAGCAGAATCTTTGAGTACTTTTATGGCTTCTCAGCGTCCTATTGTGTAAAAGAATAAATTAATTTAATTAAAATTTAATTTAATTAAGTTTTGATCCAATAACTGATTTAAGTGAATCATCTATAGTAGATAAAAGATGGGCAATTCAAGCAGCTGAGGGGGTTGTTCAACCTATTCAAAGTAAAAAAATATTATAAGGACAATTCTGATATAAGGACATCTATTAATTCTGTCCTTTGGGGTGTCCTTATAACGAGCTTTTTACTCTTTATTTTAATTAAAGCCTCGGCTCTTTAATTTAATTACTCTGTTATTTTATTTAATTAAAGCCCCAGTTCCTTAATTTAATTGCTCTATTATTTTATTTACTTAAAGCCCCGGTTCTTTAATTAATTTTTATTTAGGTACCGTATATAGAAAGGGACCAGCATTGTTAGAAATGTTAGATTCCTTAATTGGGGCCAAAGGAACGCAAAAATTGCTTCGTCGTTTTATTTCTATTTTTCAATCTTGTTCAGCAGAGTCTGCAGATTTTATTAAATTATTAAAAGAAATTGATTATGAAAATAATGAAATTAAAGAAGAAAATAATTTAAAGGTAAATAATTAATTAAATTAAATTAACTATTTTTTAAATATTTAATTAATTTAAAAAAAGGTTATTTTTCCTTCTATTAATGGTTCAATGGCTGCTAATTTTTTTGAGTCTTGGTTATATTTACCTTCATATCCTGTTGTATTTATTAAAATAAATTCTTTACTTAAATTAATTTTATTTTCACAAAAACCAAAAATTAAATATTATAAAGAAGATAATGAAGAAATTAAAGAACAAAAATGGATTATTCCAATATGGATAGAATGTTTAGAAGGAACTTTTCCTGAACAATTATTTTGGTTAAACAATAAAGGTAAAGGGAAGAGAAAGGGCCAACTAATCGCCAGGCATTATAACTCAGGAATGGTTGGGTACTTTTAGGTGTTTTTGGTACCATTAAATAGAGCAGAAAATGCTCTACAAAATACCAGAATTTTAGAAAGTTAGGAAAAAAAGTTATATTCAAAAAACCTCACAAAGATCAAACTTTCGGTAAAAACTTTCATTTTTCGACCATAACTTTTTTCTTTTTTTACCAAAAATTCTGATTTTTCGGTATTTTATAGTTAATATTCTGCTCTATTTAATGGTACCAAAAATACCTAAAATAATATTTTATAGCATTTTTATAATGGCTGGCGATGATGTTGACCACAAACCTGTTTTCCCTCATTTTTTCTTTATTTTCTGTTCTGATTTCAAGTTTTAAATAAATTAAATATACAGATTCTGATCAATTGGTTACTATTCCATTACATTTACTAACCAAAACTAATTCAACAAAGGCATTGGCATTTAATAGAAATCGTTCTGTTTATTATCAATTAAATATTAAATATATTTAATTAAATTAAAAATTAATTTTTTATTTTATTTAATAATTTTAAAAGAAAATATTTTTTTTAATTAAAAATAAACCAAAAAAAAAATTTAATTTTACATAATTATTTCAATTTCTTTCATTAGGTCAATTTTTGTAAATAAACCTTTTTTTCCTAATACAAAAGATTTCTTTTTTTTTATTAGTACTTTTACTTTATTATTTTTTTTTTGAATGAAATTTGTTCTAATTTTAATAAAAAAAGAAAATTTTGTTTTTTAAAAAAATAATTGTTTTATTTAGTTTTTATTATTTTCTATTTTTAAATAAAAAATTCTTTTAAATGTTATTATTAATTTTTCTGTTAAAAATTGTCTTAATTTGTAAAGGTAAATTTTAAATAAATAGTAAAATACAGGGTAAGTTTTAAGCATATAAATGTTTCCGGAAAATACATTAGTTAAGAAACAAAACAAAAACACGAGAAATAAACTTTTTTGTATTTTGTTTTGTATTTATGTTTTTCCTTTTGTATTTTGGTAAATACAGTAATGCTTTTGTATAAAAAATACAAAAGGTCAATTTGTGTTTTTAATGTGTTTTTGTTTATTTCTTTATAATTATTGTATTGTTTTGTTAATTGAAACACATTCCGGAATACAAAGCTTTTTATTGAAATAAAATAAACTTTCTTGTATTTTACTTTAAAAATTAAATTAAAGGAAATACAATAGAAGAAGAACACAATTTAATTAAAACAACAAACTTCTGGTTAAACACAGAAAAATTAAATAATTTATTTTACCGTTCTGCTGTAATGGCTTTACTTAAATTAAAGGCTAAAGAAACATTAAAATTATTTCCAAATTCTTCTATTGAAAAAATATTATTTAATCAATGTATTTTAGATAATGGATATAAAAATCCAATAAAATATTCAAAATGTTTAATTTTTCTTTTAAAAAAAAGAAAAGAAAAAATTAAAGAAAATGAAATAATAAATAAAGAAAAATATGAAAAAGAAGAAGAAGAAAAGGGATTTTTTTGGGGAACTTTGGTAAGTGTTTTTTAATAGAGGAAAAGTTTTAAAATAAATTTAATTTAATTTAATTTAATTTAATTTAATTTAATTTAATTTAATTTAATTTAATTTAATTTAATTTAATTTAATTTAATTTAATTTAATTTAATTTAATTTAATTTAATTTAATTTAATTTAATTTAATTTAATTTAATTTAATTTAATTTAATTTAATTTAATTTAATTTAATTTAATTTAATTTAATTTAATTTAATTTAATTTAATTTAATTTAATTTAATTTAATTTAATTTAATTTAATTTAATTTAATTTAATTTAATTTAATTTAATTTAATTTAATTTAATTTAATTTAATTTAATTTAATTTAATTTAATTTAATTTAATTTAATTTAATTTAATTTAATTTAATTTAATTTAATTTAATTTAATTTAATTTAATTTAATTTAATTTAATTTAATTTAATTTAATTTAATTTAATTTAATTTAATTTAATTTAATTTAATTTAATTTAATTTAAAGGATTGGTTTGCCAAAATATTTGGTTTAAAAATTAATAAAAATTTATTACCTTCATTACCTACAAATAAACAAATTAATTTTAAAAAAATAAAAAAAAGAAGAAAATTAAAAATTAAAAAATTAAATAAAAATAAATTAAAAAAAAGAGAATTAAATAATTTAATTAATTTAAAAAAATTACCAAAAAATATTAAATTACTCTACACTTTAAAACAACATTTGGGTAGAATGGAGTGGGGACAAAATTATATTAATTATATTAGTCAACAAAGTGCAAGGTAAATAATTTTTAAAAATTAAAAAAAACAAGTACAGGGAACGGGGGAATTTCCAGGGAATTTTTAAAGAAAATTAGGGAATATTTATTTAATCTAAATCTGTGCCCTAAAGGCTTATTTAATTAATTAATGTATTATTTCTATTTAAAAAAAAAGTTTTCTTGAGCCATATATTCGCCAATCGATCAACTTTGTTCCTTCACAAGATGCAATTGAACCAATAATTAATCAGATTTATTCAATTTTAAATTCAACAAAAAATTCAAATAAAGGAATTTCATTACTTTCGCCTCGTATTCTTTCGCTATTTCCTTCTAACAAATTAAAAAGACCAGAATTTCTTTCTCCAGAATTATTTAGTTTTTCTGAAAATGGGTTGCTTCCTTTACCAAAACTCTTTAAGGTAAGAGAAAAGGGGAAGGGTAACTCTGTTTGGACGCTTATAAAATTAAAAGATGAGAAGATAAAGACTTGAAATTTTGTATAGAAATGGGTAAAAGTGTTAAATAATTATTGTAAAAATTTTAGAAAATTTGGTTGAGTAAAAGACAAAATATTTTAAAAAAATGTCAAAATGTCAACTTTCCTTACTTTTTTTGGCCATAACTTTAATAATTGGGGACGCAAAATTCTAAAATTTTTGGAGGATTTAGATAACACTGTTATGCATATCTGTACAAAATTTCAGATTAAAAGATCTTCATCTGACTATTTTATGGTCACTCAGGTAAGGTTACCCTTAAACACATAAAAGAGACCAAAAATAAAATTAATTAATTTAATTAAAAAAAAAAAGATTTTATTACCAAATGATGATTCAAGAGAACATTTGGAATGGCTAGATTTTATACTTGAAATCAGCGGTGCTGGCAGACAATTAGAAAAATTATTAAAAAATCCAGAAATTAAATATTTTGAACAAAAGGTTTGGCCTTCTATTCAATTACTTAAACAAAGAGAAGAATTATGGGAAAAGTTCGAAAAAAGTTTAAATTCTAAACAGAGGAAGGAATTGTCTGATAGAGGATTTGTTAACTTGGATAGATGGCAATTGGTAGGGAATTCCATCTCTCTAATAAAAATAACTTGAAGCTCTTAAAATATTTATTTGCCCTAAGGCTATAAACGTAAAAAAAGAAAACCTTCAAATTATAAATTGTCTCAATACTAGGACTTTAATTCATGTTGAAAATTAAGACAAAACATTCAATCAATAAAATTATTTTTTACTAAAGTCCAAGTTCAAACGGCGAGGGTTAGGTCGTTTTAAAGTCGAAGACGATACAATGCCCTCAATAGAGTTTAACTCTGAACATTGAAAAATTAAAGAGTTATTCTAATTAAATGAAACTAACTCATGTAGTAGTAGTAGTAGAATAGTAGTAGCCAACTTAATTTAAACCTCCATTTCAGTGCATTAATTTTAATTAATTTTAAAGGAACTTTTCTTTGGAAAGGAAAAAGAAGTGAATGAGTTAATTCCTTTAAATAACCAACTTGAAGAGAAAATTAAATTATTA
Source organism: Meloidogyne exigua (assembly GCA_018905775.1). NCBI lineage: Eukaryota > Metazoa > Nematoda > Chromadorea > Rhabditida > Meloidogynidae > Meloidogyne > Meloidogyne exigua. The sequence continues at coordinate 810,632 of JAGUQR010000175.1, forward strand.
GCCAGTTTGGATGACAAACTAATAGAAGGAAATAAAGAATTAAATAATTTAAAAAGGAAAAGAAGAAAGGCTAATTTACGTAGAGTTAAATTAAACTTAAATTTAAACTTTTAAATTATTTAAATTTAGGGATTAATTGATGGAGGAAGTTCTCACGAATTTCCAGGGCCTATAGTTCCTTTACCTCCTCTTCCCCCACCTATTCCTGTTCCACCGCCTCTCCCTCCCCCGCCGCTTCCCTCACCGCTTCCCCCGCCTCCCCTACACTTCCCTGTTCCTTTCCCTCCTCGTCCCGTTATTGTCCCGGTTAGACCTCCACCTCCTCCATTGGGAGGTTCTACCGTCATTGGAGGTATTGACAGCAATGGAGATCAATTCCTTACACCTTGGGGAAGATCCCCTGACACTGAAATTAATTTTAGAACAATTCCAAGAAATGTACTCTTATCTCCTTGGGCATTTCAAAATAGATTTGGTGGAGTTATACTTGAAGGGGTTTGTTTTAATTATTTTTTAAATAAAGAGGAAAGATCCATTAATTTAATTAAAACAATTTAAAAGAAAGGAAAGAAGATTAATTAATTTATTTTTTAGGTTTATTTGTCCCCCAATGCTTTTGCCTCAGAGATTGTTTCACCAGAAGTTTTAACTGTAAAAATATAATCATTTTAATTTTAAATTTAATTATTTTCTAATAGTTAAAAGTAGCTTCACCTTCTGCTTTTATGGCTGCTATACTTTCCCCTCTAGCCCTTACAGCAAGGATTACTTCACCCTCAGCTTTTCGTTCACAGATTCTTTCACCTGAAGCATTGTCTGCTTATATTCTTTCTCCTGACGTTTTCCTTGCAGAAATTTTATCTCCTGCTGTGATGCAAAGTAGAATAATTAGTCCTAAAGCTTTGTTTGTACAAATACTTTCTCCAAGTAAATTTTAAAATTTTAAATTAATTTTTAAAGGAAGGAAAAAGAAAAAAAAGGTAATAGAAAGAGACAATGCTGTAAGGTAGTAACGTTATTTTAAAATTCATAAAATTATTCAATGATGACCTATTTATATGAAATTTTGTGCAAATAACCGTTAAAGTATTACCTATCTTTCCTATAAATTTCAGAATTTTTAGTTAACTATTTCACAAGTTATGGCCAAAAAAGTAAACAAAAACGTTAAAATGTTCTGAAAATTGGACATTTTCTGTCATAACTTTTTTTCTAATTTGAATTAAATTGTCAAATTTTTAGTAAATGTATACAGCACTTTAACGGATTTTTAGGCAAAATTTCAGATTTTTAAGTCCTCATTTGTTTATTTTATAAGCGATGAAGTAAAGCTAGTTATTACCCAGTTAAAATTAAAGTTTATTTTTTAAACAAAATTAATTTAAAAAATAAACTTTTTTTCCTTATAAAAAATAAACTTTTTCTTCTTTAAAAAAGTGATTGCTTCCCCAAGGCTTTCTTCTCCACAATTTGGAGGTTTAATAGTTCTTAGCCCAAACTTTTTATCTCCACGAATTAATTCACAAGAAGGACTACAAATTGAGGTTTAAATATTTTTAATTTAAATTTTAATTTTTAGGTTCTTTCCCCTCACATTCTTGGGGGAGAACATGAAGAATTAAATGAAGGGGATAGATGGACTATTGATGGAAATACCCATTATATTGGATTTCCTGGCTTATTTCCTTTAAATGGACCTTTTTAAATAATTAATTAATTTCCCTTTTAATTTATACTCTGTTTATAGATTAAAAATATTTAAAAATTACCAAAAAAATAACCTAAAATCACTGATCAACTGTCTATAGAATATTCATCTTGTTTAGTATGTAGTTTTGTGAATAATTATTGTTCACCAAAACGTTTCAACTCAGCCTTTTGCATTTTTCTAAAGTTCGAGAAGATAAAAACATATTAAGAAATTAGAAAAAAAAATTTAAAAATTTAAGCTTTAACAAAACAAGAATAATTAGATTAACACAACCATAAGACTTAAAAATTTAATCAGTTTTTGCATAAAACTCAACAAAAAATCACTTTAATAAAAAAAATAAAAAACATTCTAAGATAATGCCTTAAATCTCATACCAAATAAAAAAAACATTTTTTTCTATGATCCAAAAAAATATTTTATTATAGAAAAAGATGTTGAGAAAAATATAATACCTAGCATTATATTAGAATAGATAAGTCAATATAGAAATATGTTATTTAATTTAGTTAAGAGATCACATAAATAAAAAAATATATATAAAGTTAAGCAGTTAAGATAAATAAGTTTTACTTGTTTCTTATAAACTGTTTTTAAATAAAGGCATGAGTGCAAAACTTTAAGAATTTTAAGTCAAAAAAAAGGTAATAATGGACCCGTTTAAGAACCCTTAAACTTTATTATGGTGATTTCTTAGTCATATCTTTTAAAGATTTTTTAATGTTATTAATGTCATTTGAAAGATTTGAAAACATTCTATAACGTTTCTCTTCTTGTAGAGCATCTAATTTTTCGTCTATTGACATGAAACGGTCATTGAAATGCATAAACAAGGTGTAAACCAAAACTAACAAAGCAATACCAATTCCGATGACAGTAAGCGCGACAATTATAAACGAGACCCAGTCAGCAATTTTTGGTACACAAGATGTAGAACAAAAATGCTTAAATAAAAGAAATTAAATAGAAAGATTTAGAAAAACACAACAGGAATTAATAGTAACAAAAAGTATCTAATTTACATAACTAAATCTGGCACTTGTGAAGAAGGGGGGGGGGGGGCAATTCCTGCGGACTTTTTTTTTGCGGACAATTTTTGTTGATTATTATATATATATAAACCATCAGAAATTTTACTTATGTACAAGTTTATTATAACAAATTCTAAGCAAAAATAAAATATTAATAAACTTTGTCCGCAAAAAAAGTCCGCAGGAATTAACTTTTCTTCACAAGTGCCCTAAATCCTTCAATCAGTAAAACTGTTTTCTTTATAATTTACTTTTTTAATATATAAAAAAAAACCTTGTTATCTTTATAGACGGCACATTTCCTGTCAATGGAGGAATGACGTCTGACTGTCATTTTCTGAATAATCTTCCCATCATCGGAATCGAAAATTGAAAAAACATTAAAAACGATACTTTGTTATTTAAAATTTGCACACAATAGATACGGCCCTAAACCGTGGATAAATTACTCATGATCTATAAGTATGGTCATACAATTCAAAAGATAAATCCTACACATTCCTATCTCAAGCCTTCAGTTAAAGGGCCATTGCTTAGCCTGGAAAAAATTATGGGTCTAAATTCCCTCACACCTTATCAGAACAAGGACAATTAATTAATTAAAAACCATTTTTACGACTCCCGCCAAGATCTAGCTCAACATCTCCACTGCTGTTGAATTTCTTGAATCTAGCAGAAAGAGGCAGAGAACAAACTTGGGAAGAAGATTGTTTCAACATGTTAGAACAAAATATCACAATTTTAATTTACGACCTAAAAAAATTTTAAAAATTTAAAGTTTAAGATTAAAAAAGTTAAAGGTTTAAAACTGTGTATGTAGTTAGAGAAAACAGTAAATATTTATGTTTATTGATTTTAAAGGTTGGACAATTGTTCGCGAGTTAAGCCACTTTGTCGCTATTATATAAAATTAATTCCCAATAATACTATAAAAATTGTCAGAAACAAATCCAAAAAGAAGCTCACGTTTTATCTTTAAAATTGATGATAAATTATTAACAAAAATGACCAATGGATTGAATCGAATAAGATTTATTTTTTATACCTTTAGAATGAAGAAAAGACATTTTTAATTTATTCGAAAATTTACCTAGAAATTTTAATAAAATTTAGGGACGAAGTTCTCCTTAAGATAAAGGAAACTCTATTAAGAAAAAATTATTTCCAAATACTTAATAAATAATGAACATTATTTTATTCAAAATTTTTTTTTAACAATCTTCATTGAAATTCATTTTTAAAAAATTAAATAAAAAAATATTATTAAATTGTATAAAATTCTTCAAAAACGTGCCTAGCCATTAGACGATTACCACTTGATTCATAAATAAGTGAGAGATTCTATGCTGCCTGACGTTTTAAATCATATCTTAAAAATATTATTATTTAATTCCTAATTACTTAATAGCTAATTCTGCTTTTCTTTCTCCTTTTGGGTTTTCTGTCCAAATCATTGGAGTTGGACATCCATAAAGTACTCTCTCATAACAACAAATTTCATTTGATAAGATACCCATTTGATGAAAAAGTCTTCCCATATTATATTCAACTTCTTGGGAAAGAAAAGGAGAACTAAGATTTGACTACTAATTATTTAATTGAAAATCTAATATATAATAGAACAATTAAAATCACCTGAAAATAACCTCTATTTTAATTATTTAAAATTATTAAATTTTAACAAATTTAATCAATTAATATTTTACTTTTTACAATTTTATTTAAATAAATAAAATTGTTTTAACGTCAATAAAAACGTGGAAAATAAATTATTTTCATGCAAAGTATTCTAATTTGGGTAACAGATAATAAAAAATCTGGGCTCTACTATAGGACAAACGTCCCATCCACGATTATACGTCCCATCACAATATATGAGTCCCATAAAAATAAATACGTCCCAAAAATAATAAAGAGTCCTAAAAATCATACAAGAGTCCCATCAAACAATATGCGTCCCAAATTTAATATATGCGTCCCATTAAATAAAATATCAAAAATATATATAACTATTTAAATTTAATGATAAAATTTAATTCTGTATTATATTGCCTTGCTCAAGGGCCAACATAGAGCAGTAAATAAATCTTTTCTTTAACATTCATAAGGATGAAGTTCCTTTTCCAGTCGGGTTAAATAATAATAAAAAACTTCAAGTTGACCGCTTCGAGAATGTTTAATTATGTTTCATTTTGCAACTATAAATATTTAATTTTTATTATTCGAAATTTTTATGAATTTTTAAAAAATTTCATTTTTCATATTACGCTTGTTTGCCCTTAAGCAAGGCAATATCATAAAATATAAAATAAATAATAGTGAAGAAAGATTTTATTAATGGGACGCATATATTTTTATGGGACGCATATATAAATTTTGGGACGGATATTTTTTTATGGGACTTCCGTATTATTTTTGGGACGTATATATTTTTATGGGACTCATATATTGTGATGGGACGTATAATCGTGGATGGGACGTTTGTCCTATAGTAGAGCCAAAATCTGTATAAATAAATTTTATTCAAATAAAAGGTAAAAGATTGTAAATTTTACAGGAGAGGTCTTATGGTTTTAAAAGAAAATTTTCATTTTTTAAGCTGAATAAATTTTGTTTGATTTTTCTCAAATAAAGCTAATATATAACCAATTTAATAAATTTAATAAAATATTTATTATATTTAGTTTTATTTATTTATTTAAAAATGAAACAACTTCAACTTTTCTCTTTATTGCTTATTTTGTCATTATCATATTTATTGAAAATTGTTGTATGATTTTTAAAAATTAAAAAATAATTTAAATAACATTAATTATTTATTTTAATAGAAAATGGAAGCTCTTAAAAGAATATATAAAATTTAATTTAAAAAATTCCACTTTTATTTAAAGAGAAAATTACCTTCTAATAACCAGAATATCCCTTTCTCTTTTTATCTGTCACTAAAGTTTTTTCTTCGATAACAAAATTAAAGGGGGGTTAATTCCTAAAGTAAAAATTAGATAATTATCTCTTCTTTTTTTTTTTAATTTTTCTATGGGAGGAAAAATTTTAAATAAAAAAAAAATTAAATAAAATTCAAATTCTTTTTTCTCTTTAAAAAAAAAAAGATTCCCTTACATGCTATTGGAATAAACATGGGGAAAGTACAACAACATGCTTTGGTAAAGATGCAGTATGTAGAAAAGTTGAATGTGGAGGATTTGTTGGTCACTTTAATTATTAATTTAAATTAATTATTTTTAATTATTTTTTAGTGGCCAGATGCTGTACAACAGACAAAAAATCGTTATGTGGTTATAAAAAAAGATAATAAATGTGTATGTCCAGAAGCTAGTGAAAAGGTGAATCGTCCTGGGCTTACATTTCCTTGCGATGTCCCTCCATGTTATAAGCTTCCAGAACCTCCATCCATTCCATTTAAAGTTCCATGTCCAGATGTAACAGACTGCACAAAAGATAAATGTAACACCGTCTAAAGTAAAAGAAAATGTAATAAAATAATAAATTAAATTAAGGGGGATAATTTCTATTAATTATAAAAGTAATTTAAATAAATAGGATTTTTAATTAAAAAATAAAAAAATAAAATATTTTTCCTTTTTTAAACTATTTTAAAGACAATTAATTAAATATTTCTCTTTACCTTAATTAAAGGGAGATAAATAAATAAATATTAAATTTTTATTAATTTTTTTTCTTATTATTTATTTAAATAAAAGGTTTAAACTAACTAAAAATAAAAAAGTAAAAAGTTTTGATTTTTTAATTTTAATGAGAAAGGTTTGTTTAATTATATAATTAAGTATATTATTAGAATTATTAAAGTAAATATTTGATTTTTTTAAAAGAGAAATAAATGTTTTATTTTGTATTAAAGTTTTTTAATATTTAAATAATTAAACATTATTAGCTTAATTATTTTAATTAAAAAATATTTTTTGTAGAATGAAAATAAAAAAAAAACAACTCTCTCTTTTATTCTAAAATAAAATTTATTATTTATTTTATCTATATTAATAAAATAAATAAAAGTTTTTTTTCAAATTCTAATTATTGATAATTTGAATTAATTATTCTTATATTTACTATAAATTAGTAAATTAATTTTATTTAATTAAATTGACCACCTCATGTTTAAAAATAGTTAAATATAATTATTCTGAACAATAACAGGATTTTGATGATTATTCATATTTAATTTATTAGCAATTCTAGCATTTCTTAAGGTTGATGTATTGATTAATAAATTTGTTTGTTGTAAAGGTTTTCCAAAGAATAAGTATTTAAATGTGTTTTTAAATGCTCTATTGTATTCCTGACTAAATATAAAGTTTAATTTAATTAAAAAAAGAATTTAAACCTAAAAGCAAACAAAACAATCAAATCACTTCCAGAAACTCCAATATAAATAAGCAATGTTGGAAGAACAATAAAAGTATCTACATCGATTGCTGAGAAAGTAACAAATGGTAAAATTTGATGCCAAATTTCGGTCTGTAAAAATACTTAAAGGGTTTACTTTTATACTGCTAAGGATTAATATTTTATTCAGAAATTGGGAGAAATCTGGGAAAGTTTTACGGTTTAAAATTAATGGAACAGAAGTGCCTTTTTGGGCCAAAAAGATGTATTTTATAAGGACAATTTTTAGGGAATTTGGTGAATACAAAGTTTTAAAATGATTAATATAAGGTGACAGAAAGATTCATAAAATATTTAGAAAAATAAAATGATTAACAAAAATTATATAAAATTCATCATAAATATCTTGTTTCTGGTTTTCTATTTCCAACAGGTCTAAAAAATTAAGATTATTAAAAAATAAATTTTGTCAAATTGGCGTTCTGTTTTGATTCATTTTTGTAGGTAAACTACAATAAAAAAACAAATCTTTTTAAAAATGAAGGATACCTTTCCCTTCCCTTCCCCTCTGTGTTAGACTTACATGAACCTTTCCAACAAAGTTAATAAGAATAATTGTAGTTAATGATTTCAATAAACGTTTATTATTTTTATTATTTTCGTTGTTTTCTTTAATTATAACCAGTAAATGGGCTAAAAGTGAAGCCCTAAGTTACATTTCTGAAAAATTTTGAATTTGTAAAACGTCGGGGGAGCCCTCAAAATATTTTTTAGGTGTTTAAAGCCTGCGGCTTTATAATAGTCCTAGAGGGGCTTTATTGCCTGGAATATATGCATCAGGCCTTCGGCCGTAGTTTTCCCAATTATAGATGGGGGCCCTTCTCGGGCCGAAGGCCCGAGAATGGCAAACATATGAAATGGAGAAGGGAATCCATATGAAATGGAAGGAACGAGGGCCGAAGGCCTGATGCATATATTCCAGGCAATAAAGCCCCCCCTAGGACTCTTATAAAGCCGTAGGCTTTAAACACCCAAAAAAAATTTTGAGGGCTCCCCCCGACGTTTTACAAATTCAAAATTTTTCAGAAATGTAACTTAGGGCTTCACTTTTAGCCCATTTACTGGTTATAATTAAAATCCAAACAAGCACATAACAAACAACAGTCATTATATTATTAATATTAGCAGTCATAAGAGTTTCCTGATTAATTTCAGGTTGAAGTAAATCTCCAGGTAAGCATAGAACTGGTCTAATATAAAATTAAAAAAAAAAGAATTAAATTGATTTATATTTATATATAAATTACCTTTCAGGAAATTCAATTACCATGTCTATAAAAAGCCAAGTTGTACGGACTGTTCTAAAAAATGTTAACAAAATAATAATTGCCACAGTTTTGTTTCCATCATTAAACTTGTACCTAATTTAATTAAAAAGAAAGTATTAAAGTATTAGCTCTTTTTAAATATTTTAAAAAATGTCCGCAAGTTTTGTCCGCAAGTAATTTATTTATTCCAAACGTGACTACAACATTTAGACTCTATTAAATTAGTTTTAAAAGAAGAAAAATTTATACATTTATTTGATTCAAATTTGTTGGGTTTTTACTTTTATTAATTACAAAAAAATTTGCGGATAAAAATTGCAGACTTTTATTAAAATTAAAAGAAACAAAAATTTACCAAATTGGGAATGCAACACATATTAATCTATCAAACCCAATATACAGGGTAAATTGGTTAGCTAATGTTGAACCAAGCAAAGGAATAGCCTGAATAAAATAACAATAACGAAGACTGATAAAATTAATGTTAAATTGAAGTAAAGAATATTTGACCAAAAAGCCTAGATTAAAAGGCATTGTAAAGAATGAGTATAATGCAATATAAATATTACAACGTTGATGAAAACATCTAAAAAAAATAAAAAAATATTTAATTAAAATTATTATATTTTTTAACCTATTTTTCCATGTTGTATAAACCAAAAATAAGTTGAGGAAAAAAGCAATCTAATTATATAATTGAGAAAAGGTGTGTGTTTGTCTGTTTGTCTGTTTGTCTGTCCTTTTATAGTAAGGTGTTTGGAGGGAAGGGAAGGTGGGATAAGATAAAGCGCGATAAGGTAGAGTGGGGGATGATACTTAGGTTTGTGAACTTGAGTCTGTCGCACTTGAGTCTATGGCACTTGAGTATGTGCCGCTTGAGTCTGATCCGCTTAAGTCTGTGCCACTAGAGTCTGCGATCTTGAGTTTGTGGCGCTTGAGTGTGTGCCGCTTAAGTCTGTACCGCTTGAGTCTGTGTCACTTGAGTCTATTGCACTTGAGTCTGTGGACTTAATTTTGTGCCGCTTGAGTCTGTACCGCTTGAGTCTGTGCCACATGAGTCCGTGGCACTTGAATCTGTGACGATTGAGTCTGTGAACTTAAGTCTGTAATTTAAGTGTGCCACTTGAGTCTGTGCCACTTGAGTCTGTGATACTTGAGTCTGTGAACTTGAGTCCGTGAACTTGCTTCTTTGAACTTAAGTCTGTGCCGCTTGAGTCTGATCCGCTTGAGTCTGTGCCACATGAGTCCGTGGCACTTGAATCTGTGACGATTGAGTCTGTGAACTTAAGTCTGTAATTTAAGTGTGCCACTTGAGTCTGTGATACTTGAGTCTGTGAACTTGAGTCCGTGAACTTGCTTCTTTGAACTTAAGTCTGTACCGCTTGAGTCTGATCCGCTTGAGTCTGTGCCACATGAGTCCGTGGCACTTGAATCTGTGACGCTTGAGTCTGTGAACTTAAGTCTGTAATTTAAGTGTGCCACTTGAGTCTGTGATACTTGAGTCTGTGAACTTGAGTCCGTGAACTTGATTCTTTGAACTTAAGTCTGTGCCGCTTGAGTTTAAGATACATGACTATGACAAGTTAATTTTGTTGCTTTAGAACTTCACTATATAAACCGTTATTTTACTCAGTCTCTGATACTATAAAAGCCCGCATTTTTTCATTTCTCAACCGCCACACATTCTTCATACTACATAAACGAACGCTGTATTTTCAACATCTTCTGCTCCCTTTTTATTGCTGCCACTTTTGCTTTAATTTGTTCATGGAAGACGACAAATGCTTCTCCAGTGTCTCCGACAACCGATGCTGCTCAAGTACCGTCATCGCACAAATCTGCCCAAGTTCCGTCAACGACCAAAGCTGCTCCAGTGCCATCAACGACTAAATCTGCTCCAGTGCCGTCAACGACCAAATCTGCTCAAGTGCCGTCATCGACCAAGGTTACTCAAATGCCTCCGACAACCAATGCTTCTCCAGTGATGCCGCCAGGAAAAGAAGATGCCGAGCTGAGGAACCTGAGTATCTTAGAAATATTAGATTAAATAGTCAAAAAGAGAGACAGCAGTCTCTGAGATCCCTTGAGGATGAGAATATTAGAAATCTTAGATTAAATAGTCAAAAAGAGAGACAGTAGTCTCTGAGATCTTTTGAGGATAAGAATCTTAGAAATCGTAGATTAAACAGTGATAGAGAGAGACATGAGTACTTAGATCCCTTGAGGATGAGAATATTAGAAATCTTAGATTAAATAGTCAAAAAGAGAGACAGTAGTCTCTGAGATCTTTTGAGGATAAGAATCTTAGAAATCGTAGATTAAACAGTGATAGAGAGAGACATGAGTACTTAGATCCCTTGAGGATGAGAATATTAGAAATCTTAGATTAAATAGTCAAAAAGAGAGACAGTAGTCTCTGAGATCTTTTGAGGATAAGAATCTTAGAAATCGTAGATTAAACAGTGATAGAGAGAGACATGAGTACTTAGATCCCTTGAGGATGAGAATATTAGAAATCTTAGATTAAATAGTCAAAAAGAGAGACAGTAGTCTCTGAGATCTTTTGAGGATAAGAATCTTAGAAATCGTAGATTAAACAGTGATAGAGAGAGACATGAGTACTTAGATCCCTTGAGGATGAGAATCTTAGAAATCTTAGATTGAATAGTCAAAAAGAGAGACAGCTGTCTCTAAGATCCCTTGAGGATGAGAATCTTAGAAATATTAGACTTGAGAAAGATAGACAGAGGAGAGCGGTTAAAAGATCGCTTGAATCGAGTCAAGAAAGAGAAAAGAGACTAGAAGAGCGAAGAGCTAAAAGAAAAAACTTTTTAAAGTTTGATTAGTTTTAAGTTATTTTTGTTAAACTTTGTTTATTTTTTGATGAAAATGTTTGATACACTTTTGTTTAGTTTATATTTTGAAGTTTTATTGTTACAATGTTTTAGATGTTTTTTTTATTGATGATGGTTGTTTTGTTTTGTGTTTAGTTTGGAAATGTGTTTAAGTTTGTATGTTTTATTGTTTAGGTTCTTTAAGTTTTTGCCAGCGAAGAAGGCCGCCGATAGGCGGCCTTCTTCGCTAGTTAAACATAAAAATGCAAGACTGCCATATTTTATTGTCAAAACAAATAAAGTTCCTGTTGAGTTGTAATAATTAAAAACCTTAAAAAATTATTAAAAATTTAATTTTTAAAATATAAATATTTTTTTAAAATTAAATTAAATACTAGCGGAGTAGGCCGCCTATCGGCGGCCTTCTTCGCTAGCAAAAACTTAAAGAATCTAAACAATTAAACATACAAAATTAAAACATTTCCAAACTAAACAAAAACACAAAACAAAACAACCATCATCAATAAAAAAATATCTAAAACATTATAACAATAAAACTTAAAATATAAACTAAACAAAAGTTTATAAAACATTTTCATCAAAAAATAAATAAAGTTTAACAAAAATAACTTAAAACTAATCAAACTTTAAACAAAACCTCATTACAGTAACTAAAATTAAAAAAAAACAAATATAAACAAAATTTTATTCAAACAAAATAAATATACAATTAAAGTGATACAATAAAAGAGAGTACAAATAAAGGGGGTATGTATGTATATATATATGTATGTATGTATCTTAAATGTATAATAAATAAATTAAACAAAAAATTTCAAAGTAATTTTATATCTCTAACTTGCGTATAAATACGCCTATTTTTCTATGAAACTAAGATTCTAATCTCTATCATCTAGGATCTCTTTGTAAACTACATTCTTGACCTTACGGTCACTATTACTATTATCTAATTTTACTTTTATCATATTCCATGATCTCGCTCTCGAAAGAGCCACATACAATTGTCCATGTCCGAAAACCTCTTTTCTAAGATCTATTCCAACTCGCTCAAGGGTTTGCCCTTGAGCCTTATTTATCGTCATAGCAAAAGCTAACACCAATGGGAATTGGTGCCTATGCAAATCAAATGGGTATTCCTCGGAACAACAAAGTGTTATCCGAGGTATATACTCAGTTTGACCTGCCTTATCTCCAGTCAGAATCCTGCAAACAATTAAGTTTGCATTCATCTCCTCAACTCTCATTCTCGTCCCATTACAGAGACCTTTTTCTATATTCAGATTTCTAATTAACATGACAGTAGCATGTTTCTTTAATCTAAGCTCATGCACTGAAAAACCATTTGGTCTCAGAGCATTCAGATACTCATCTAGGTACTCATTGACACGCTGTCGATTTTCATCCTCAGCATGATCAATGCTAGTATACAAAATCTCTTTTCCTGGCAGCATAGCCAGGACTTTACTATTAATCTCAGATACATCTATATTCTTTGGTGCTAAAATGGCACTATTGGCCATTTCTTGAAAATTCTCAGAATCAATACTATGTGCAAAAATCTCTTCAGCTAAGTCTCCAAAACTAATACACTCGGATGGTAATGTAATGGAATCATTTTCATCATTCCATTTACCATTCCCTATTTTTATTAAATCTCTTGCAAATTCTTGCTCCATTTCTAGAGCTCTCATATTTCTAGATAACTTATATTGCTTTGCAACATTCCAATACTCAGATCTCTTAATGGTCGAGTTGACCACCTCTGCTCTCGTAGCATGTTTCTGAATTGGCAGGGTTTGACGAAAGTCACCCGTCCAAAGCATAACTTTGCCACCAAATACTAAATCATTATTCATGATTTCTTTTAACTTTTCATCTAGTGTTCGCAATGCACGCTTATTTATCATAGGCGCCTCATCGCAAATGAACACCTCGGTTTCTTTTAACTCAGTCCATGCCCTACTTCTAGGGCCTATGTTCGAATTACTCATATCTAATGCTAATCCAAATCTATTATGCAAAGTCCTACCGGCAGGCATTAAAGTAGCTGCCATACCGGTAAAGGCCATAGTACTAAGTTTCTTTTTCTCTCCTCTAAGCATATGAACAATTGTATTGTTCACATGCGTCTTACCTGTTCCACCTGGTCCACTTAAAAAGTAGAACGCAGGCTCAAGAACAGGCCTATGTACTCTATTCATAATCTCATCAACTATTAATCTCTGCTCATCATACATATTATTATATGCAGATAAGCCTAATTCCTTCTCTTCTTTAGCATCGAATGTAGCTTCTACATCCTCAGCTAAATCTATTTGCTCCATGGTAGGAAAATCAGCAAGTGATTTCCCACCCTTAACAATACTAAAAGCTATTTCTCTATATGCTTTCGCATATGCTAAATCTACAGAAAAATTTCTAATAAAATCTTCTGCTAAGAAATCTCTAAACATCAACCAAAGCTCCTCCGGCTGAGCCGGGTTGCAATGGACTAAGATCAAAGCAAAAAAATCTCGCAATTTTCTAGGCATCTCAAAACTAATTGCCTCTTCCAAGGCCTTTTTCCACTCTTCATCATTTCTAATTAACCCATGTTCAAGACATGCTTCAGAAAAGGTCGTACAAACCTTAACTGAGCCATCTGAACGTCTAATAGTCTTGAGCTCTTCATAAGAAGAAGCTCCTCTAACATTCAACAACAATAGCCGCAGGTGGTATCGCTCCGGTTCTGCCGGTGACACTTTAACCATACGACCAATTGCGTTAAAATGTTTCTTACGCTCAGACCAAATTCCTTTACTAAAGCAAAACTTTTCAGGCAACTGATGGTACAGTAAAGCCCTAGAAGAATCACTTCTCTTATTCAAATCAAAATAAGCTAATAACTCAGAACAATTACTTGTCCTTTCTAAAATCTCGGCTTCACTCATAGTCTCATCAAAATAACAAATTTGCTCGCCTTCCAGATGAACTGGCAAGGCCATAATACTATGACTTCTATCATACATAGGCAATTCTAAGATCCGCCAGACTGCCTCCTGAGGGCAGACATATCTAGCGTCTATGAACTCTTTGACCTCATCATGGTCATTTCTAGGCTCTAGTTCTAATCTAGCTCTATCCGGTGGTTTATGCACATACTTATGCAAGTATTTCACCGAACTAATGCTATTAACTTTTTCAAGGTTAATATGGCATCTAAAGACTTTCAATAGATAAGGATTGTGAGGCACAACCCATCTATTATCTAATTCTATTCTCTTTCCAGAGACTAATACTTCTACTTTTCTACCATCATCTGGTCTGGCGTATAACGTCAAACCCTTCTCTAAGACCAAAGTCTTATCTTGAAATGCTTTAGGATAACCCTTAGAGCACTTCCTAATTTTCTTTCCATTTTCTAAGATCTCTTCCATGCATGGGGAGTTTGGATTCAGACTTCCACATGGGCCATGGATCATAAAACTCTTTACTAAATCAAATAACTCAGTATCTTTTTCAGGTATTCTAGCACTAATACCTCTATTATCAACATCTTCCGATGTCAATAACTTATCCTCTTCACTAAGAGTCAAAAGCAAATGAATATGAGGAAGGCCTCTGCCTTGATTTTCCACAGGATACATCCAGGCTTTGACACTTCCAAATATCCCTAATTTAACTATTTGCTGCATAACAGCCTTTACTTTCAAATAAAACACTCGAACGACCAAATCTGGCCGATCGCTAGGAACTTGTCTAGGAAACAAATTATCTACAATCTCTGACCATCTAGGATTACACGTCATAGTCAAGAAGAGATCTGGATTACCAAACCTTCTGACTATGGCCATAGCATCTTGGAAATGCTTCTCAACATATCTAGGACTGTTTGTCACACTTGGTGGAAGTATAACCTTCCTACCAAGGGGCAAACCTAATTCTAAGGATCTATTAAACAAAATGTTATCTATGTTCTTATATGCCTCAGCACATATCTTTTTCTGATTCATACGAATCCATCTCAATCTATCACCTTCTATTTTCACATACTCATCAACACAATACTGTTGAAAGAGTTTCCCCCCATATAAAATAGGGTTGAACTCCTTCCTAATAGCTAAACTGTAGCACACATACTGCAACCTAGTTACTCTTCTAGTACTATTATTATGTCTAAGCTCTGGATTCCACCTAAGAGTACCACGCGGATAAAAAAGTGCGGGTAAGTCATGGGTGTTACTATTGCATCAGTACTATTCAAAATCTTTAACTCTTTTCCATGTTGCCTTACGACAACCTTTGCCTCAGGTACTTCCCCGTCTGCGCCGGGTACATACACTGCTGCAACCTCATTTGCTCTTGGTACATTGTACCCTAATCTTTTATCTAATTGCCTTCCGGTTTCAAACAAAAGTTTGATCTCGGATGGCTCTCTATTATCTAATCTAGCTTTTTCGAATTCAGAAGATTCCTCTTCCTTCATCATCATATAAGCCTCTGCAAAAGGGTTGCCCCTTCTAATAATCTCATACACAATTCTAAGCAATTCAGGGTCAACTCCGGCATTAGCCTTTGTCATCGCCCTCATTGCCTCAGCAGTATCTACTATGAAAATCTGCCCGTAAGCGGGATCTTCATCTAAGTCTGGATTCAAAGCTATGTTCAATTTGTGATATACTTGACCGTATATGCGGAAGCAATACGGCCCTCTTTTGCTAGAAATCTATGTCTAAGTGGATTCATTGAAGCGAATGACACGCTACTATTCAGATGACGAATATTGTCAAAGAAGTTCACATGTCTTCTATCAATTCTCAGAAACAAATCTCTCAATTCTTCAGGAAAATCCTGCTCAGGTATATTCAAATTAACAACTTTACCATGATGGCAACAGTCATTAAATGAATTACCTCTAGTTTTCTCTTCAGCAAAATGCAAAGCACCGCAGTGCATGCACTCAATACTAAGATTACTAAGCTTATTCTCAGATGCTAATTCCAAACAACCTGCTTTATACTTACGTATAGCCTGTTGATCTAAGTTTTTCCTTTTAACTCTTCGCTCTTCTAGTCTCTTCTCTCTATCTTGACTCGATTCAAGCGATCTTTTAACCGCTCTCCTCTGCCTATCTTTTTCAAGTCTAAGATTTCTATGATTCTCGTCCTCAAGGGACCTCAGAAACTGATGCCTCTCTCTATCACTATTTAATCTAAGATTTCTAAGATTCTCATCCTCAAGGGATCTAAGATACTCATGTCTCTCTCTATCACTATTTAATCTAAGATTTCTAAGATGCTCAGGTTCCTCAGCACGGGATCTTCTTTTCCTGGCGGCGGCACTGGAGAAGCTTTGTTCGTTGACGGCACGGAAGCAGCTTTGGTTGTTGACGGCACTGGAGCAGCTTTGGTCGTTGGCGGCACTGGAGCAGCATTGGTCGTTGGCAGCACTGGAGCAGCATTGGTCGTTGACGGCACTGGAGCAGAATTGTTGGTCGGCAGCACGTGAGAAGCTTTGGTCGTTGGCGGCACTGAAGCAGCTTTGGTCATTGGCGGCACTGAAGCAGCTTTGGTCGTTGGCGGCACTGAAGCAGCTTTGGTCGTTGGCGAAAGTGGAATAGCATTGGTTGTTGACGACACTGGAGCAGCTTTGGTCGTTGGCAGCAATGGAGCAGCATTGGTCGTTGGCAGCACTGGAGCAGCATTGGTCGTTGGCGGCACTGGAGCAGCATTGGTCGTCCTCCATGAGCAGATTCAGCAAAGGTGTCGGCAATAAAGCGGGACAGAAGATTTTGAAAATACAGCGTTGTTTATGTTGTATGAAGAATGTGTGGCGGTTGAGAAATGAAAAAATGCGGGCTTTTATAGTATCAGTCTGAGTAAAATAACGGTTTATATAGTGAAGTTCTAAAGCAACAAAAATTAACTTGTCATAGTCATGTATCTTAAACTCAAGCGGCACAGACTTAAGTTCAAAGAATCAAGTTCACGGACTCAAGTTCACAGACTCAAGTGACACAGACTTAAGTTACAGACTCAAGTTCACAGACTTAAGTTCACAGACTCAAGCGTCACAGATTCAAGTGCCACGGACTCATGTGGCACAGCTCAAGCGGTACAGACTCAAGTGGCACAAAATTAAGTCCACAGACTCAAGTGACACAGACTCAAGCGGCACAAACTCAAGATCGCAGACTCAAACGGCACAAACTCAAGTCCACAGACTCAAGTGTTATAGACTCAAGTGACACAGACTCAAGCGGCACAAACTCAAGCGCCACAAACTTAAGTATCATCCCCCACTCTACCTTATCGCACTTTATCTTATCCCACCTTCACTTCCCTCCAAACATTTTACTATAAAAACCTTCATTTTCTTTCACTCCAAACAACCTTACTATAAAAGGACAGACAGACAGACACCACTTCTCAATTATATAATTAGATTTTACCGGGTCTTTAGGTGTCAACATTTTAAATATTTATTTTAATAAATTATTTTTTATTTAAAAAGATTAAAGTTTTTATAGTTAAAAAAAGTGTCAGTGTCGGAGGTGTATTTTTAATTTAAAAAAATGGCAATTGTTTAATTCATTAAAAAAAAATTATTTTTTCCTCAACTTTTTTTTTAAACGCAGATGTAATTAACTAATACATTTGCATGACATAAAACACTTTTTTAGAATAAATTTAATTTTTATAAAGTAGCGTGTTTTTTTTATTGTTTACATTTTTAAGTTTAAGGTAAAAACAAAGTGAAATAAAAAAAATGTTAAAATAAGATTACTGTAATAAATGTACTAAATAATTTTAATAAGGAAAAAACTTATTTAATAATATATAAGTTTTTAAAATTAATTGGAATAAAATATAGTCTATAATATTAAATTCTTGTTTCTCTTTTCCTTTATTACATTTTTTTTAAATTTTAATGAGAAAAGGTTTGTTTAATTATCCTATATATAATTTATGAATCGATGGAATTTGTTTGTGTTATTGTCACACAACTAAGGCTTTTATAGTAAAGTGATATAAGGTAGAAAAAAAAGAAGCTTTTATAGTAAAGTGATATTAGGGAAGGGTAAAATAGGGGTTTTAATAGTAACGTACTTAGGTTGATATTGCCAATGAATTGTATCAGTAAAGGTGATTTAGTGGATGAGATTTTCGGTTATGCTATAGCCGATCAGAATTGGAATTAAATGGCCAACATGGCGCTATTGTTGCGCTTATACTTAAATGATTTGAATAGTAGAATATTGAATATGCTTCCAGGAAATGAAATTTTGTATACAAGTATAGATAAAGCTGAGAATGATGATAAACAAGCATTAGACGAGTATTTAGATGAGTTTTTGCATTCATTAAGTCCTAATGGGTTTCCATTACATGAATTGAGGCTAAAGAAAAATGCAATAGTAATGTTGATTAGGAATTAGTGGCTTTTAATTAAATTATTTTTTAAAAATTATTTATAAATTAAAAAGAAATTTTTCTTTATTATTTTTAAAGCTAAATATTCCTCTCTTTTTTCTATAACAATTTTTAAATTTATTTAATTTGTCTCCTTTCCTTCTTTTAATTCTTCCACAAAAGAAGAAATATTTATATATCCGACTTTAAAATAAAATAAAAATTTAAAACCTTCAAACGGCCAAATGATCATTGAAATGTTAATTTATTTTTTCTTTTTTATTTTTTGGGACATTTAAAAAAAGAAGAAAAAAAGAAGAAGAAAAAGTCGGAAATAAAAGAAAATTATTTTCTTTAAAAGGACAACAATTTTTGTTCTTTTTTTTTTATTAACCGGTTAGCGGTGAAAGATAAAAATAAATAAATAAAATTCTTCTTTTTTCATTGGATAATATAATGGCATTTTTATTTTAATTAATTTTATTTAAATTTTATTTTTTTATTTTAATTTGGAAATTAAATTATTTTAATTTTATTTATTTTAAAAGGGAATTTATTTTTTTACCTTTAATATATTCAAAGGGAACAAAAGAAAGGCGAAAATTTAAGTTTCAATATAGTAGTAGTCGGTGGTCGAGTGGTCAGCGTTCTTGACTTTAATTTTTGTCCCTTCGAGTTCGAGTCCAGTTCGTTGTCAATTAAGCTTTTTAAATGTTTTTTATTTAATAATTAATTTTATTTTTAATTTTTAGAGTCAGAAATTATTTTTTAATTTTTTATAATTTTTTTTCTTATTCTCCCTTTTTTCTCTTTATTTTTAAAATATCATTAATCTTTTTTCTTTTTATTTTTCGTTTATTTCTAAAATGCCTTAAAAATAAATAAAATTAAGAAAAATGCGGTAGAACTGTTAATTTATTATTTTTTAAAAGAAAGAACTTTTATTCTTTAAATTGCGCAAAAATAAAAATAAATTTTAATTTTAATTTATTTGAGGATTTTTATTAAATAAAAGAAGGGGAAAAAAGTTTATTTTTATTTAAAGTTTTAACTATTAATAAATACAACAACAAAGTTTATTTATTTATTTAATTATTATTTTATTTGTTTATTTTATTTTATTAAAATAATTATTTTATCTGATCTTAATTTATTTTTTATAGTCAAAAAAAATTATTTTATTTTTTGTTTATTTTTATTTTTTAAATAAGAAAGGCTTTGTTTTTATTAATTTAATTTAATTTTTTATTTTTTTTTCTCCTTTAAATTTAAAAATTTATTTTTATTATTTGGCTTGTAAATAAATAAATAAATTTATTTTTTAAAAATTCTCTGGGAAGAAAAACGCTCGTAGAAATAAATTAATCACAAAAAGTGATCCGCGAAAATTGAATAATTAAAAAAATGAATTTATTTTTTTCCAACGATTTCCGGCCAAATTAAAAGATTTTTTCTAGGAAAGATGGGAAATTAATTTTATTATTTTTTAAAATTATTTGGCCATTAAATTTAAATTAAAATATTTTTTTTTTTAATTCTACTTTTTTTAGTTTTATTAGAATAAGCCTTCTTTAAATTAAACAATTTTTAAACTTTTAAATTAAACAAAATAAATTTAAATTTTTAATTTATTTTATTTAATTAATTTAATTTCAATTAATTTAAATAAATAAATAAAAATTAATTAATTTTTAAATTAAATTAATTTCCTCTTAATTATTTAAGTTCCTTTTATTTATTATTAGTTAATTTAATTAAATTATTTAATTAAATTTGAATTAATTTTATTTAATGAAATTAATTTATTATTTAAATAAATAAATTAATTATTTAATTTTAATTATTTAATTTTAATTATTTTATTTAATTAATTTTAATTATTTAATTAATTTTAATTATTTTATTTAATTAATTTTAATTATTTAATTAATTTTAATTATTTAATTTTAATTAATTTTAATTATTTTATTTAATTAATTTTAATTATTTAATTTTAATTAATTTTAATTATTTTATTTAATTAATTAAAATTTATTTATTTATTTTTCTAAAAATAAATAAATATATTTAAATTGCGCAATCTATTCTTCTCTTATTTTTATTAAATAGTCACTTCTTTATTTATTTATTTATTTATCTCGAAAAAGTTTCCAAAAATGGCCACAAAAAAAAAAGTTGCTATTTCTTTGGAAGAAGAAAGCTTTTATTTTTTTAGTACTTCTCACAATGGGGGGAATATTTAAATAAATAAAAATAAATAAAAGAAAAATATTTTTGATGGAATTTAATTTTAATAAATTAAAAAAAAAATTTTTTTTTAATTATTTTAATTTTTAATTTTTTTTTAAAAGGACCATTAGAGTCTCACCTCTGAGAATTATTTCCTAAGGGTAAATTAGAGATAAAAATTTTATCTTTTAAGGGATTAATTAACTAAAAGAAACAAATAAAAATAGACCCTTCAATTTAATATATAAATATTTAGTGAACACTAGAATAAGACTTTAATAACCAAAAAATTAAAAATTATTTAAAAATTGGTTATTTGTTAAAAACCAATTTTTACTCGTATTTTATTTTTATTTTTAAAACAGTCTTTCTCACCCTTACAATATTTGCAATGATTGAAATAATATTATTCTACTAGTAATAATAACTGTGTGTGGTGAAATACTTAGAGAATTGTTTACTCATCTTGACTGGAAAAAAAAATTTTTTTTTCTGTTAGTTTTAAAAATTTTTTGGGCAACTATTTTTGGGAGAAGAAAAAAAAAGTGGAAGATTGGAAGAAGAGGATATTCGGAGAAAAAAGAAAAAGAAAAGAAAAAATTAAAGTAAAGGAAAAGGGACAAGCAATAAATAGCCTTTTCCTCTACTTCCATTTACTTTTTTTTTAAAAATTATGGCCAAGAGAAGGAAAAAAAGGGAAAAGTGTGACCATCACCAGAAGTTGTGTAAAAGAGTGGGGAAGAAAATAGAAAGAAATAAAGAACCAGTTTTAATTGTAAAAGCCACTATTTTCCACTTTCTTTTGTATATACTGATTGGGCGCGGTAACGTTACGGCAAGCGCTGTATAATTGCCAAATGAGAAGCTAAAGGTTCTAAATTTTGTATGGACATTCTTGATAATGTATTTTACTTTCTCTAAAATTTTCAGAATTTTTTGTTAATTATTTCAAAAGTTTATGGTTAAAAAATGAACAAAAATTTTAAAAATTTTCAATATTTTTTAGTTTTTTGTTTATAACTTGTGAATTGTTTAATAAAAAATTCTGAAATTTTCAGAAGGTTTAGATGCCATTGTTATGGATATATGGGCAAAATTTCAAAAATTTAGGAGTTAAATTTTTAATCTTACGAGCAATCGCCTATTGTTACCTTGAACATAAAAAGATTTACAATTAATTCTCCATAACTTCTGAAATACAAAACCAAAAATTCTGAAATTTTTCAGAAAAATAGAGTCAACTATTTGGAATATCAGAACAAAATTTTACCTTTATAGATTAACTATTTTTTATTTTATTTTTATTCGCGTAACTCTACTGCGCCCAACGATCCCCTCATTTCCCCTCTCCACTCCCTCACTAAACAAAATAATTTTTCACTTATAGTATTGCTTCTTGACGGTCATTCTTTCTTCGAACATAAATAAAATTAAATAATATTTATTTATTTATTTGAAAATATTTTTTATTAATTTAAAATAAAAAAATTAATTTTTTTAAAAATATTTTCCCCAAAACTTTTTTTTATTTTTTTATATTTACTATTCTCTAAAAGGTTAAAATTAAAAGTATAAAATATATTTCTATTTATTTAACATTTTTATTTAATATTTACTTAAAAGTACATTTAATTTTAATTTAAAGGGAATTATTTTTATTTAAAGGTTAATTGGTTAAAAATTAAAAAAAATTATTTTTATTTATTTTTATCAAATAAAAATGATAAAATTAATTAATTAATATTTTATCAGTAATTTTACAGCTATTTTTTTAATTTAATTAATTTTTTATTTTTATTTTAATTTAATTAAAATGGTTAAAATATTTATTTATTTTCTTTGTTTAAATAAAATCAGAATAAATAAATAAATAAACTTGTTTACCCTTTTATATTCTGTGGATTATCTCAACTATTGTTTTTATTAAATAAATAAATACAATGCGCGAATTTTGTATTTTCTTTAGGATTTTATGTTTTATTTATTTAAATATTTATTCCTTTTTTTATTGGCACATTTGACCTTTTTTAATTTTAAAGTAATTTTTGTGTTCTTATACACCTACTGGGTTGTTGAACGCCAACCATTATAACTCAGGAATGGTTATGTACTTTTAGATGTTTTTGGTACCAATGGATAGGGCAGAAAATGATCTACAAAATACCAGAAAATCAGAATTTTAGAAAATTAGGAAAAAAAGTTATAATCAAAAAACCTCCAATAAATAGAATTTTCTGAAAACTTGAAGTTTTTTGATTATAACTTTTTTTCCTAATTTTCTAACTTTCTAAAATTCTGGTATTTTGTAGATCATTTTCTGCTCTATCAATTGGTACCAAAAACACCTAAAAGTACCCAACCATTCCTGAGGTATAATGGTTGGCACTCAACTGACCAAAAACTAAACGTTTAAATATTAATTTTAATTTTTCCACAATTATTACAATTAATAATTATTTAATTATTATTTCTTCTCTAAAAAACCTTTATTAATCATAATTTCCTTTTTTTAATATTTGCACTGCTTGAGAATAGTTAAAAAATAATAAAATCCAGAAAAGAGAATAGACACCTTTTAAATAAATAAAAAGGAAAAAATCAGAATTTTTTAATATATTAAATAATTACAGAAAAAAAGGAAAAAAATGAGGCAATTTTATTTATTTATTTTTATTGTAAAAAATAAAAATAATTTTTTTTGTCATTTTCTTTATTAAAAAAATTAATTAAACAATAAATAAATATAATTTATTTTCCGTTTTTGGATATAAAAAGAAATGTGTTTTTTGTTGTTTTTTAAATAAATAAAAGAAAACAAAAACACACAATTGTGTTTATTTTTATTTTCTACCGGAAAGGTATAGGGAATTTATTTTTCTTTTATTTTTATTTTTTTTTAATTTAATTAAAAAAAGAATTATTATTTTTTTAATAAAATAAATAATTTTTAAATAATTAATTAATTAAATAATTAATTAAATAATTAATTAATTAAAAATTAAAAGAAAAAGTTGAAAAGGACGTTTCGTCGCTGATGACGTAGGGAACACTTTCTTTTTTTATTTCTGGTTTTTGTTAACCTAAAATTCTGAAATTTTGTATTTTTATTCTGAACTGTATTGTCTCTCTTTGTTTAAAATTTCAGAATTTTCTGTTTTGTATTTTTTAATTTATGGTAAAAAACACAGAAAGTCGTCCATTTTTAATAAAAATTCCAATATTTTCGACCATAATTTTTAAAATACTTGGCCAAATATTTTTAAAATTTAAGCATAGTTAATTGACACTATTAGGCATATCTATACAAAATTTCATAAATTTAAAAGAAAAAATAAAAGTTTTATAATTATTAAAGTAATGTAACCCTAACTTACTCTTTTTTCCTTTTAAATTCTCACAGCAGGGTGATTTTTAGAATTATTATTATTTTTAAAAATTACCGTTTTCTTTTATTTTTTAATGGAAAGTGTATTGGATGTTTATCTCTCTTTTTCCTTTTTGCCTTAGGCATTAGATTTTTTTCTTTTGTTTTTTATTTAAATATATTCATCCAATTTGTTAAAATGTTTTGGCTATTTAAAAGAAGAGAGAGAGAAGAAGAAATTTTGATGAAGTACCCCCAACCCTTTATTTTTATTTTCTTTTAGTTATTACTCTCTATTTCTTTCTCTCTCTCACACACAGGTGCGCGAAAACCTGAAAATATATAGACAAATTTAAATTAATGTTTATTCAGAAATATTTAAAAATATTTACATAATATTTTATGTTTATACATACATTATTTAATATTCTATTTGAAAATACATAGTTATCTTTATTTGTATTTTTCTGGTTTTTGTATTTTTCTGATTTTTGTATTTTTCTGATTCTTGTATTTTTCTGATTTTTGTATTTTTCTGATTTTTGTATTTTTCTGATTTTTGTATTTTTCTGATTTTTGTATTTTTCTGATTTTTGTATTTTCTGATTTTTGTATTTTTCTGATTTTTGTATTTTTCTGATTTTTGTATTTTTCTGATTTTTGTATTTTTCTGATTTTTGTATTTTTCGTTAAATTAGTATTTCTGTATTATTCACTAATTTTAATAATTAAAAACGCATGAACAAACCTAAACAATATGATTAACATCTTTACATATAAAAATCAAATTCGCCCTAATAAACACATATAATTTAATATAAATGTATATCTAATAAAATGGCATTATTCCCCCCAACAACAGAATAATTGGCATAATATTATCCAATGTTGATCTTATTAAACTCTTTTTTTTTTTCCCTTAAAAATTAATTGTTAGGTTTCCAACAGTGAAAAAAAGGAGAAAACATTTTTTATTATAAAAAATACATAATTAAATAATTAAAAGAAAATACAAGTTACAAAAATAAATTCTGATTTTTGTTTCTTTATTTTTTTAATTTAATTAATTTATTTTTTATTTAATTTATTTATTTTTTAATTTAATTTAATTTAAAATAAATGGTCATTAATTAATTTAAAAAATAAAAGTTTAAAAATCCCTTTTTAATATTTTAAAAATATTTCTCCTCAAAATGTTTTCTCTTTTTTTTCCCTCATTTTCTTCGGTCACGTTCATTCAATTGCCACACATTTAAATAACCAAATTCTCTCTCTTATTTCTTTTTTTCTTTTCTCTTTTTTTGGAAGGACGGTCACACCTTTCCCTCTCTTTTTTTTAAATTTTTCTTCTTCTTCTTCTTTTTTTCTTCTCTTGGAAAAACTCCCGTCAATCGCGCACGCGCGTCCCAGTCAATTTATTTAATTTTACTTCCAAATAAACTTTTTTTTCGGCTTTTTACCTTTTTAATAGAAAAGTTCAACTATTAGGAAAATAAAAAATTCTATTCGAGAGAGTACAAAAAATTGTTTTTTTTCTTAATTTTTCCTTTAAAATGTGTAACTAAAAAGGCAAAATGCGCGAGAAGGTGAAAAAAAATTAAAATAAAATATATAATTAATTTTAATAAATAATAAAAGAAAAATCAAGTGAAACAAACGTGTACATATTTTTCCTTTTTTTGTTTTTCTTCCTAAATTTTAATAAAAATATTTTTCTAAAAAATTATTAGAGATAAAGGGAAAATGAGAGAGACATTCTTTTGTTAGATGGTAGGTCTACGCGCACGCGTATAAAATTTTTTAATTAAAAGATAAAATTCTGAAATTTTGGTCAAATATTAATTAAAGTGTTATCTAATTTTTCTAAAAATTTCAGAATTTTTGATTAAGAAGAAAAAAAAGTTATGGCCGAAAAGCTTCAAAAATCTATAAAAATTAAGCATTTTCACTCATATCTTTAAAAATACTTAACTAAAAATTATTAAATTTTTGGATAATTTAGTTAATACAATATTGGATATTGGAACAGAATTTCAGAATTTTATATTAACATCTGACAATTATATAGCCTTTTCCGCAACCTAATCTATTTCTCCTTTTATTTATTTAATTCAATATTTTCATTTCTTCTTTACAATAACCAACTTTATCCTTTTTACAACTTTTTCAGAATTTTATTAGAAACTTTTACAATTATTACTCTCTTTGATTTATTTATAAATAACGGCAACTTTCTTTTTTTTTTAATAATTCTTTTTTCTTTGTTTTATCCAAAAATATGTTTTATACTTTGCCAATTTTTTTTTTCTAATAAACTAATATTTTTAGAAAAATATTTTTTCTTCTCTTAAATAAATAAAAAATAAATGTTTAAAAAATCAGAATTTTGCTTTTTGTTACAAAATCAGAATTCTGCTTTTGTATTAAAAAAAACAGAATTCCCTTTTTGTATTTTTTAAAGAAATCAGAACTTTCCTTTTGTATTTTTTAAATTAAACAAAGAAAATTAAATAAACTTTATTTTTAGTCATTTTTGCCTTTTTTACACTCAATCAAACATTTTTTTTTGTATTTTTTCCTCATTTTTAAATTTTTTAAATTTTCTGGGAATAAAAGGGAAAAATTAATCTCCTTAACAATAAAAGCAATGAAAAGGCATTTTTTAATTTTCTCATTCTCTGGATCATTTAGTCTTTATTCCTCTTAGTTTTTCCTTTTATTATTTTAAATGCCAAGGTCAACAGATTATTTAATTTAAAAAAAAAGTAGTAGTAGTGGTTGTTGATATTCTGTTTGATTGACAAGTTTTATTTTATTTATTCTGATTTTTTAACCTACAAGGAAATTGTAAGTACATAGAAGAAAAATAGGGAAAAATAAAGGAACATTAATTGAGTAAAATGGCAATATTTTTTAATAAATTTAATTTAATTTCCTTTTTATTAAATAATTTATTAAATGGTCATTGATCTAAAAATATTAATTTTCTATTTTTTAAAGTTTAAAACTTTTTAATTAATTTAGTGGACATTTGGGTGCCAAAATGTGTCTGCTTTTTCTTTTGCCCTTAACTTTTTTTCTTTTTAACGAAAAAATATAAAATTTTTAAATATTCTAAATAATAGTTTAAACATTATTTTTGCAAAATTTCAGAATTTTAGCTTTTCATTTAAATTTTTTATTAATTTTTAAAAAAACGTTGTTTTTACTTTAAATAATTTTTTAATTATTTTTTTTTTTAAATTATTGTTTTATGTGTGTGGTTATTTTTTTAATTAAAATTATTTTTTTGCCTTTTTTCCTTTGTTTTTTTAACCTTGATTATTAACCTACTAAAATAATTAACGTTAAAAAAATAAAAAACAAACGCAACAAACAAGCTTTTTTAATTAAAAAATAATTAAAATTGCTTTATAATTTAGTTTTTATTTTAAAATTGGAAATACATTTGTTAGAATATTTAGTTACTTTTGAATAAATTTAATTCAAAAATATTTTCCCTTCAGAAATAAAAAATTAGACTGAACGACTTAATTGAGTGCCAACCATTATAACTCAGGAATGGTTATGTACTTTTAGATGTTTTTGGTACCAATTGATAGAGCAGAAAATAAACTACAAAATACTAAAAAATCAGAATTTTAGATTAAATAGAAAAAAAGTAATAGTCAAAAAACTTCAAGTTTTCAGAAAATTCTATTTATTGGAGGTTTTTTGACTATAACTTCTTTTCTACCTTTCCAAAAATTCTGATTTTTTGAAATTTTGTAGTTCATTTTCTGCTCTATCCAATGGTATCAAAAACACCTAAAAGTACCCAACCATTCCTGAGTTATAATTGTTGACGCGCAGTTAACCCACAACCAGAATGTCTAATTTAAATTTTTTGCCTTTCTATTAGAATAAATTAAATAATTTTAAAAAATTATTTAATTTATTTTCCTGTCCAATCCCTTTATTTTTACAGTAATAATATTTCTGAGAAAAAGGGTTTGTCTTCTCTTATTTAAATAAATTATGGCCTTTGACCAACTAAATACTTCAACAACAAAAATCCTTCCTTTCCCTCAATTTATTTTTTTTTCTTCTCTTTATTTTTTTTTTCACTTCTTTTTATTTAAACAAAGAAGGAAATACATTTTTTCTGTCACCCAAAGATTAAATAAAATTAATTTAGCGCAAAAAATTCGCTTTTTTTAATATTAAAAAAAATAATTTTGAGACTCTAATTGCCTAAAATTTAAAATTTATTTTAAAATTTAAATTAAATCGATTTTAATTTTTTTAATTGATTTTTAAAGGCTGAAAGATTTTAAAATCAATTAATTATTTTAATTATAGATTTTCTCCTTTTAATTAAAAAAATTAATTTCTCGGCCGTTTCGGTGCCTACATTGAATGTCAACTAATTTTTTATTTATTAAATTATTGTCCTTATATTTTTAATTATTTTTGGTCTTTAGAAGATTAAATTTTTCTGTACCGAACTGGGCGGCTTAACTTTAAATAATATTTTTATTTTTTAATTATTTTAAATATTTATTAAAAAATATTTTTAAAAAAAGAATTTAAATTAATTAATTAATCACAGCTTGAAATTAAAAAGAAAAAAATGTTTAAGTATTATTAATGTTCTATGTAAAGGGTTAGTTTTGTGGGTAAATATATAAGTTAAAGAGAGAAAATAAAATAAACTTAAAAAAGAAATAAATGCATTTAAATTAAATAAATTTTATTTAATTTTAATTTTATTTTTTTAAAGTTTATTTTATTTTAAAATTTATTTAATTTTTTATTTTTTAATTTAATTTTTAATTTTTTTATTTTTTTTTTGATGACAAAATATCCCAATTTTTTCAAAATTTTATTTTTTATTTTTCTCCTATTTTTTAATTTTCCTTTTTTACCAAAAAATAAAAAAATGTTTAAACTTATTTTTAAAATAATTTATTCACTCTTTAATAAATTAATTTCCCTTCTTTTTAATTTTTTCCTTTAAAATAAAATAAACAATTTCCCCCTTATTAATTAAAATTATTTTTTTAATTAAATTAACAATAGATAAATTTAATTAATTTAAAATTAAAAAGTATAGTTAAGGGAGGGATTAATTTAAAAAAATATTTTAAAGAAGCCTTTACATCTTCCAGGTTGGAATTTTTTAAAAAATGAAAGTTACGTGAAGGAGGGAGGTAAAGGAGAATTTAAATATTTTAACAAACAAAAATTAATTTATTAATTAAATTAATTTATTTAGTTAATTTAATATCTAAACTATTTATTTTTTTACTTTTTAAATTAATTTTAATTAAAAAATTAATTTTAATTTTTAAAAAAAGTTTGTAGGGGAAAGGGGGAGAAGATGACATTTTATCCCTTTTTTTTCTTTTTTTTTCTTAAATAATTCTCTTCTTATTTTTATTTAATTTAATATAAATAATAAATATATTCTTCAATCTTTTGCCTTTTCCAGAAAAAAAAAAGATTTTCATCATTTACGTGCGCACAGATAACCCAGAAACAACCACCCCTTTAAACACTTTAAATTAAATAAATAAATTGTTGTACATTTTACTTCTCTCTTTAAATGTATTATATATCCACCCCTATTTGGCGCCGTTTGGGTCTTTTTTTTAAAGTATTTTTGTATTAATTTAATTGTATTTTAATTTATTAAAAATTGTAGAAAAGAAAATTAAATAAATAAAGGGATGTTTCGGCGCGAGGAATAGGGGAAGGGGAAAATTTTATAAAATGGTCAATTGAGGTCCTAAAATTCTAAAATTTTGTAAAAATGTTCTTAAATCTGTTCTCTAATTTTGTTAAAAAGTTCAAATTTTTTGGTTTTATTTAAGCAAAGTTGTGGCAAAAAATGTCAACTCTTCTGAATAATATGTTGACTTATGGGAGTTTTTTGCTAATATCTTTTTCTTAGTTTAATCAAGAATTTTAAAATTTTTAGAGGAGTTAGAAAACACTTTTGGGAATATTTGTGCAAAATTTCAAGTCTCTAGGTCCTATATTCCACTAATTTTCAACGCGCGCCAAAACGTCCCTTCTCTGGGTTTAAAGTGAAAAAGAACAGAAAATGCCACACAAAAGTAAAATAAAGATATAAATATAAATCTTTTCGGGATTGCACCATTTTCCCCTTTAGATCAACCTATTTATTTATTTATTTTTATTCATCTCCCGTTCGCGCATTTCTTTTTTTAATTTAATTCAATTTTACGTCATATTTATTTTAAAAAAATAATTTTTTTTTGCTTTAAAAATGCAAAACTTAAAATTTAAATTTAAAACTTTAAATTATAAAAAAAAGAAAAGAGAATTGCGTGTATTAATTTTTTTAAATAAAAATTCCAAAAATATTATAAAAATTGTAACTGTTTGAATTAATCTCCCTTTTATATATTTCCGTGTTATTTAATTTCCGGTATTTTATTTTAATTTTTGTTTCCCTTAATTTTTTAAATATTAATTATTTTTTATAAATTAATTTTAATTTAATTTTTAATATTTTCCCCTTTTCCTTGAAAATAAGGGGGACGTTTGGGCGTATATTTTTTGGCGTGTCATTAATTTACCTTTTAGTTTTAATAAATTTATCATTTTTATCATTTTTTTATTTTTTTATTCGATCGACCTTCAAATACACAAATCATTTTTTAGTACTTAAAAAGAATTTATTTTGTTTATTTTATTTATTTTTTTTAAATTAAAAAATAAACTAAAATTAAATTAATTTAATTAATTAAAAAAACCTCTGTCCTCTCTAAGGAGTGATAAGTCAGAGTTATTTATTTATTTAATTTTTAAATAAATCTCTCAATTATATCAACTCTGTTTTTTTATTTTGTTTTTATTTTAGAAAATAATTTTTAATTTTAATTAATTAAAATTGATTGAATATGTTGGTGGCAGCAGACGGGGAGAAGGCAGCGTCTAGTAATGTTAATAGCCCTGTTAATGTTCCTATAGCTGGTAAATAATTTTTAAAAAATTTTTAAAATTTTTTTAAATTTTATTTTATTTTTTTTAATTTAAAAATATTTTTATACACACTGTCATTTATCTTTTCCTTTTCATTTCCAAAATGGTCAATGGACATAATGGTCAAAAGGTTGATTTTTTACATTTCATTAAACCCCCTATTCTCTAATGCTTTAATTTGTTTTAGTTTAATATTAAATGTTGGTTGTTTGACCATTATGTCCATTGACCATTTTGGAAATGAGAAGGAAAAGATTAAATGTTTGTTTCAATTAATTTCTTTTAATTTTTAAAGGTTTAGTAGTACCTAAAATAGAACAACAACAACAACAAAATAATAATAATAATTCTCCTTCACCTTTTTTCTTACCTGCAAGCTTTCAAGAAAATCCAGGCGCTGCTGTTTTCTTCGGAACTGCTGATTTTGGTGCTCATTGTTTAAACGATGCACAGGCAAAGTAAGCGAAATTAAATTTAAAAAATATTTACATTCAAAATCTTCATCTTCTCACACTCTTTCTGAGTTGTCCCTACCTGGGATAACTCAAATATTTTGTTTTGTAAAGGTCTGAGATTTAAACGGTTCTTAATTGTGGAATTAGAACAGTTTGAGATAACTCAAAGGGTTGGCTATCTGTGGGTGTAAAAGTCAGAGATTTTAGTCTAATTTAACCTCTATATAATCAACAACCCTTTGATATTGTCCTTTTTCTTATTTAATTAAATATAAACCCTTTATTCAACAACCCTTTCTTTAGTGACATTTTGTCTCTTTTATTTAAAGGATTTTTTTAATTAATTAAATTTAATTTTTAGTTTTGACTTTACTGCATTATATGCAGCACAACAACAAATGTTTGTTACTGGTTGGCCTAATTCTGATGATTTAAAAATTATGAATGGAGGAATAGATGAAGAAACATCAAAATTATTTGACCAACAGGTTTAAAAACTTTAAAAAATAAATTTATTAAAATTAATTTTTAGATAGCAGAACATTCTGCTTCAATGATTAACCATTCCCTTCCTTCAGAAAATGACCCTTCTTCTGTCCCTCTTCTTTCAAATAATTGGCCTAATCAACAACAAATACACCAACAGGTTAAAATTAAATTGACATTACTCCAACACCTATAAAATTATTAAATAAAAAGCTAAAATTCTGAAAGTTTGTAAAAACATTCTGAACAGTGTTGACTACATTTGCTAAAAATTTTATAATTTTTGGTCAAATATTTCCCAAGTTATGGTTAAAAATATTCACTTTTGAGGGAAATTTTGTTCTTTTCTGTTGTTTTTTAATCAGAACTTTTTTAATATTTTTCCAAAAATTCTGAAATTTTTGGAGAATTTAGATTAGACTTTTAAAAGGTTATTTTTAAAGATTTTAGATTTTAAAAATATTTTTTTAATTTTCAATCAAAATTTAAATTAATTCAATTAAAAATAAATAAACTTTAAAGAATTAAATTCCAGCCTTTCCAACCTTATACAAATGCAACAAAATGTAAAAAATCAGGAAATCATATTAAAAGACCAATGAATGGTTAATTTTTAATTAAAATAAAATAATTTAAAATTAAAGCATTTATGGTTTGGTCACGTGATGAAAGACTTAAAATTTGTAGTATTCAACCAGACAAACATAATGCTGAAATTAGTAAAGAGGTTTTTCTTTATTTAATTTTAATTTAATTAATTAATGTTATACTAATATTGGGTATTTTATTTTGTTTCCTATTTGTCCCCCACACACTCTTCTACCTTCTTATCCTTTCCTTTGCTTTATATTCCTTATTTAAAATGTTACAATTTTTTATTAGTCCTATAGGTATATTTACCCCTTATTTTTTCTATTTTTTAAATTAATTAATTAAAATTAAAAGTTGGGCCTTCGTTGGCGTCGTATGACTAAAGAAGAACGTCGACCTTATGAAATAAAAGCAGAGGAATTGAGACAATTGCATTGTTTAGAATATCCTGACTATAAATACAGACCAAGAAAAAAGGTTTAATATTTTAATTTCTAATTATTAATTTTCTAAAGATAAAAAAAGTAGACAATCAAAAACATCAATTAATAATACAAAAAGAAGGTAAAGAAAGGTTGCCTTTGAATAGAAGTGACAATGGAATAATACAAAGGAGAAGGTTATTTTTAATTTTATTTATTTAAAACCTTCTTCTTCTTCTTAGTAATAATAATTACCAACCTTTTTTAAATTATTGTAATAATTCAATTGAACATTTTGATGATAAACAACAACAATATTACCAAACACAAAATTCAACAATATTTGATGAATCACAACAATTAATAAACCAAACTTCTCCACATTTCCAACAACAAACTTCTCTTTTAAATTCTTCTCTAAATTCCCCTCAGTCTATTACAACCCAACAATTCTTTACTGGTTTTCCTGAGACTGGTATGTTTGGGCGCGAAAATGTTTTGGGCGCGGATGCTTATAACATGGAATTTAGATTACTTGGAAAACTGAAGTTTTTGCCTAAACATCTTTAAATAAGATTCTCTAATTTCTCTAAAAATTTCAGAATTTTTGGTTAGAAATTTCGGTAATTATGGTCAAAAATGTCAAATTTTAGGGTATTTTCAACGTTTTTGGGGTGTTTTTGTCCCATATCTTTTTTACTGTTCATAAAAAAATTCTAGACTTTTTAGAGAAGTTAGCTAACACTATTAAGAATATTAAAAACATTTCTTGGACTTTTAATTACCAACGATCAGTAAGTAATTGTTTCCAATACCTCCCCTTGCCACCCCTCCTTTACCCCTTATAAAATATTTTTATTTTCTTTTTTTTTTCTAAATAGCCTCAACTAGCAGTGGAGTTCAGAATCAACAACATTCTTCTTATTCAGCCTATAATCCCCAACAACAAATATCACAACAACATTCATCTCCAGTTTCCTTTCAAATGCCTCAAATGAGCATTACAGGCCTTATACCAACACAGACTTCAACAATTCAAACAAATGAAGGACAAATTTATGGACAACAAACATGTAATAATGACCAACAACAACAACAATTACAACAACAAATTGGTAAGTATTTAATGTTTGTTTTGTTTACTTAACCCATTTGATCAACATTTTATCCAAAAGATCAACAAAGGAATTTTTATTAACGTTGATCTTTTGGGTGATATTTAGTCTTTGGGTTTCTTTTGTTTTTAAAGGAGAAATATTTATTTTCCTCAATTTTAGGCGTTTTTTCTTCTCAACAGCCAATGCAGCAATTTTATTTAATTGACCAATAAATTAATTAAAACTTATTAAATTAAAGAAATGAATATTAATTATTAATTAATTATTGTCTTTTCACTTCTTTTAATTTTTATTATTTTTCTTCCTAAAAAAAATCCTTTAAAAAATGTGTTGTATTTTAATTATTTTTAATAGTTTTAGAATTAAAAAATAATTGTTGGATTTACCTAAATTTAGACATTTTTTCTTCTTTAATTTAAATCCAACAATTAAATTTAGGCCCGATTTAATTTTTGACCTCATAAAAATATTTTCTTTCAATTAAAAAAAAAACACTTTTTTTGCCCATTTAAATATAAAAACAAATAAAAACAATGAATATTTACATTTATTTTTTTTTATTCTTTTTATTTTTGTTGAATAAATATTTTAATGTATAAAAAATATTTGGATTTTAAATAATTAATTTAAATTTTATTTATTTTATTTTTTAAACATTATTTTAATTTAATTGAACAAATACCCTTTATAAAAATTAAAAAAAAAGTTTTATTTAAATCAGTCAAAAAAAAATAAAATAATAATAAAAATGGCAGTTAAATTAACTAAAAAATAAATAATAAATAATAACTCTATATAAAATTATAGGTATTTTGTCTTTTTAAATAAAAAAAGGCCAAAAAAATTAAAGAAAAAAATATTCTTTTTGTTTAAAAAATTAATTAAAAATTAACTTAAAATTATTCAGAATTATTTTGATGAATTTCTTCATTAATTTCTTCTTCTTTTTCTTCATTAAATCCATTTCCATAATTTTCTTCTTCATCTTCTTTTTCTTCATTATTTAATTCTTCTTCATCTGTAATAGGTTCCATTTTTTCTCCTGAACTATTTAAAAATCCACCATGAAAACGACAATAATAAATAAATCTAAAAATTAATTTTTAAGAAAAAAAGAAAATTAAATATTTATTTAAAAAGAATATTTAATTCTTTTAATTAAAAAAAAAAATATTTAATTAATTAAATTAATTAATTTTTTAAAAATCCCTTCCCTTCCTAATTTTATAGAGTAAGTCCTGGACGATGGGAATTGGTTCAATTTATTTACCCAAACACCAGAGTTTAGGATTAGAAAAAAGAAAACCCCAAAAAAAAAATATTTTTAAAAGGCCTGGGAATTTAAAATAAATTAAATAAAAAGTCCTTCTTTTAAACCAACTTTTTCCAAGTTGTATGTAGAGACAATAAAGCTTCATTCCCTATAATAATGAGCATATACTTTGCTCGACTTATTGAGGTGTTTAACCGCTAAATAAAAATATTTTTAAAATTATTAAAAAAATAAAAAAAAAAAAACAAAAACACAACGAAGAAATCCCAAATCATATTGCCTAACCATTGACATAATAATTACTTCTCTTTCAGAACCCTAAAAAAATTAATTATTTTAATTTAAAAAGAAGAAAAAAACCTGAAATCCTTCAACAGAGTCAACTGTAACCTGCAAAAAGAGAATTTAATTTTGTCTTATTAAAATTTAAAAAAATAGAAATTCAAATAAGAGCATTTTGGGGAATTTTATAAAATATATGTAGCCATAAAAACTAACCAATTAACCAGGGATGGATGGGAGATAAAAAGACATGTAATATAAGATATTTCTTACCTTTACATTTTATTAATTATTTTTAATTTTTTAATTTTAATTTTAATTAATTTAATTCATTTTAATTTTTTATTTTTTTATAAATAAATTAGGGTTAATTAGGGGACTTTTGTTCACCTTTAAATAATGGTTTTTATCTATTGGATTTATTAATATTGTTATTTTTCTTATTAAAAAATACAAACCCCTGGATATGTAGATAACATTAGACGTAAATGGAGAACCTTTACAAATACTTAAAAATTAAAAAAAAAATTATTTAAAAATTTTACCTGATTTTTATAAGGAGAAATAACCCCAATATCCCTTTCATTTGTGTTTGTTTCAGTCAAAATTCTCTTCACATATTTACATACTAAATTTGCTTCAAAGGTATTTTGATGTGATTTATTAATCCCTCCTGATTCGTCTTCACTACCACGAGAAGAATGGAAAATTATTGGAAAACCCTTAAAAAAAAGAAAATATTTTAAATAATTCTTCCTTTTTTATTTAAACATTTATTTATTTTTAAATATATTAAAGTATTATTTATGGTCAAAGAAGTGTTTTTTTATTTTTTATTTAAAAATATAATTTTAAATAGGAATTGAATTAAATTTTAAAAATACTAACAAATTATTTAAATTAAATTAATAAATTAAAGAAAATGTTTATAAAGACTATTTTTAAAAAAGCTAAATAAATGCTTATTTTAATTAACCAAGTCTCAATTAAATAATTTCCCAAAGATTGATTTGACAATAAAAAGAAGAGAATATATTTTATCGTCAAAGTACATCTTTGGATTAAATTAAAGAGAAAATAAACCTTTGTTGGTAATCCTTCCCAATCAGAAAGTTTATAAAAATTTCCTTGTCTGTCATCCACAATGAGTAAATTATCATAAAATAAATAAGAACAAGGCCTTAGAATATTATAATGAGAACGATATGTTTGGCAAAGAATAACAAAATATCTTCTAAATTTTATAAAATTTATTTAAAAAAGAATCCTTAATTTACTCGTCAGGATTCTCCTTGTAAAGTTCAGAATACATAATTCTTTTTAACATAGAAATATCAAAACCAAACCATTTCATTGTATTTACATTCAAAACTGGGCCTAATTGCATTGGATCTCCTGCCAAAACGACAGAAGTTTGGCTACCAACCAGACCTCCTTTTTAAGTTAAAAAAGAAGAATAAATAATTAAAAAAGAAGAAAGAAACCTATTGGAATCCAAACCTCTGATTCTAATGCTTGACCAGCTTCGTCAACAATTATATGTCTAATTAAAAAAATAAAGAAAAAAGAAAAATAAAAACAAACGTAAAATAATCTCTTAAACCACCAGCCAAAGTTAAATAAGAAGAAGTAGCAAGTGTTGAAATTATAACTCTAAACATTTTTAAATTTAAACGATCAGGAATTCCAAAGAAACGATGTTTAGCTTCTTTTCTTTAAAAATAAAAAATAAAATTATTTAAAAAAGATTGTTGTTGTTCGTTTCCATTAAAAGAATTAAATCTTACGCTAAAAAAGAAATTGGGTCCAATTTTTTATTTCGATTATGAGCCATTGTAGCTTTAAAAAATATAATGTTTTTAGTATAAAAAACAAAAACAAACATAGAGAATGCATTCTAAAAATGTATTTATGTTCCAAACAATTATGCTGTAGAAGAACTTCAGCAAAATTATCAGCAGCCATTTTACTTGGAGTACAAACCAAAATTCTATTTTGAGAGGATTGAAGGACCAAATGCCGAATTGATTCGACTAAAGTAATTGTTTTACCAGTTCCTAAAGATCAACAATTAGTTAAAAAATATTTATTAATAAACAACCTGGAGGTCCAAAAAGAACAAAAGGCCATGGATGGTGTTCTTTATTTACAATTGAAAAAATGGCATTTTTCTTTAAAACATTTTAAATATTATTTTGTTTAAAAAACCTGTTCTTCATTATAGCTATGATCAGCCTCATTTCGAAAAGGCATGGACATCAATTCTGATGCTCTCCGTTCTTTAAACGCATCAACCGTCTAAATAAAATAATTTAAATTATTTTAAAATTAAAAGAAAAAACCTCTGTAAATTGAGGTTTTGGATAAATAATTTGATCCATATTTCTTCTACTTCCACAATTTGCCATTATACATTCTAGCGAACGAAGCTGTGAACGATAAACAAAAGCAGAACTATTAATAGATACATTAACCTTAAATAAAAATTAACTAAAATTTAAAAATTAAATTATAAATTAACCAAATTGCTTAAGGACAAAATTCTAGAAAGACGTAAAGGATCAACAAAAAATAAAACAATGCTATGGGATGATGGAACAACTTGTTCAATAACTGCCTGTTTAAAGTAAAATAATTAATAAAATTTAAATATTATAAAATGTACAGAAGGGACGAACTTTCGTCATTGTGTTTAATGAACAAAAGCAGATACCCTCCTTAATATTTTTGCTCAATTTGTAGACCGAACTTTGACTATTCATTTAGTTCAGTAGATTACATGAGCAGAAACAAAATATAAAGGCTAAATCGTTAACGACTTAACCATAAATCACATCACCAAAATTCTAAATATTTAGTTATTAAAATCATACATTTGCATACAATCGAGGATCAGAAACAGAACGTACTTCAACATGAAGGCCAGGAGTAAGAACGTCGTCATCAAACGTTCGACGTGATATTTTTATCTAAAATAAAATTGTCAACAATTTTTTTTTTCATTTTTTCAAGGGTAATAAGTTTAGGGCCTATTTTTTTTACATATATTCACCCACTTGCATATATCCTTCTCATCTCATTGTCAATGTTTAAGACAAGGAAAAAGGGGAAAATTTGAAAAGGACAAAAAAGGACTAAATAAAGCTTAAAAATAACTTTTCTGAGTTTAAAATATATCCATAAAATTAAAAAATAGCTTAAAAAACCTCATAAAGAGAATCATCATCGGTAACAAAAGGTTCAATTTTTACTTTTTGTAGCATAATTTTAGCGTCTTGCATAGCTCCCTAAATTATAAATTTATTTTAAATAAATTAAAAAAAAGAAAACTCCATCAAATGCCCAAGAAATGTAAATAAATATTCGTAATTTGTCTGCTAAAGAAGGTAAATCATGAGCTACTTTTTGTAATTTTTCTAAAATTGGTGCAAATGAAGGATCGTCCACCAAATCATTTTCCTTAAAAAGATCATTTAATTTTTAATAAATTAAAAGAAATTATTACATCGAAAGTATTGCCTAATTCTTGATATTCAGGTGGAAGAACAAGTGCTCGGTTAAAATCTTTATAAAGAAGTAAACCACCACGAATTCTATAAAAGAGAAGAAATATTAAGGTTAATTAAATGTGGGAGAGAGATGAATATTTAAAAATAATTAAATACTTTCTAACTCCATCTTTTTGTCTGTCTGGTCTTTCCATTGGGTCATCATAAGTAGAAAAGTCTTCTTTAGAGTAAGTATAACCATTGATAAATTTATTTGATTTTACATTACTTAAAACATAAGTTTATAAATTTAATTAATAAAAATATTAACGTAGTTCTAGCTTTTCCTTCAGTTGAAGTTCCTTCTTTAGAGGAAGCATTTTCCTGATTTCCATAACTCTTTCCTCCAAATCTTTTCTTATGTCTTGATTTTACGTCCTGAATTAAAGCTCTACTTTAAATATCTGAAAATTAAAAACCTGAAAGTCACCAAAATCTTCAAATCCATCGGGAGCAGAACGGTGAGCTTGTTGACTTGGCCGGCAGCCACTCCTTCCACCAAAATCAGCAGAAGTGGAAGGTTGATGAAAACCATTTTGAGTAGTTTTTGGCAACATTATTCCAGCCTCCAAATATTGCTTTAATACACGATAAGCTTGAGTTATAGTCTAAAATTATTCTTAGAAAATAGAAAAACGTTGATTTGGATTGCGCCAGATCGAAAGGAAAGGTTAACTTAGACCTTCTCTAGTAGTTTCGGATTAGAAAAATCAGGGTTCTGAGGGTTTATCGAATAACCCGACAACATTACAACCTATGAATTAAAGCATTATTTATTCTAACCTGTGCCTTTTGAACAGCTCCTCCCTTATCAGAATGATGAGCTTTTATTTGCTTAAAAACAAATAAGATAAATGTTTTATAAGAAATAAAACCTTAAAGAATGCTTTCCTAAGCTCATCCAAAGTAATTGAATAAGTAACTTTTAATTCTAACATCATAGACAAAATTTCTTTGTCAGTATAGTTGAATTCCTTAATAATTTCAGAATATTTTAAGAATTAAAATGGTTTAAAAAATTACCTTTCGATGGCCAGACATGCCAAATACTTGTGTATGTAATAATACCCGTAAATAAAAATAATGCAATCTTTTAAAATAAAAAAGCCTAGATAAAAATAATGTAAGAATAAAATGAACAGAATAAATAGATAATTAATCAAAGGAATTAACTAATGATTGAAAACATTCAACCTTTAATTCTAAACAAGTTTAAAGTTTTGAAGAAAAATATTTTTAATTATGTCTTGACCGTTTTGTCCATACTTATCTGTGACCGTTTTGTTTAACTCCATTATGACCGTTGTGTCACAAAATATGGTTTGGTTTGGCATATTGTCTTTTATTCGATAACCTTATAGTGAGAGAAGCGAAATAATTTAGTGACAATAAGTTAGAGACATATATGCGTAGACTTCTTGTTTGAAATTATTTTCTTCTTTTTTTTCAGTTAGCTTATTTAACTAATTTATTTGACTTATATTGCAATAAACATATGTCTTCTCAGTATGTAAATGAAATAGTTTTTGTTGGAGATTTACCTGATTATGCGACTTATGAAGAGGTTTATTTTATCTTTTAACTTATTAAATTAAACAAAATATTTTTAGCTAAATTCTGTTTTTTGTAAATTTGGACAAATTAATAGTATTTGGATTTCCCGTGATCAACCAAAATATTCTTTTGTAGAATTTGATGACGCTAGTGATGCACAACAAGCAATACAAGGGCTGAATGGAAAGTTTGTTAATTTCCTTTTAATTTTCTAAGTCTACACCCTGAGGCCTAAGCTTCGATTATTTTTCAGTCTAACAATAAGCCTCAAAGGGTGTGAAATACATGTTCCCTTTTATAATTATAAATTTAGAAAAATCTGTGGCGTTAGAGCACGTGTAGAAGTTTCTCGAAGTACACAAAGAAAAAATGGTTCATTTAAGCATAGTTTTGCTTATAATGACAAAGTTTTTGCTGATCAATCTCGGTCTCCTTATAGTCGTAAACATTACAGGTCTAATAACTACTTTTCTTCGTGGCTGTTTTCTTTTTCCATTTGTTTTTTGGGTTCTTTTTTATTACCAAAATAACAGGGGAACGTTAACTCCAATTCATTGATTAAATAGAATTTTGACAAATAAATAGGCGAAAAAAATCTGTGGGAACGTCATCGTCCAGAAGCAGATGTTCCAGTGACTCTCAACATTTCAAATGTCTTGTTTGTGATGATCACATTAGTATAAGTCAAACTGTTTTTTGCAATATAAACGTCTTTTCTACACGTATAATTTTTTTCTTTTAACTTTTTTCTTCTGTTTTAGAAACTTCTGACCAACAACTGCATGCATTTTGTATTGATTGCATTTGCGGACATGCATCAGCAGCAGTTGGGGATGTTCCTATGGCTAAGGGGGGCATTGGGTTGCGTTGTATGATGCCTAAATGCGATAATCCAATTCTTTATTGTTAATAGAAAATAATAAATATTAATTTTCATAACCTTCTTTTAAAGCTGAGATTCGAATGCTTCTTTCCGAGGAATTACAAATAAAATTAGAAGAAAGAATACTTCAAGAAAGTATTGGAATGGCTTCAATTGTTAATTTAGAACGGTTTAATTTTTGTTTTAATTTTTAAATACTCTTGTTTGAACTTCAGTTGTAAAAAATGTAATTTTGCTGTTGAAATGGAAGATGATAAAACCATAAATAAAGTCTTTGATTGTCCAGTTTGTGAAACAAAGGTATGTCGTCTTTGTGAACGTGCTTGGGATGAGGAACATCTTGGCTTAAGTTGCAAAGAAATGGATGAAAAAGATAAAAATAGAGAAAAAGACAAACAAGAAAGGGAACTGTAAGTCTTTTGACTTGAACTTTTTAAATCTAAAATTCTTTAAGAGAAAAGCAATTAAATGAGGCTGTCGTCCGAAATTGTCCCAGATGTAGAATTCAATTTATTAAAGAAGTTGGCTGTAACAAAATGGCTTGTCGTTGTGGTATGACTCAGTGCTATCTTTGCAGAGAGTGTAATATTACATACACACATTTCTGCAGGTATAAAATTAAATATTCAGTTTTTCTCATTATATCTTTTAGACATTTTCGTGACCCAGATAATCCTGGATGTAAAGAGTGTAAAAATAACTGTCTTCTCTATGAAGATGCTAACATAAAGGATGAACAACGACTTAAAGAAATTCGTGAAAGAGGTGTTATTCCTGTACAAAAGGTTAAAAACGTTTCGTTTGGGGATAAAATAATTCAATGGATTGCTTCATTCGTTCGATTTTTGGCCAATAAGTTAACGCTTGGTTATTATTTTTAACAAATATTTGGATGTTTATATTACAACTAATTTGATGTAAAAACAATCTCTTTGGTTTTTCTTTTTTCACATTTTAATGTTAAATAATTTTCTTTTTTCTGTTGCCTATTTATTTTAGTAAATACAATTAAACTAAAATTTGAACGTTTATATTGAACAATGAGTGTAGGATTTCCTTCAATATTTACACATTACTCTCTATCGATTTGTGAATCATTAATATCTAATTGTTTAGAAATTGGTTCAACTAATTTGAAAAAGCCAATATCTACAGTATCTTTAAATTCAA
Organism: Meloidogyne exigua; assembly: GCA_018905775.1. NCBI lineage: Eukaryota > Metazoa > Nematoda > Chromadorea > Rhabditida > Meloidogynidae > Meloidogyne > Meloidogyne exigua. The sequence continues at coordinate 853,681 of JAGUQR010000175.1, forward strand.
ATTTGTCAAATTCTCTTGTTATTTCTAATAAAAAGGACGTTTCAGCACTATTATTTTTTTAACTTTATTTGACTTAATGTTTACCTAAATTTCTAAAAAGGGATTTCCAGCGTTTGCATTTAAACTTTTCCGTTATTAATGAACTCACAAAATCTTTTACTTTGTTACAATAAAGGATGTGGAAAGAAATTTAATCCTGATGAGAATAAAGAAGGTTATTTTATCATTTAATTAATTAAAAACAATTATTCTAGACTCTTGTATTTTTCACCCTGGATCTCCTTTATTTCATGATGCTTATAAAATTTGGAAATGTTGCAATAAAAGAAGTACAGATTTTAGGTTGTACTATGTCTTTATTTTTTTAATTTAATTTTATTTATTTTTAGTACATGGTTGGGTTTAGAGGGATGTACTCATGGACTGGTTTTGAAAGCATTTAAGGCTTCTTTTTAACTTTTTTGTTAAGCATAATCCTGAAAAGCCGTGTAATGATGTTCCCAAAGTTACTCCTGTGATTGAAACACAACCTGAAGAAGAAAAGGTTTTACAATAGAATGCCCATATTTTACCAGAAAATTAGCTTTTTAATTTTTTCCATTTAAGGTGATCGTTTGGAGTGGACTAAACAAACCTGCTGAAAGATCAGAAACTGAAATGCGTAATAAATGCTCGTTGTCTGTGCAAATGACTGAGGTCAAGAATTCAAGTATTTTTTTACCTTTTTTTAAATCTTTTAGAGTGCAATGAAAGCAGTAGAGAGTGAATTTCAAAAGAGGAAAGAAACAATTGAATTAACAAATGAACCCTCAAATTTAGATTTAAAAATTGGAACTGGTTGTAAAAATAATACTTGCATGGCGGTAGTTGTTTTTCTTTTAAAAAAATTTTTTTTAAAGATTTATAATGGACCAGAAACTGATCTTCAAGATTGTTTACATCATCCAGGGAGTGCAATATTCCATGAGGGAATGAAATTCTGGTCTTGTTGTGAACGAAAGACCAGTGATTTTGGGGCCTTTCTTGATCAAGTTGGATGCTTTAAAGGAAAGCATTGTTGGACTAATAAGGTTTATTGGAATATTAAGAAGTTGAAAAGAACCCATTTCCTTGGGTATTTTTGTCCTTCTTTGGGTTGGGAAAGTTGGGGTAATTTATCGACCTAAGTAGAAGAAGGACAGAAAACCCTTTCGATGTTATGGACCTATCTTAATTAAAATTGTAAAAATTAGTTTTTCTTTTTTCCCCTAAACAGCAAATTGAACAAACTGAAAACCTTCGCGAAGATTGGTTTCAACGAAACGGACAAGTTTTAATTTCAATTTATTGCAAAGGAGCGATTTTGGAAGGAACAGAAATTGACACTGATGGACTTAACTTAAAAGCTTTAATTAAATTTAATTATGGGAATAAAGAAACTTTGAGGGAATATGAACTTTTTGGAGAAATAATTCCTTTAGAGAGCACAGTTAATTTTTAAAAATTAATTCTTTAAAATTAATTAAATATTCTTTTAAAGGTTCTAATAACTGAACGTAAAGTTGAAATAATACTTAAACAATTGAATAAAGATGCTTGGCCAAGATTAACTTACAAATGATTAAAAAGGGAAGATTTTTTTTGTAAATAAAAGCAGAGAAAAGTGTTAAAAAAAATTTTTTAAAATTGAAACAAAAAATAATAACCCGGCAATTTTAATATAAATTTTTTTTTGTTATGATTTTAGTTAAATTATTTAGAGAATATAGTTTAATTTTTTTAAGTGTAGAAAATAGGTATATTTAAATAGAATTTAATTTAGACTTTGTACAAGAAAACGAATTTCCTTTTTTTTTTAATCTATTTTGTAGAAAAATGGCTCCTTATTTAAACATAATAGAAAATTAAATTCCCCTTTAAATTTATTAAATTCCCAAAAAAAATCTTCTATTTAATTAACAAACACTTACCTGCTGTTACTCTGTTGTTCTCCTTAATTTTCTCTTTGTACTCCATTTTTATTTAATTTCTTTAAATTTAAAAGCATTTTAAAGTTTAATAGATACACATTTTAATTAATTATTTAAAAGAAAATAATGTCTACTTCACAAATTCTTTCTTATTGCTACAATAAAGGATGTGGAAAGAAATTTAATCCTGATGAGAATAAAGAAGGTTATTTTATCATTTAATTAATTAAAAACAATTATTTTAGATTCTTGTATTTTTCACCCTGGACCTCCTTTATTTCATGATGCTTATAAAATTTGGAAATGTTGCAATAAAAAGAGCTCTGACTTTACGTTATTTTAATTTTATTTGATTTTTAATTTAATTTTGATATTTTTAGTGCTTGGTTGAACTTTGAGGGTTGCACCCGTGGACCAGTTTTTTAATTTAATTTTATTTAAAATTCTCGTTTTATTAAGCATAATCCTGTTAAACCAAATGATGTTTTAACTAAAACACTTAAAAAAGAAAAGGTTTTATTTTATATATTTCAATTAAATACTTAAACTTTTTATTAGATAATTAAGGTTCCAATTCGTGTGTTAGTTACTGGCGCAGCTGGACAAATTGGATATTCTTTGGTTTAAAATAAACTTTATTTTCATTTTATTTTATTTTAAGGTTATTCAAATTGCTAAAGGTGATGTATTTGGAAAAGAAACGGTTTTTAATTTTGTATTAATTAATTATTTTTAAATATTTTTAAAGCCAATTGTTCTTGTTATGTTGGATATTCCTCCAATGATAGAAGTACTTAAAGGAGTAGAATTTGAATTACACGATTGTGCCTTAGCTAATTTAGTTGGTTAGAATTTATTTAAAAAATAAATTAAATAAATAGATAATAATCAATTATTTAATTTTAAAGGTTCTTCCATTTATAATTATTTCGGCTGTTCTTTAGTATATGGGGTCCGAGCTCGGGAAACGTAATATATACCAATCGATTCCTCTTTTCGAGCTGAGCACGAATATATAAGAATTTCTTGCGGGAGGCGAATACTCGCTGAGATACAGGTCCCCGAAATTCGAAAAAGCAAAGGGGGGAGTAAGCTCATTTTTGGGTTGAAAAATTCAAAAATGAGTATGATAGCTCATTCGAAAGAGCTCTGCGAGCTGAGTCGAACTAGCCCAGAACGAGGTCGAACAAACGACTTTGAGCCGAGTTACAAGTCCCTGAACTTCTAAAAACAATAGGGGGAGTAAGCTCCTATACATAAGTGATGATTTCGCTGCCCTAAAATTAGTTAACTGAATTTGCTAAATTACTATCATCGTCGAAAAAAGTTTTTGCCGCTGCGGAGGAAGCAGGGCATGTCGAGCGGAACGACGGCCGCCGCTTCGCTACGGCCGCCGCGAGCGAAGCGAGCACGGCCGCAGCGAAGCACGGCCATCGTGTAGCGAAGACCATGCCCTGCCTACCCTCCGTAGCAGCACAAAAACAGTTTTTCGTACGCAATTCAATCCAAGACTTAGCTTACTCCTCATAGTTTCCAATTTTCAAGGACCTGTATCTTACTCCCCCCTATTGTTTTTAGAATTTCAGGGACTTGTAACTCGGCTCAAAGTCGTTTGTTCGACCTCGTTCTGGGCTAGTTCGACTCAGCTCGCAGAGCTCTTTCGAATGAGCTATCATACTCATTTTTGAATTTTTCAACCCAAAAATGAGCTTACTCCCCCCTTTGCTTTTTCGAATTTCGGGGACCTGTATCTCAGCGAGTATTCGCCTCCCGCAAGAAATTCTTATATATTCGTGCTCAGCTCGAACAGAGGAATCGATTGGTATATATTACGTTTCCCGAGCTCGGACCCCATATACTAAAGCGACCCCATTATTTCTTTTAGCAGTTGAATCAGTTACAACAGAAGAGGAAGCATTTAAAGATATTGACTATGCTTTTCTTGTTGGGGCAATGCCAAGAAAAGAAGGAATGGAACGAAAAGATTTACTTGCTGCTAATGTTAAAATATTTAAATCTCAAGGACAAGCACTTGCAAAATATTCTAAATCTACTGTTAAAGTATTTTAATTAAGAAATTCTTTTAATAATAAAAAAAAGGTTTTGGTTGTTGGAAATCCAGCAAATACAAATGCTTATATTTGTGCAAAATATGCAGCAGAAAAGATTCCTGCAAAGAATTTTAGGTAATTTTTGTTTAATATTAAATGTTTAGGCAGTTCTCTTTAAATAAGAAAAAAGAGGGCTGTAGAATCAATTATTATGTAGTTAAGTCGGTAGATTCCTTGACTTTAGTAGAATAATAAGTTTTAGGTTATGTAAGATCGAGGCCTATTTGCTGTAACTTTAATCTCTCTTACTGTTTTATTTTATTGAAGTGCTATGACACGTCTTGATCATAATCGTGCTATTGCTCAAATAGCTGCTCGTTGTGGAGTTGATTGTGGATCTGTGAAGAAAGTTATAATTTGGGGAAACCATTCTAGTACTCAATTTCCTGATGTGAAACATTCTAAAATTATTAAAGGTTTCTTTTATTTAAAAAATTATTATTTGTTATTATTTATTAAAAGGAGGAAATGAGATTGATACATATACAGCTGTAAATGATATTCCTTGGATACAAAATGAATTTATTTCGGTTATTTATTTAATGTTGTTATTAATAAATAATTATTTTTAGACAGTTCAAAAACGTGGTGCTGTGATTATTGAAAAACGTAAATTGTCCAGTGCAATGTCAGCAGCAAAAGCAGCTTGGTAAATATAAACAATTTTTATTTATTTATTTCTTTTTTTCTCTCATATAGTGATCACATTCATGATTGGCATTTTGGAACAAAATCAGGTGATTGGGTTTCTATGGCTGTTCCTTCTGATGGTTCTTATGGAATTCCTGAAGGTTTAATTTTTTCATTTCCTATCACAATTGATGCAAAAACTCGTGAATGGAAAATTGTGCAAGGACTTGAACTTGATAATTTTGCAAAACAAAAGATTGAGATTACAACAAAGGTTTTCTTTTTTTTAATTAGAAATTATTTAATAATTTTTAGGAATTGACAGCAGAACGTGAAGATGCTTTACAGGTATCAAAATAAATTATAGAGAAGACAAAAAAAGGAAAGGATGATTCAAGGAAGTAGAAAACCTTCAGAGAATTATTTAAAATATAAAATCAATACATAAATTTATTTTAATAAAATTAAAGGTTTTTAAATATTTAAAAAGTAGAAAACAATTAAATTAAGGTAATATATTTAAATGAAAAAAAGAAATGTTTAACAATATTTCCGATAGTAAGGATTTTAGATATTTAAAGAGAATAAAATCTGGTCTTTTTTTTTTAAAACTATTTTAAATTAAATTGTTTAGTCAAATATTTTCTTTTTTATTAACCAGAGATTTTATTCTATTATTAAATGCCCATCTTTTCTTTTAGAACAAAAATCCCTAACAATTAATTATATCACAATAATAATAATCACACAAACCGGATATTAATTTATTTTCTCTACTACAAATATTTCTAAAAAAATTAAATTAATTAAAATTAAATTTAATTAACTAACATTGAGTGCTCTGTGAAGATAAGAAAATGTTGAAAAATAATTAATTAAATTGTTTAAACTACTAAAAATCGTTATTACTACTAAGCCACCAATTATTATTAAATTCCCGTTTTGTCTTAGAAATGAGATCATTTTTGAACTGTTGTTGCTCATACAAATCACTCAATTCAAAATTGTTGTTATTTTGTTTTTTATTAATAATATTTTCTCTTTCTAAATTATTTGGGTAATAAAATACTTCTTCTTCTTGTCTATTTAAAAAAGAAGAAATTGGGGTATTATTATTATTAATTGTTGTTTGTTTATTTCTTCTTTGGAATATATCCCCAAATAAATCAAAAAATAATGGATCTGTAGGCCTTGAACGTGTACTAGGAAAAGTATGTACCATACGAATATTTTCAACTAAATCACGAGAAATTAACTGAAAAATAAAAATAAATAATCAGAGTTATTTATAAAAATAAAAGTCTCTCCTCTTTTAGTAAAAATAAAAGAACAAAGGAAAGAGAGAGTGCGAGAGTATTCTTTAAGATTAAATTAAGTTCTTTTACTAAAGCTGGGATTATTTAACTCAATAATTTGTTATTTAATGTAAACCCAGAAGATTAAACCTAAAAAAATCAACAAGGGAATTTGAAATTGGAGGGCCTAAATTTTGGTCAATTATTCTTTTTTGTTCTTCCATAATTTAAAAAATTATTAAAAAAAAATAACCGTTAATTTAGGTAAAATATGTAAAAGTTTAGCAAAACGAAGAGCTGCTTCAGAAGAATTAAAAGATGAAGAAGTATTGGTAGAAGTAGTAGTCTTTTGTGGTGAATGATTATTATAAAGTGCAGAATGAGCAGAATCTCTTAATTTTTCAACAAAATTGCGTCCATTAATTGAAAGTAATTGAGGAGGATTAACAAAATTATTTTGATTAATTAGAGAAGAATTATTTACTGTAATTCCTTCATTATTATCTTCTCCACTAGCAGAGTCCATTCCTAGAACAATTATTAATTTCATTAAAATAAATTCTTCTTGATCCAATTTTAGATCTGCAAGCAATCCAACTAATGAACTAATGCATTTATTTATTATTTGTTGAGTTAAAAAACTGTTTGGAATAATCTAGAAAAATAAAAATATTTTTAAAAATTAAAAGAGAAGAATGGAAGAGGTTGAAAATAAAGAAAAGGGTTAGTGTTTATAAATTAAAGAAGGGTCTATGTGTTTGGACAAAAGACTGGGATTTTCCTGTACTTAATATCTAAGCAATATTCAATTTATTAGGATTAACTCTGGCTTAGGGTTCTTCCCCCCAAGTTTAAGAAGAATATAAAGAAAAGAATTTCCCCAACCGTTTCTCCAGCACAAAGAGTAATACCAGTAGGTAAACAAAGCAAATTTTGAGTGTCTTTTGTTGCAGAAATAGTCCCTACAGCGATATCAAAAAGAGCCAGTGGAGCAAACCCATAGCGCAGTAAAACAATCTTTTAATTTTTTTATTTAAATTATTTAATTAATTAAAAAATAACCTTATCCTGAACAGATAAATATTCCCCAAAACCACAACTTTCCATAACATTATTTAAATTTATTTGAGACAAATAATTGATATAATCGACAACTTTTGTTAATGTACGATATTTGCAAAATTCCATTTCTTCTTCAGTAACACGTCGTAAACGGACACAATAATTAATCTAAAATTATTATATTAATTTACTACTAGTGGTGGGGTAACTATCTGTATAACAAGTTTTAAGATCAAACTTAAAATTAATTTTTTTATTTAATTTTCTTTTGGCTCTTTATTCATGTCTTTCTAGTTAAGTGGTCTGATGGGAGAGAAAAGAAAAGCTTTTATATTTCAACTTGAAAATAAACTTTAATTTAAAACTAGATTTAAGCTTGAACTTAAAACTTGAGTTCTTCAATTTTTAATAAGAAAAAAAATAAAAGAAATAAATAAAAGGTCATTTAATTTACCCACTTGTGTTCTAAAACAATCAAGAATTTGAGGATATTCAAAAATACTCTCCAAAAGTTCTCTTTTTGGTGCTTCATTTTCACTAAAATCAACAACTTCGTTTATAGTCATTTCAATTTCTATTAATTTTTTAATTATAAATTGGCATTTAACTTCATTAACATCAACTAATTGTTTCTGTGTTTTTTCAATGTAATTATCCATTTTATTAGGCAATTCAAGTAATGCTTCCTTTTTATCTTCATTTTGGTTAGTTTGACCTTCTTTTGATTTTCTGTGACAGAGAGGGCAACATTCAGGAGAGACTATTTTTAAACAACAAGTTTTAATACTTATTTAATTAATAAACCTGAAAATTCTGTTGGTTCTTTACAACTTTCTTTTTCAATTTTACTCAACTCCTCTTCAATTTCTAAAGACTTTTTTGGCATTCGAACAGCTTCTGGTTGCATTCCTGCTTTTAAACATCTTTGTAAACGACAATAACGACAGGCATTTCGAAAGTTTGGATTAATATCACAGTGCCCATCAGCACGACAAATGTATCTCATTTTATTCTTAATAGAACGCCAAAAGAAGCATTTACATCCATGACAAGCAGGAACTCCATAATAGCTTTAAACAAAGGTTTAATTTATAAATTAGTAAATTTTCTTACTGGTGATTACAAGCTGCATCTCCACAAACAACACACTGAAAGATTAAAAAGGATTAGAATTAAATAAGAATTATTTGAAATTATCTAGGCTAACAATATTTATTAAATGACAAAATTTAAGTTTTTGTTCAAATGGACATTTTGTCATTTGATATTATGACAAATTTAAAAATTAATAATTTAGTTAAAAATGAACTAAAATAATTGAATAAAATAAAAACAAAGAAAAAAACTAACTACTTCACAGTGTCCTGTTCCGAATGAATTCATAACTGTTCCACGCCGGCCTCTCCCTACAGCAGCGCTTTTTTCCGCTTTCCCGGCCGAAGAACGTTGTTCACTGCAAGGGGATGCACCTGAAGCCATTCTATTATTTTCCTTTTTGAACGAAAATAAAAAGAAATTTTAAATATTTCTGAACTATTTTAAGATATTAAAAATTATAGAGCTTAAAAAATCTACAGTATTTTAAATTAAAAAAAAAGTTTGATCTTTTTTTGAATTAAAATAATTTTTTTTATTAAATAGACATGCGCAAAAATAAAAATTATTGACGTTTTATTTTGTGTTGTATGTACATATTAAGAGAGAAATAAAATGAAAATTTCATGTGAACGAGAAATTGTACATACATAGATTATTTAGTTTAATCACATGAAAGTTTTTATCTCTAAATATTTTATTTTATTGAATAAAACAGAAAAGAGAATATATATATTACGACCATAAATCAGTATTGAATTTTTTAAGACTATTTTTTAATTGAATTTTTTTTTAAAATATTATTTTGATAGAAAAAAGGATGGAAACCGATATTTTATTTAAAATATAAAACTTAACTTGTTACCTTCAAAAAATATTCCCTTCAAAAAAGAGATTAAAAAACCAAAATTTTAAACGTAAAAAAACCTTTACAATCCTTTTTGTGTTGATCTTTTTGTTTGGTCATTAAAAAGGTAATGGTTGTAATTAAAAATCCAAAAATAAATAAAAAATTTATTTTAATAAGAATGACTAATTAATTATTTTCTGATGATCAGTTTAAGACAAACACTTCCGGTAATTTCTATCAAATTAAATTAATAACAAATAAAAATAATTTTAAATTAAATTATTTAAATAATATTCAATCCCTCAAATATATAAAAATAAAAATTTTAATTAATTGAGAATAAAGAATTTTTATTTTCAAAACAAAAAATATTACATAGAATAACCTCAGTAATGTTTAATTTAAGTCAATTTATAACACTCCACTACAATTGAAAAAGCAATTGGAATCTTCATAAAGTGAAAGAAAAGGTTAGAATTTAAGGAATGGAAATAATGATGAAGTTAGAAAGTCATCTATTAAAATCTCAATTGAATTTTCAATTGAAGGAAACAATTAAATAAATAAATAATATATTTATTATTAATGATTAATATAGTAGACATTTGTTTTTAATAAAAATTAAAACTTTATTTAATTCAAAAGATCTACTTTAAATAGGTCTTTTTAATGGCAGATACATAAGAGATTAAAAAAAAACGTTAACTATAAATTTTCTAAAGAAAGCCCTAATTTTAATAAATCTAATTACTGAGGTCTTTCATAATAAAAATTATATATCTAAATAATAAAACAAAGTCAAAATAATAAAGACACTAAATTTTACGTCGATGCAAAGCAGAAAGAAAAGGGTCATCATTAAAATTATTCTGTTTTTGAATTTGGGCAAATGGGGGAAATAAGGTAGGCGAAGCCTAATTAAAATTAATTATTTAATAAATTATAAAATTAAAAAAAAACTTGTGAAGTGCTTTGAGAAGAAGCTTCAAATTGAGTACTAGGATTTTTTGTATTATTCCTCACAAAAGAATCATAAGTAGTTTCAGTATTAGTTAAATCAACAAATTCTGAAGAACCCATTTTTATTGGCAAATGACCAGAAGTGTATCCACGACTACCTAAAGATAATTAAAAAATAAACTTTAGAAAATAAAAACAAATACATATTTATTTATAAAATAAAAGTAAATAAAAACCTCTATCAAGCAACCAATAAGTAACCCCAGCTACACAATGTTGAAGCATATATTGCAAAAATATAGCTCCAATCCCACTAAAAGAAATTAATTTTATTTAAAAGAATAAAGACAATTAAACCTGAAAAGCGTTAAAATTCCTTCCTTTCTTATTATTGAAGAGAAACAAGCAAAAACTCCGGAATACCGTCCCGCCGGCACTAAAGCCTCGACACCACTATCCAAATTGTCTACTAACGTTCTTGTTCCTTTAAAAAAATTCTTATTGTTAAGAGAAAATAGAATCGATTCTAGATTTTTAAACCCTCGTTTTGCCTTTTAAATTCTCATAATAGTCACCCTTATTCTATTAAAAACAAAAAAAAACCTTGAATGTAAAGCCTGTGAAGGACAGTCTCAAGTGGATAACAAACAATGTCAGCAACAAATACACTCGTCATTGAAGAGAAAAGTTCTGGCATTATTGTGTGATAACGTCTACGTTCAGACGGAAGTTTACGGCTCTAAAAAAGGAAAAAAGACAAATCCTAATAAATAAAAACAAACAACAAAAGTTCTCGTCCAGGCATAGGAAGTAGCATAAACATAATGACAAACAAGAAAATGAACGGTTTGATGAAGGGAAGTTGGAACTGCTAACCAAAGCAAAGAATGCCGTCTACGAATGCTATCTGCTAATGCAGTTGTTCCAAAGAGATCCTGTCGAAGTCTCTTTAAAAACAAATAAAAATTATTATTTTCTCTTTATTTAACCTCATATCCTTTTGTGATAATTTCAGCAATTTGGAGATCATCTACTAAACCAGAACCAGTACGTACAGTTTCCAAGAAGGCAGTAACAATTACAGGAGTACAAAAAAATGTAATTAAATCTTTAAAATAATTATTTAAATTAAAAACAAAAATTAACGCTTTGAGCCAAATATAACGCCAAAACCGTTGAGAGCTTCCATCATGAACAAAAGTTTTTGGTAAACCTAATAATTCAGCAATAACCTAAAACATAGAAGCAATTTAAAGGTTATATTGTACTTAAAATAAAGAAAAATTTTAAAAAAGCTTACTAGTTCTGATACACTTGAAAAAGCCCAAAGAACTCCATTACCAACTGCTCCCTTCCACAACGAAAGAAATCCCTAAAAACAAAATAATTAATAAACAAAAAACTCAAACATCTTTAGCAGTAAGTTTAAAAATGACAGGCACTAATGTAGTTGGAAAGAAATGCTTTTTGTAAGCGTGGTCATGTATTTGACATTGACGTCGAAGAACAACAAAAGGATGTCGAATTATTACACCATTAACAAAACTTTAAAAGTTAAATAAATATTTAAAAATTAAACTTTGCAAAGCCAAGTCCTAGAGCAGCCAAAGTATCTCCTTTGTAAGGTTTACTGTGTCCAACTCCACCAAATCCCGTGTAGAAAGATGACATTCAAAGAGAAACTAAAATTGAATTAATTGTAGTTAAAGAAGTCTATAAAAATTAATTAAAAGTAATTATTACTCCTTTAAAAGAATTAATAAAATTTTAACCATAAACAAAGAACAGATTACAGAAGAAAAAACAATTCGTTCAGTCTAAAGTGAGATTTCTCAATGAAGTATTGAAAAAGTAGAATTATAATTTTTAAAAAAAAGTACTTTCCTTGTTATTTCTTTTTTCTTACAAATTTCTCAAAGGAAATGATTGGGGAAAATTCTATTAAATTTAATATCTGATGACCATTTAAAGGAAAAATGTTAAAAATTAGGGTAAATAAAAGGAAAGTACCAAACAAAAGAAAATTAATTTATTGAAGAAATATTCACATAAATTCAAAACAATATATATTAAAAGGTTTTAAATCGAAATTATTTTTAAGGTCTAAATATATTGTTTTGATAAATTATGATTAATTTAGAAGAGAAAAATATGCAGATTTTCTATAAATGATTAAATATATTAAAATTCTTAAAATTAGAAATTTAGATAAAACTATTACATAAAAGGTCATTTAATAAAAGTATTCACAATGTTATTATTTTTTAAAAATTCACAATCGAAAAAATTTATTAAAAAATTTAAAACTTTATTTCATTTTTACACTCAGACAGGGCTGAAGAAGATGGAAGATTACTGCAGTATTTATCAGGCAAATGATGTTTAAATTGTTCAACAAAGGAATATTCACCCTAAAAATTAAATTTAATTTTAAAAAATAAAAAATAAATAAACATGTTGTTGTAACAATCGGGAAGGCTTTATCCATTTATTAGTTTGAACAAAACTTTCTTGTGGCATATATGAGAAAGAGTTCTCAACCTGTTGAATATAAGTAGGTGAAACTGCTGGTGAGAGACGAAATCGTGGAATTTCAGTAATTTCATTGTGATCATTTAATTCATGATGTCCTAGAATTAAAAATATTTTCTTTATTAAAAGAGAAAAAACAAACCATCACTTTCACTTGAACCAGAATCGATAACCTTAAAACGAGTAATTTCCCCGTTCAAAATTGTCATAGCATCGGCTGAACCATCTTGATCAAACAAAGAATAAAGATCCTTAAATTTTTTATATAATTTTTTTAAATTAAATATTACCTCTTCTTCTCTAGGAATTAATTGGCTATAACGACAATAATAATCAGTCCAAAATCTGGGGTAAATCTTTGTTTTTTGACTAACAAAGTCATTAAGTGAAGTCTAAAAATTAAAAAAAAAACCAATAATAATCAAATCAAAAAAGAATAAAATTTCATACCTCTGAATCATATTTGTCATTTAAAAATAAAACTCTATTCTCCAAAATATAAGACCAAAGTGAAATAGTATTTAATTTGACTTGCTAAAATAAAAGCAACTTTATTGAATTAATTTTAAAATAATTAACCAATTCCATACGTTCATGTTCACAATTATATAAAAAAGTTCCAAAACGACAGGAATAAAGTTCATCCAAAATAGTCTTTAAAAAGCGGACATTAAATTCAAATGCAGAAGTAAATTGATTATAAAGTTGCCAAACACAGTCAATAAATTGAACAAAAATTGGAGAACGTTCTTTATCATCAGGTTTATCTTGACCATGTCCAATACGCTAAAAATATAAATTTAAAAATGTTTAAATAACAAAGAAAACATGTGCAAATTTGTGTCCAAAACTGCACCATTCTTTCTCAATTAATACAGCAAACCCATCAATTGTGCGATAAAAAGGGTCAAGTTGAAGCATTGTAAGTGAAGTTATCTAATAAGAAAGTTTGTTAAAAAAAGAACATTTTAAACAAAACCTGAGCAGTACGATCCCAACCATCGCTGAAGGATTAAAATTATTAAATTAAATATTATAAAAAAATAAATATACCTGCAATGCACTAAAACAGAATTTTTATTTACAAAAATTTCTCTAGCTGCCAAAGCAGCAGCATCAAGTATAGTTTGCAGATGGGCAAGCCATTTTGTCTAAAAATTATTTTAAAAAACTAGGTAAAATATTTAAATATTTAACCTCTTCTAATGCTTGTTGGAAACGTTTTTGTCTAATTCTTGGAAAACAAGCATCCTTCAACTTCTTTAAACTTTCACGAACAACATGAATATTTTGAATATCCATAAATTTTAGTTGGCAATTGGAGTAGTCCTCATATCCTCCGCCATTTGCTCTGTTAGCCTTTGCATTAATACTTGGTCTTGCATCCAAAATAAGGAGATATTTTGAGTTAAGATTAGAAGAAACAATCATATCCAAGTAACTAATAATAATAAAAAAATTCCTTATGAAATTATGCAGTTTAGATTCAACTATTTTGAAAAGAAAAGGTAAATCACCCTTTCACTCAAAAATTATTTATTACCCAACCAACAACCCCAACCCCACCAACTCTTCATCACTAGCTGATTTCCGCGACAATGCCCCAACAAGTGGTTGCGATGAACGAACAAGTGCAGCAGATGTGTTAGAATCAATCCATGAAAGAACCTAAAAGTAATAAACAAACTCATTGCCAGTAAATTTATTTAAAAACCTACAGGAATTCGTTTTTTACTACGAAACTTTGAAACAGAACGAAGAAAATCATCGGGTGACTTATTTTTAAAAACTTCATTTGGAACGAAAAGTAGAGAAGGATATGTTCCAGCAAAATCATAATTTTTGTTAATGAGAGTAGCTCGCCAGGAATCATTTCGTTTCTTCTAAAAAATGCAAATATAATCCATAAAAATATTAAAAAAACAAACTTGTCTAATAAACTCTTTATTTGTATCAAACAATTTCCAACCGTCATATTGAAATTTTTCTTTATATACATTGGCAAAGAAAGGCAAACGATTAGAATTAGGAAATGAGTATAATTTAAGGCATTCAAACAAGGATCGACGGTTGCGCAATTCCTTCTTGAGGAAAAATTTAACTTTACGGACATCCTAAACAATTTATGTCAAATCATTTTTCATAATTTTTAAGATCACCTTGCAATTAATGTAAATACCATAAGGTTGTATTTTCGTAGATGACCTTGAGTACCCTCTAACGGTGTAATAACCAATCTTTTCTATCTTTGATATACAACCAAGAATGACATCAAATACAATTGGCTAAAAATCTAAAATACTAAGAAAATAATTCAAACAGAACCTCAACAGAACTCAATTCAGGTATTCTCTCTTCAAACCGGAGACGATAGTTAGTCACATATAAATAGCCCTTGAGAAGTTCTTCACGTTTGGTTTGTTGATTATGATAAATAACACCCAACTCTTAAAGAAAAACGTTTAAATTAGAAGAAACAAAGAAAACCTAGATGAAGTTCCTCTCCAGATAATAGCCATGTAATGGCATGTCTTCTAGGTGGCATAAGATCAAGATCATTAAAAGGCAATGAGCCTCTATCTGCCGAATTTTTATAAGCAACATGATTAGGATTTTCATTTACTGGAGACTGATGTAGATTTTCTCCAATAACAATATACCGTCCATTATATTTGTCGTTTAAATTATATGAATTCTGAAAAAGAAAATAAATTGTTGAACAGTGGGGAACTCACTTTAATTGAATCTTTTGTCAACTCAGAAGCGTCAATAGATGAATAATTAACTGCCTGATTATAGCTGAATCTATTGGTATTTTGCATGTGAAACCATTAACTGAAAGCTAAATAATAAATTAAGGAGATTAGTGAACAATAAAAAAAACAAATTTAAATAGAACTGTAAAGTTTACCATTTGAAAATATTTAAAGTTTCCATATTGAAATTCTTTGATGATTTATTTTCTTTTTGTCGACTCATTGAATTTCAGCCTTTTTGTCAAAATCGTTATTAAATTTTAAATTTTATTTTGTAATCATTACTTAATTCTGGAAAAGTCTATTTGTTTGATTTTATTAAAGATTTTTTTTTAATCTTAAAATTTTTAAATTACCTCTTGTTTTTTATTTTTAGTGATTTTTATTCTTAGATCGCTATATTAAACATAATGAATTTCTCTGGTATTTTTATACAATAGGAATAAATATTTTAATGATTTTCAGGGCATGGTATGGAAGGAGATATATTTGACATGCTTAACGGAGGAGGCATGGGAGGCCTCATGGGTGGAAGTGGACTTCTTGGTCAAATGTTCGGTGGAAGCTCAAGACGACGAAAGGGAGAAACAACAGTTCAACCGTTAAGTGTAACTCTTGAAGATTTATACAATGGGAAGAACTCAAAACTGCAACTTACAAAGAAGGCGCTCTGCAAGACTTGCAATGGGTATTTTGTCTTTTCATATTCTATTTTCATCTCTTAAATGTAGTGTTGGTGGTAAGCCTGGTTCAGTCAAGCGATGTGAATATTGTCGTGGTAGCGGTCGAGTGTTCACAACAAGACAAATTGGACCTGGAATGCTTCAACAAATGGCATCACAGTGTGACCATTGTGATGGTGGAGGTATATTTTTTTTAAATTTAATTTTAGATATTCTTTTTTTAAGGAGAAAATATCGATAACGCTAATCGTTGTAAGACTTGTAATGGAAGAAAAACCGTGCAAGAACAGAAGATAATTGAAGTAAAAGTTGAACCAGGAATGCGTGATAATCAGAAGATTGTTTTTTACGGAGAGGGTGATCATGAGCCTGGTATTGAACCTGGAGACGTTGTTTTGGTAATAAAGACAAAACCGCATGACATTTTTGATCGCAAAAGCGATGATCTTTTTATCAAAAAGTTTTCATTTTTACGATAATTTTATTTAATGACTTAGAACCGTGACATTGAAGCAAGCTCTATGCGGATTCACTTCAACAGTCAAGCATCTGAATGGAAAGGATATTCTTGTTAACACTCTTGCAGAGGAAGTTATAAAGCCAGGTCTTTTACCTGATTGATTGTTTACCTTTTGTGTTTAGAATCAGTTCGGGTTGCTTTTGGCAAAGGAATGCCAAAGCACGGTAAACCGGGAGAATATGGCAATCTTTACTTTATTTTTAATGTTACTTTTCCTCCACCACATTTTCTTGAAAATGAGCAACAATACAAGGTTATTATATGTATTATTTCTAACATTTTAATTTAATTTAGGATCTTGAGGCACTGCTGCCACCTCGGCCACGTGTTACCAAATTGCCTTCTAATATTGACGTTGAAGAAGTGACACTTTCCGATTTTGATTCATACCGTTCTGAACGTTCTAGTGGTGGAGGAGGACCTCGTGAGGCATATCATGACGATGATAGTGATGATGACATGCCTTCTGGAGCTCAACATGTTCAGTGCGCACAACAATGAAAGATGTTGGTTGGAATAGAATTTCCTTTCACAATATTTCTGAGCTAAAGTATTTTTCTAAAACCATTGATACATATAAATACCCCAAGTACTTTTAAATTTGTGAGAGTTCTCTATCTCCCGTTTGGTCGTTTATAATGTTTTATATAAATCCAAAATAAAGGTGATATTGATGTTTTATTTGATCATCTATCTGTCTAGTCAGTTTGAATATTCTAATACATTTTAAGACTTAACAAACTTTAAGAGTTTTTTGTTTTCATTATGCTGCAAATTAAGCGTTGTGTAACTCTTTTTCAAAGTCGGTTTTTTTGCACGGAGAAAATACATTTTAAAACAAAGTTGAGGAACAGGCGTAGAGCAAAATCAACAGGTGAACCTATTAAGGAGGATTTTGGAGACGAAGTTTTCTTTTTTATTTCTGATATTGTAATTTTGATATTTTTAGATCGATTTTAGCAAAATCCGCTGCAGTCTGAAGGCGTTAAATATGACAGACAAGACACAAGCAAAATCTCAAATTGACCCGGATCAACCTATCGAATTGGACTTTAATCCGTTTGAACGGGTAAGATGTAAAAAAACCTTTCCCATTTCCTTTAATTATAGGCTGATAGAAAATGTTTACTTTGTGATTTGGGTATCAAATTAGACTACAAAAATGGTCGTTTTCTTCAGCAATTTGTTTCTTCTTTCAGTGGACGTGTTTATGATCGACATGTTACTGGACTTTGTTCAAAACAACATGATGCACTTATTGAAACAATAAAACTGAGCAGGTCAGAATATTTATTAAAAGAATGGGTACTCAAGTAGGGATTATTAAGAGAATTTGGAGTTTTTTCTTTACATCATATTCCTATAGATATGTATTCTTCTTTAAAAATTTATTTTCAGGTTTGCTGGTTATATGCCAACTCTTACGAAGGAACCGAAATATTTAAAAGATCCTAAACTTTTTGACCCTTTAAAGCCAATTCGTCCACATTCTTATGATGCTTGAATATTGTTATTTTAATAAAATATTTTTTATATTGTTATTTTTTTAAATTTTGTCAGTTTTTCTCATTTTATTTTTTATTTTCAATTTTAAAGATATTAATAAATATTTAGATGTCATTAACAATTCATAACTGTGCTAATATGACTACTGGTTTAAAATTTTAATTGAATTAATTTCTTAATCTTTGAGTTATTTAGTTGACCTCCGTGAACGTCGTCGTCAAAGAATATTACAAAATGCAGAACAGCGTTTATCTACAATTCTGAAAGGACCAGATGGGGACGAAAGGCGTCAAATTCCTTGTATAGATGGTTTTACTTCGTCGAATGAGGAGATAAATTCGTGTTTGGAAGAAGAAGTGCACTATAATGAACAGGTTTTGGATCTTTAATTTGATTTTATATGGGATGTTTAACCTTCAATTGTTTTCCTTTCCAATTATTTTAAATTTGAAGGATATTAACCTCCCACCTCCAACACCCGACTCTTGCCTGTTTATGGACAGACACAGGTTTTGGATAATGATTGCTTTTGGTTTGTTCCTTCGTCTTGCCGTAATGCTTGAATTTGTCAATTACATGTTTCTATCTTTCACAGCAATTTTATTCCCATTTGAATTAATAGTTTCTTTCTCACAAAATATGTTCAAAAGGTTTTTTTAACTTCTATTTTTGTATTCTTTAATCTTTTAGATATCCACAGCAAGACTATTTAGTGAATATTTTAATGGTTACTGGACTTAATGAAAAATTGGTAAATTTTTAAAATGAATTTAATTAAATTTTTATAAGATTCTATGCTGTCAATTCATTCTTAATCTTATTTGGAACTTTGGAATGGGTGCGTGTCTGATGTCATTTTCATTCATTTGTTTCCATTTATTTCTTGTTACATCAAAATATTTGACTGAAGCTAATTGTTGTTAAGAAAAATTTTAACTGGTTTTCTTTTTTGTTTTACTTTTTATTTGTTAGAAAATCTAGACATTTCTAAATAAAATTGTACTTATATATATCCTCATTTATAAATTTAATTTGAGCATACTTTGTTTACCGTATTTTCACGATTAATTCCCGTGTAATTATTGTTTCAACCCTTCTCTGGAGGGGTAGTTAATCGAGGGAAGGAAACTAATCAGGCGAGAGGAACTAATCGAGAAAATACGGTATTTGAAATTACATTTTTTCGGAATTTAAATATTTATTTATATTTTAAATAATTCGGTTCTACTTGTTGTTTTTAATCTAAAAAATCATCTTTTCCTTTTTTGTCTTCTCTATAATTTATTTTGATACCTGTAAAGCATCTTCACGTTCTGCTGTCAATTCCTAAAAATTATTAAATAATTTCTAATTAAAAAAGAAAACCTTTGTTGTAATCTCAATCTTTTGTTTTGCAAAATTATCAAGTTCAAGTCCTTGCACAATTTTCCATTCACGAGTTTTTGCATCAATTGTGATAGGAAATGAAAAAATTAAACCTTCAGGAATTCCATAAGAACCATCAGAAGGAACAGCCATAGAAACCCAATCACCTGATTTTGTTCCAAAATGCCAATCATGAATGTGATCACTATATGAGAGAAAAAAAAGAAATAAATAAATAAAAATTGTTTATATTTACCAAGCTGCTTTTGCTGCTGACATTGCACTGGACAATTTACGTTTTTCAATAATCACAGCACCACGTTTTTGAACTGTCTAAAAATAATTATTTATTAATAACAACATTAAATAAATAACCGAAATAAATTCATTTTGTATCCAAGGAATATCATTTACAGCTGTATATGTATCAATCTCATTTCCTCCTTTTAATAAATAATAACAAATAATAATTTTTTAAATAAAAGAAACCTTTAATAATTTTAGAATGTTTCACATCAGGAAATTGAGTACTAGAATGGTTTCCCCAAATTATAACTTTCTTCACAGATCCACAATCAACTCCACAACGAGCAGCTATTTGAGCAATAGCACGATTATGATCAAGACGTGTCATAGCACTTCAATAAAATAAAACAGTAAGAGAGATTAAAGTTACAGCAAATAGGCCTCGATCTTACATAACCTAAAACTTATTATTCTACTAAAGTCAAGGAATCTACCGACTTAACTACATAATAATTGATTCTACAGCCCTCTTTTTTCTTATTTAAAGAGAACTGCCTAAACATTTAATATTAAACAAAAATTACCTAAAATTCTTTGCAGGAATCTTTTCTGCTGCATATTTTGCACAAATATAAGCATTTGTATTTGCTGGATTTCCAACAACCAAAACCTTTTTTTTATTATTAAAAGAATTTCTTAATTAAAAAAATATACCTTAACAGTAGATTTAGAATATTTTGCAAGTGCTTGTCCTTGAGATTTAAATATTTTAACATTAGCAGCAAGTAAATCTTTTCGTTCCATTCCTTCTTTTCTAGGCATTGCCCCAACAAGAAAAGCATAGTCAATATCTTTAAATGCTTCCTCTTCTGTTGTAACTGATTCAACTGCTAAAAAAATAATTATAAAGAGAAGAACCTTTAAAATTAAATAATTGACTATTATCTATTTATTTAATTTATTTTTTAAATAAATTCTAACCAACTAAATTAGCTAAGGCACAATCGTGTAATTCAAATTCTACTCCTTTAAGTACTTCTATCATTGGAGGAATATCCAACATAACAAGAACAATTGGCTTTAAAAATATTTAAAAATAATTAATTAATACAAAATTAAAAACCGTTTCTTTTCCAAATACATCACCTTTTGCAATTTGAATAACCTTAAAATAAAATAAAAGGAAAATAAAATTAATTTTAAACCAAAGAATATCCAATTTGTCCAGCTGCTCCAGTAACTAACACACGAATTGGAACTTTAATAACCTGATAAAAAGTATAAATATTTAATTGAAATATTCTATATAAAATAAAACCTCTTTTATTAAATTATAATTATTTAGGGAAATACCTGTGCAAAAACATCAACTCTTGGGCTTTCATGAAAGGAATTACAACCAAAACCAGCATATTCCCAAACATTTAGTTTATTATAAACCTTTATCCCATCATCTTCTTTATTGTCCCTAATAGCATGAGTTAATATCTAAAAAATTTAAAATTGGCACGTTTTATTTAAATTTTATGTATAATCTGTGCAGGGTATAGTGGAAAAATGAAATAAACCTTTTCCGCGTGTGTGCCAGCCATTGCCACTCGTACGCTTCCATTATAAAGAAAAACAATTTGTAAGACCGCTGGACATGACCAATGCGCCTTAAAAATTGTTTTATCATTAGAAGTTTTACATTAGTTAAACAAAATTTTGATGCGGATATGGGAAAACTATAGACTTTTTGGTGCGGGCGTCCCTTGGCACCGAAACGACCTGGGTACATTGGCTATCTCGAAAACGGCCAAAGAAACGTGGGTTGGTACTAAAGAAAGGGCACATCTCCAGGATTAGGAGATATAAAATTACTTTTTCTTATTTTTTCTGATGGGGTGAACGAGGGCCGAAGGCCCGAGAATGACACCCATCTGAAATGAGGGCCGAAGGCCCGAGAATGGCATCCATCTGAAATGGATGGGGCGAGGGCCGGAGGCCCGAGAGGGGTATCCATCTGAAATGGAAAAACGAGGGACGAAGGCCTGAGGAATAGAATTTTAGTAGAGAGAATAAATAAATAAATTGTACTTACGATACAATCGTAGTACACCTCCATACAGCTGTGTTCGTCATAATTTTCCCATCTTCTATATCGATACATCCAATTATGTTGATGGTTACTCCACCACAACTCAAATTCAAGGACAGTAGGAAACACATGTATTACTACAAATCCCGACATTTTATATCTGCATAAATATTTTAAATTATATTTTATCGGCGAATTCTTATCTTTTTTGGTGCAATGTTTCAAAAGGAAAAAGGCCATGAAGGACTCTGCAGCGGCGAAAAAACATGAAGTAAAGAACAAGAGCTCAAAGGGAATATGATGCACCAAAATTAGACATGGGAAACAACATTTGAAAAAACGCTCGTTCAATTCCAATATAATCAGGCCGTTTATAATAGTCCAATCTTCGTAAATAATTCAAAATTGAATTGAACGCAACCTTTAAAAACAAAAAATCTTTTAAGATTATATTCTCTAACAACTTACAAACATATATTGAAAATCCATCAGTTTGAATTTAAATAACCTTGTAAGAATTCGAGATTTTCCCTGCCACGGAAGAGATCCTGTAGAAAACTCCACTAGCATGTAGATAATCGACCTATTATGATTTTATTAAAAAATTTTAATTAATAAAGGACAATTTTCACCATAAATCGTCATGCCTTCCATGTTCCATCCTCTTATGTGCTAAAAAAACAAAGAAATTTAATTTTAAATTAAACCATTTAAATTAACCATTTAAACTGCAATAAGCTTGAGTACCGCGAAAAAGAACGTCTGTCCTTGGTTTGCGCATATTCTGTTCTCCTCTCGTTTTTATTGATCGCGAAAGGCCAAAATCGAAGAGATAAATCCTCCGATGGTTGATTTCACCAACAGCAAAATTACTTGGCTTTACATCACGATGCACAAAATAAATATAGTGTATGAATGCAACGGCCTATAATCAGATTTTTAGGAAAAATATTTATTTCATACCCGTAGTGCTTGAATTCCGATCTTCAGTACAGTACAAATTGAGAATCGCCTTTCGGGTCGTTGATGTTTTAATAACTCACTCAGAGAAGGGCCAAGAAGTCCCATTATAAGAACACGAAATGGACCTTCCCTCGCTATAAATTAAAAATAAGCTCCGATAAATAATATAATCTACCTTGACAAGCTCCATATTGAACAAAAGGAGCAGCATATGAAGAAAACTGTAACCGTTTAAGGATATGAGCCTCTAATGGAAGGAGTTGTTCCGATTTGTCTACATTGGTTCGCTCAACTTTCATTGCATAATACAATCCTTCTTTTGAGATCACTTTGTAAACGACACCACAACCTCCTTAAGCCAAATAAGATTAAAGGTTATTTGCTTTGTAAAAAAACCTGCTCCAAGTCGACCTGTCAGTTTGAACTCCCCAACTGCTTCTCCCACTGCCAACTGAACTCCATTAGTGTCAGAGGATGGATACCTTCGCCGCAGGAACAGGACGTAAACTAATTGCTGTTTTATTTTTTGGACTAATGACACCCTTTGCAGTCTTGAACTTGTCCAAATATGCCTTCCTGGCATGACCTTTATCAAAGTGCAATTGGTGTGGTAAAATATCAATAGCCGTCTTCACTTCCTTTTCCTTCTTTGAATCGTTCTTCCTCATCCGCTTTCCGCATGGTGAGAGCACGTAAGTTGTGACTGGAACAAGTAGCTGGAAAAGATACTTTTTGTTCCTCTGGACTGGCGACTTAGATTTTCTTTCCTTCTAATTAAAATTAACATAAAGAATCAAAACTAACTTTAGGCGTATCTGTCTTCCTCTTTCTTCACGATAGGGCTTTTTGTTTCCTTCTTCGTCTAATTTTGGTGGCATCTTATTCCCTTTTGAGCTCTTCTTCTTTACTTCATGTTTTTTCGCCGCTGCAGAGTCCTTCTTGCCCTTTTTCCTTTTGAAACACTGCACTAACAAAGATATAAAGCAGGAAACGATTATCAAAATAACGACCAAAATAGGCGGTATTCGAGCAAATAAGGTAATTGATAAATAGAACAATTAAAATAAATGTTTAAATACTATAGTATTCATATTTAATTATAATAATTACCTAGTTAGCGTTTAACTGGTTTTGCACTGAAGCGGCGCATAAAACTACAAACCGTTCCACTCACATGGGCGCACGCGTCAAAACTACTTACCCATTTTACTATTTCTACGTTCTCTCGTTCTCTAACCAGCTCTCTTTATTTCGCACAATCTTTTCTTTACAAAAAAGTTAAATCCTACATGATAAACTTTAAAATTCAATATCTCGAAAACTTCCTATACGATTTTAAATCTGTTAATACATTTCATAGGTAAGGTTTAAAAATTATGTCTAGAAATTTTCATAGTCTTAGATGCAGTTTTGAGAGAAAATACAGTTTTAATTTTAGATGAATACATTTTCTTTCTTCTGACCATTTCATGACCTCTCCCTTACTGGCGTTTTCTATTTTCCTTTATGAAGTTAGGCGCTCAAAAGATAACGTGTACTAGAGAAAATTATGTCCACGTAATTCAAATTTTGGCGTAATGCAAGGGAAAAGATTTAGCTAGTTTTGACGCGTGCGCCCATTAAGTGAAAGTGCTGTGACCACTTCGTATCTTCATTCCATTTTTCTAAAAATTAAAGCCAAGTAAATTTAATCATTGTTTCAATTTCTTATTGTATTTTATTATTAAAATATTTTACACAAGTAGAGCTCACGTTTTTGTTATAAAATGAAATAAGAATTTTACGTCGTTATTTCCCAATAAATTTACATACATATCTATTTACTATTATTTTTAGATTTATTAAGAAACCATTAAAATGAGCATTAAACGCATCCACGCTCATTATATTTACGATTCTCGCGGTAATCCAACAGTTGCAGTAGATTTAGAGACTGATAAAGGTTTCTATCATTTTAAATTATTTTAAAATTAAAGTTTAAGGACTTTTCCAAGCTGCGGTTCCTAGTGGGGCATCGACAGGAATTTATGAGGCTCTTGAACTTCGAGATGGCGACAAGGCTGTTCATCATGGAAAAGGAGTTCTTAAAGCTGTTGATAACGTTAATTCGAAGATAGCGCCAGCGCTCATAGCCAAGAACTTCGACGTAACGGAACAGGCTTTAATCGACAAGTTTTTGATTGATCTTGATGGTACTGACAATAAAGGTTAATTATTTAAATAGTTTTCGTTTAATTTATCAATGAATTTTAAGGGAATTTCGGTGCAAATGCCATCTTAGGTGTCTCATTAGCTGTTTGTAAGGCAGGTGCAGTTCATAAGGGAATTCCTCTTTACAAGTACATTGCTGAATTGGCCAATGTTTCTAAGGTTATTCTTCCTGTTCCAGCCTTTAATATGATTAATGGTGGTTCTCATGCTGGTAATAAATTGGCAATGCAAGAGTTCATGGTTCTTCCTATTGGTGCTAAAAACTTCAAGGAGGCTATGCAGATTGGTTCTGAGATTTATCATCATTTGAAAAAGGTTAAAACTAGAATGTTTCGAATGCTTAATATTCTAAATTTAGGGAATTCACCAGCGCTATGGTCTTGATGCGACTGCTGTTGGAGATGAGGGAGGATTTGCTCCGAACATTCTTGACAACAATGAAGGACTTGAACTTTTGATTGAGGCATTCAAGGCCAGTGGATACGCAGACAAAGTATAAAGCTTCCTTCTTATTGTTAGTTTAATATATTTTACTTTTAAATAAAGGTTATAATTGGAATGGATGTCGCTGCTAGTGAATTTTACAAAGCTGACGCAAAGAAATATGACCTTGACTTTAAAAAGTATTTATTTATTTTCTCCTTTTGATTTTGTAAATTTAGCCCGAATTCTGATCAAACTAAATGGTTGACTGGCGAACAATTGGCTGATGTCTATAAATCGTTCATTACAAAATTCAATGTCCAATCGATTGAAGATGCTTTTGACCAAGATGATTGGGATAATTGGAGTAATTTACTTGCGCAAACCGATATTCAATTAGTTGGAGATGACCTTACTGTTACGAACACAAAGCGTATTAAGCAAGCGATTGAGAAGAAAGCCTGCAGTTGCCTTCTTTTAAAGGTTTAAAAATTAATTTAATTTTTAGTTAATTTAATAGGTAAACCAAATTGGAACAGTGACAGAGTCCATTGAGGCAGCAACTTTGGCTCGTAATAATGGATGGGGTGTCATGGTTTCTCATCGCTCTGGAGAGACTGAAGATACATTTATTGCTGATTTGGTCGTTGGGCTTGCAACTGGACAAGTATTTTTTATTTATATTTTAATACTTTATTATTTTTAGATTAAGACCGGAGCTCCGTGTCGTTCTGAACGATTGGCGAAATATAATCGCTTGATGGTTATTGAAGATGAACTTGGGGATGAGGCTGTTTATGCTGGAAAGAATTATCGAAAGCCTTGATATAGATGCTTTAATAAAGATTTTAGTTATTAGTTTTTAGAAATAAGGCAATCTCTAATTTATGCCGGTTAATTTAAAAAATTAAATTTTTGATAATTTTACCTTTGGTTTTTTTCTAGTTTTTAGCTTTTACTTCTCACATTTTGTCTGGAATGGTCTTTCGATTATTTTTTTGTTAATTTATTAATTTAGATTTGATGAAAATGATTAGCAGGTTTCTTAGAAAAAGACTTCCGGTCTTATTAAGTCAAAGAGGAATACAAAAAGCTTCACCGGCAGATTTTGGGCAGAAAGATTCTGGTGATGTACACGTTTCTGTTGAGTGTAAACCGACAGAATTGCTTGAAGAGTTAATGAAAACTGATAAGATACTTCAGTCTAAAGTGGAAAGGATTCAGAAGGAGTTCAAGGTTTGTTTGTTTTTCTTAAATGGGTAAAATTTTTTTACTTTCCGTGTTAGAGTTGTCGGTTTATGAGGTAAAGTCTTAATAGACTAGCCATTGCAGAGTTGGTCTCTACTTTTAAAAATGGGACTGGATGTTTGCTTGTAATATTCTAGTCAAATGAAGTATAAACTTATTCTTTGGGTCCTCTCAAGGTCATTAGACTTTCGGAGTGTAGTCGCAACAAGATTTGACTAGATTCAGAGATTTATAATTATATTCTTTATAATTGTCCAATAAAGTTACAATTATTTCAGATCTATGAATACTTTTCTTCTTATGCTCCTACAACTTTTACGGATAAGAATTGGATCTAGTAAACTTTTTATAAATATTATTTGTTATCTTAACTATTTTTTTTAGTTTACTCAGGACATGTGATGTTCTTGAACGTGTTCGGTATTTTTGGTTTATGTCTTTAACAGAACAAAGAGAAATAAAAGACAAGGAAGCTACTGAAGCTAAAAGAACTGAAAGAAATCAAAAAGCCAAGGATGAGGTATACTTTTTCTTTTTTATTTACGAATTATCCACCAGACTGTTTACGGACTATTTCTGATAAAGAAAGTAAAATAGGAATCTGTCGGTTACCAAATATTCCCCAAAACAAGCACAATTTATTAAATTCCTCCTATCCTAGATGTTAGAGGTATATGAAGAGAGGAAACTAAAATAAAAAAATTAAAAAGTTTTTGTCCATTAAAAGTCTGTGGATAATACGTAATACCACTTTTTCTTATATATTTTTTAATTTTTTAGTATGAAAAATATTGTAAAGGAGAGATGATTTATGGGGGTCGTGGCTATAATTTGATGTATCTTAATAGTAATTTTCCCTTTTTTTTTAATATTTTTCCTTTTATTATTTAAATTTAGAACCAACTTACGAATATTCTCTTTGGAATGCTTTTCAATTAGCAATGAAAGATCAAATGCCACGCTTACTTTTTGATTGCCAATTTCTTCCTGATCAGAAACCTCAAGAATATGGTCGCGTTTTACGGTCAGCTGGTCATGCCTACTACGTAAATTAATTTTCAAATAATTTTATTTTTAATTTATAGACTAATTGGGAGCATCGAAATTCTTTTCCTACTTCTTTTATTAATGTAAATCCATCAGATCTAAACACAACAAATTTGATAAGAAAGTTATTTTTAACTTTTTAATTTTTTTAAAACTCTTTTTGTAGACATATTGTTCCCACAGTAATGACTAAATATCACCAAGAACGAAGGCTTAATCCTAACTTTTATAGGAATAATCCATTCCATGATTTTAAAGGTTCTAGTGCACAATCTGATGAAAAAGATCAAGTCATATATATTTCAAAGTATTATTTTTTAAAATTATTTTTTGGGTGTTTTTTAGGTTTAATTTCCTTCTTTTATTTTAATGAAAAAAAAATAAATATTTATCGTTTAAGAACTATTAACTTTAAATGTTTTTCAAACAAAAAAAGAAATCATTAAAATGATTATACATAAAGAACCTTTTGTTTATCTAAACTCTTTAGGGTCATTAGGTCTTTCATTGGTTATTTTTAATTATATTCTAATAAATTTATTTTTTAATTTTAAGATATGCTAGTGAAATGTTAGAAGGCCCATTAATTCACAAGGCTTATGTTATTCCATTGACATTTGACTCTAAAAAGGTTAATTATTTTTTAATTAAATTTTATTAATATTTTTTATTAAATTATTAGGAAACAATTGGTGCTGTAAGGAGAGGAAATTATCGAACAATGTATTTTCCTATTAGAGAATATGTCAAGTTTGTTTAATTATTTTATACTAATATTCTTTTTTTTTTTTAGATGGGAGTGTGGAGCTTTTAAATTAGCCTTTGTTGTTCAAATGAGATTATTACAAGATGTTGCCAGCAATGGGGGTGATTGGAAGACTGCTATAGAAAAGAATGTTCCCATGTTAGTTAAAAAAAACATTTAACTAGAATTATTATTATTTTAAAATTATTTTTATTTTTTAGAGTAAATAGACGAACACTTTCAGAAAGAAAAGAAATAATAGGTGAATATTATTATAATGCACTTATTGAAAAGAGAAAAGAAAAGGCACAAATTATGGAATATATAAATCAATCTCTTGGCCGTCAACCAATATTTTTTGAAGAAAAATATCAGAAAAATCATAAAGAAAGTTTAGATGAATATGCTAATAGGCTTTTAAGTTTTTAATTTTTAAAAATTGTTTTTTTTTTTTTTTGTTATTTTAAATAATTAAAATAAAATTAAAATTAAAAATGTATAATTATCAAAAAAAAAAAAAAACTTTAAGACTTTAACTTATAAAGGTTTTTTTTTAAATTTAATTATATTAATTTATGTAAATCTTTTAATTATTAAATTAAAAAAAATATAAATTAATTTTAATTTTTTACATTTTCTGGTTCATAATGATAGACATTTATTGGGAGTTGAATATTTATTTATTTGTCATTTTTACTGTCCTCGAATGAAATTGATACTTTGTTTGATTATCTTAAGTGGAAGGGAGAGATTTAAGTTTTAAAAATAATTTTTTTAATTTTAAGGCTAACAATAAATTTCTTTTTTTTTTTAAATAAAAGTTGGTAAAAGAGATTAAAATATAATTTATATTAATTTATTTATTCTCATTGTTATTTAATAATTATTTTTTCTTAACTAAAAAATATGTCTCCTTTTTTTTAATAAATTATTAAATAAAAGGAATTAATTTAATTTTATTTTATTTTTAAAAATTAAAATATTAAATGTTAGGAGGGTCTGTCTGTGTACTTTCATTTATCATTTTAATTAATTTATTTTTTATTAATTTGTCAGATAACAATGGTTTCATTACCTCTTTTGAGTAATGTCGAGTGTAGATACAAGAAGCCATAGCCCACTAAAAATTAAAAAAATATTTTTAAAATGAAGACTAATTGTAAAAGAAGAAGAAGAAAAGGACAAAAAACCCTTAAAATTAAATTAAACAAACTTTTCCACTCATCCAAAACCAAACAGCAGCAATCCACAAATTTTCTCCCATTAGACCTTCATGTGTAAGTGTTTGTTGCCATATTCCAGCCAATATAAGGCAAACAATCATTCCAATAAATCCAATTATGCAAATAATTAAATCTAAATTTTAAAATAATTTTTAAAATTTAAATTAATTTATTAAATAAATTTCCCTATATTTTTAAGGTTTTCCCCCACCAACTAGACATCCAAGAGATTTTAACACGTGTCTCAGACCAATCAAACATCCAAGATTTGTGATATGCCCAATGAGTATAATAAAGGTATAAAGCACAAAATGTACTGAAATAAGCCATTCCTGTTGCCAAATAATTCTAAAGATTAAATTAAATAATTAATTTAATTAAATAAATTAATTACAGAATAACTAATCCAAAAAACAGTTCCAGCCATTATTCCAGCTGAAATACCAATAGCTGCCCAAATTAGACGAATTTTCATTCCCAACTGCATTTTTTAATTAAATAATCTTTTAATTAATTAAAATAATTAATTAATTTAATGTTGACCTTTTTATTAGAATTTTTAAATAAAATTATTATTTAATTATTTTTAATTAAAACAAAGAGGGATTTTTCTTGTTCATATATTAATATAAAAGATAAGCTTTTGAGCTAGCAAAAACTCTAGAGGTTTTTGTGTTGCCCGGAGAGCTCTAAAAGTTGTACATCCTGGGGGGTACTTTTAAGGGGGCATTTGGGAAAAATACGGATTTTTCGGTGCGGGCGTCGCGTGGCACCGAACCGGCCAATGGACTTTGGCTATCTCGAAAACGGAGGGAGATAGCGGAAAATTTCCGCTTAAAGGGCACTCCGCACGTATATGTAGATAACAAAAAAAAAAATTTTTTTTGGAAAAAATCGATTCTAAGGTACGATATGCCGAGTTAACCCTTTTTAAAGGGTGGCATTTTGTCCAAGTGTTAACGTAGTGACATTTCGTCCCGACAGCGATTTCCTGAACGAGGGATTTTTGGGGGAAATGTTCAAACAGATAATATGTAATCGACTACGGGGAATTTTTTGAGGGGGTCATTTTGGTGCCAAGTTTGAGTGCGGCACTGAAATGGGCATTTGAATGAAAAAATTGGTTTTTTCAGTGGGAAAACGAAATCGGAGGTGGTAGGTGTTATTGAAGTATTTGTAGCCAAGAGTGTTACCTACAAAAAGTTTATGAGACACTTGAGTCTGGATTGAAAATTTTGGGAGATATGGGCCTGGAGCGGGAGTGACCTTGGGTCATGGAGCCTGGGACTGGATCTCTACAGCTGATGTTGTGGGGGGTCTCCTGAGGGTCAGAAAAATATATCACATGTTGAGGGTATGTTTGAGTCTGGGAGAGTTAGAGCTCGGAGAAGAGTTGGTACTCTAAGGGTTTTTTGGTTGTAACTTTTTTTTAAAATTTTTAAAAAATTTTCTGACTTCGGAATCGTGTTTAGGAGGTATTGTTACCCCCTAAAACACGTTTTATCCGAAAAAAATTTTTTCAAAATTTTTCAAGGAGGTACCCCTTAAGGAAAAATTTCTAAAAACTTCTATTGACCATAACTTTTTTTTAATTGAAGGAATTTTGATGAAATAAAGTTTATTAAATAAAACTAAAAATTAGTGAATTTTTGAATGCATAAAAAGGAGAAAAATTTTATGCTTGGGGGTAGTTAGAGTCGAATTTCTGAAAATTCGAAAATTTTCGATTTTTTGAAAAAATTTCGGACTTTTTACAATGGATCGGGTTAAAAGTATTTTTATTAAATTAAGCATAATTTTTAACACCCAATAAAATTTTAAAATTTCTAAAAAAGGTTACTTTTAGGATAGTTATGATTTTTTGAAATTTTTTTCAAAAATTGGAATAGAAATTTTTGTTGCAAAAATACTTTAACACAAAAATGTGTTGATATTGGCAAATGATGTATCAGATTAAAGATATTGTTGTCCTTAATCTAAAAATATTTTTGGTGAAAAAATTGGGCCAAAATTGACCAAGTTGTTTGGAGTTGAAGTTTGTTGGTATTCGGGGTAGTGTGAAAGGAACAAATGGGGTAGTGTGAAAGGAACATGGGATAAGAATGTGAGAAAAAGAGGGCCGAAGCCCCGAGAATGACATCCATCTGCAATTGAGAAAACGAGGGCCGAATGCCCGAGAAAGGCATCCATCTGAAATGGAGAAACGAGGGCCGAAGCCCGAGAAAGGCATCCATCTGCAATTGAGAAAACGAGGGCCGAATGCCCGAGAAAGGCATCCATCTGAAATGGAGAAATGAGGGCCGAAGGCCCGAGAATGGCATCCATCTGAAATGAGAAAACGAGGGCCGAAGGCCCGAGAAGAGCATCCATCTAAATGCATGGAGCAAGGGCCGAAGGCCCGAGAATGGCATCCATCTGAAATGGAGAAAACGAGGGCCGAAGGCCCGAGAATGGCATCCATCTGAAATGTAGAAAACGAGGGCCGAAGGCCCGAGAATGGCATCCATCTGAAATGTAGAAAACGAGGGCCGAAGGCCCGAGAAGGGCATCCATCTGAAATGAATGGAGCGAGGGCCGAAGGCCCGAGAAAGGCATCCATCTGAAATGGAGAAGACGAGGGCCGAAGGCCCGAGAATGGCATCCATTGAAATGAGAAAACGAGGGCCGAAGGCCCGAGAAGGGCATCCATCTGAAATGAATGGAGCGAGGGCCGAAGGCCCGAGAAAGGCATCCATCTAAATGCATGGAGCGAGGACCGAAGGCCCGAGAATGGCATCCATCTGAAATGAATGGAGTGAGGGCCGAAGGCCCGAGAAGGGCATCCATCTGAAATGGAAAAACGAGGGCCGAAGGCCCAAGTAATAGAATTGTAGTAGAAAAAATATTTTGGTAGTGTGAAAGGAACATGAAAAGTAGTGCGTAGGGAACATTGTACAATTTGGGCTAATATGTTTGGATTTCAAGAGGTACAGGTTACTTTCGTTAAAATAATGGTACCGCGGTCCTATATAAGCTTAAGACAGGCAATAAAAATATCTAGCAGCGCGCGAAGCGCGCCCCAAAGCCCGAAGGGCTTTACATCGGTAAAAATCAAATTTTCAAGTTTAGATCCAAAAGTTAACATTTTCCTGTCCCACATGGTACATTTCCCAAATTTTTACACCATAACGTAACGTCCGCTTCCACTAGTTAAAAAAGAAAAAAGAAAAATTATTCAAATAAAAAGCTCTTTTTATTGTAAATAACCGGAATTTTTTTTTTAAATAAAAAGTGGAGGTAATGTTTACTATAAAAATTAATATTTTTAACGGACATTCCATTAAACTACTTACAAACTCCTCATCCATTTCCTTTTAATTGTATACATAGTTAAAGAATAAATTGATTCCTAATCAAAGAAAAGAAAATTTCATCACGCAACAATTACCACATATGATGCAAATTAATATAAATAATAAAATAAAATATAATAAATAAATAATTAAATAAATAAAATAATAAAATAAATTAATTAAATAAAAAAATAATTAAATTAAATAAATAAATAATTAAATAAAAAAATTATTAAATTAAATAAATAATTAAATTAATTAATTAAATAAATTAATTAAATAAAAAAATAATTAAATTAATAAAATAATAAAATAAATTAATTAAATAAAAAAATAATTAAATTAATTAAATAATTAAATCAATTAATTAAATAAAAAAATAATTAAATATAATTAAATTAAATAAATAAATAAATAATGAAATTAATAAAATAAATTTATTTAATAAAATAAATAAATAAATAATTTAATAAAATAATTAAAGTCACATTTTATAGTGTAGCAAACTTAACTAAAGTAAGAGCATATATTTATTCAATTTTTTATATTTTATATTTATGCTTTATTTATTATTAAATAAAGTTCAAAATGAATAATGTGAATAGGTCAAAAGATCAAAAATAAAAAAGACTTAAAACTTTAAATAATAAATTAAATTTAAATAAACATTTATTTAACAAAATAATAATTAATTAAATAAATTTATTTATTTTTTAAATTTAATTAAAATTTTCCCGTGTTTTTTTAAAGCTGTTATTTAAGTTTATTTTATTTTTATATCACCACATTCTTAATCCACTTGAACTACTATTTCTAATAAGTGTATTCTTTTCATCAGAATGTAAATCAACTGAAAATGAAATGAAATTAAATTAAATTAAATTAAATTAAATTAAATTAAATTAAATTAAATTAAATTAAATTAAATTAAATTAAATTAAATTAAATTAAATTAAATTAAATTAAATTAAATTAAATTAAATTAAATTAAATTAAATTAAATTAAATTAAATTAAATTAAATTAAATTAAATTAAATTAAATTAAATTAAATTAAATTAAATTAAATTAAATTAAATTAAATTAAATTAAATTAAATTAAATTAAATTAAATTAAATTAAATTAAATTAAATTAAATTAAATTAAATTAAATTAAATTAAATTAAATTAAATTAAATTAAATTAAATTACCTGTAGTAGAAGAATTATTTATTAAATCTTCATTAATTCCATCAACAATTTCAAGTCTATCAGTAATTAATAATTCCCTTTGAGAATCAGAACAAAGTAAAAGTGAAGGTTGCCTATTAAGAAATGACTGTTGTTGTTGTTTAATTGTTGGTTCAACATTAAATATTAATTGGGCAAAAAATGTGCTTTTTTCTAAAAATTTAATTAAAAATCTCGTTATAAAAGGGTTTCCCTTAGGTGTTCTTATAAGTGGATTTTATTTTTTATTTTATTATTTTGGAACTAAAATGGAAAGGAAAAACACCCCTTTTTACCCTCTTTTTAACCCTTTTATTTATTCCTATTATTTATTTATTTTTTTAAAAATAATTTAATTAATTTACCATTTAATACACAAAGCAATTTAATTTCTTTTCGTTTGGAATAATTTGAAAAAATTAAATAAAAAATAAATCCAATCAGACAAATACAAATACCCAAAGAAGTTATCTAAAAATAAATTAATTAAATTAATATTAAATTAAAATTACAGCAAATTCTCTCCAAATAGGCACAGCAACAAGTCCAATACTAATGACCAAAAATAAATAAATACTTAAAAATAAAAAAGAAATTAAATTAAAAGAAGGGATTGTAAAAAAGAACAAAGAAATAATTTTTAAATTATTTAAAAAATAAATTAATTAATTTAATTAAAGAAAAACCCTACAAAGGAAGGGGTATTCTAATACAATCTGGATGTACTGGAATATTATTATGTCTAATTACAAGAAGAGCACATAGAGTAAAAATCTTTAAATAAAATAAATTAGAATTTAATTAAATCAAATACTCGTTGGGCCCAAAATCCAAACATAACATAGCCAATAAGTGCTTTAAAAATTAAATTTAAATTTAATTAATTTAATTATTTAATTAATTACCATCTAAATCACCAACAAAAGAAATTAATACAGCTAAAACTGACTTCAAAAAATAATTAATTAAATTATAATTTAAGGAAATTAAATATATACTTGTGCAAAAACAGCAACTCTAGGGCTTTCATGAAAAGAATTAACACAACCAAAACATGCAGGTAAATGACCTTAAAAAAAATTAATTAATTAAATATATTCACAGAAAAATTGAAAAAGAAAATAGAGAGGAATATATATGTAGCTCTACTTTTATTTATTTACCACTCTATTACTTAAATAAAATAAAATAAATTAAATATTTAAACTAATAAAGGTAATAAATAAATGAATATGTATATGTACATATTCCCTTCATTATTAAATAAAAGGAGAAATTAAAGTTTATTTTTTATAGTTATTTTTCAAGTTTATTTTTTAAGGTTTATTTTAGAGTTTATTTTTTATAGTTATTTTTCAAGTTTATTTTTTAAGGTTTATTTTAGAGTTTATTTTTTATAGTTATTTTTCAAGTTTATTTTTTAAGGTTTATTTTAGAGTTTATTTTTTATAGTTATTTTTCAAGTTTATTTTTTAAGGTTTATTTTAGAGTTTATTTTTTATAGTTATTTTTCAAGTTTATTTTTTTAAATATTATTTTAAGGTTTATTACTAAAGTTATTTTTAAAGTTTATTTTAAAGTTTAATTTTTTAAAGTTTAAATTGCCTTGTCTAGCAGCTGCATACATATAACGAGAACCACAAAATAAATTAGAATTAAGTGAACCAATTAAAAGAATTCCAATAAGGAAGGGAATAGCTTCACTAAATCCACCTAGAGTTTTTTGGCTAAATAACTAAAAAATAAAAAAGAAAAAAAAATTAAATTTTAATATTTTTAAAATAATTACCGCAGCAACAGCATTACTTGATTTAATTGTTTCAATATCTAATACAGCAAAATAAGCTATATTAATACAAAAATAGGCCTTAAATAATTATTATTTAATTTTAATTTATTAAAATACCAAAAAGACAATTAAAATACCACTAAGTAGTGCTAAAGGAGCATTTCTTAAAAGAAAATAATTATTTTTAATTTAATTTAATTAATTATTAATAACTCCTTTATTTTTTTAATTACTTATATTAGACAATTTAATTAATTAATCACTTCTTTATATTTTTAATTATTTAAAAAAGAATTTATTATAATTAAAAAAAGGAAACCTTCTTGGTCTGTCAATTTCATCTGTTCCATAATTTAAAATATCCCAACCACTATACTAAAAAATTAAAAAATTAATTAAATTATTTAATTAGTTAAATAATACCGCATATAATCCTCCACAAATTCCCATTGTTAAATCACCAATATTCCATTTAGAATTAGCCA
The DNA here is from genome assembly GCA_018905775.1 of Meloidogyne exigua. Classification (NCBI taxonomy): domain Eukaryota; kingdom Metazoa; phylum Nematoda; class Chromadorea; order Rhabditida; family Meloidogynidae; genus Meloidogyne; species Meloidogyne exigua. The sequence goes on from JAGUQR010000175.1 coordinate 889,996, forward strand.
TTGGTTGTTTTAATCCTTCATTCCAACCCAAAATAAAATAATAATAAAAACCAGTTAAAATAATTAAAGAACAGGCTAACTGTAAAAATAAAATAAAATAAACTTTTTTTTATTTAAAACAAAAGAAATAAAACTTTAAATAAACTTTAAACCAATTTTGCAAATGTAGCGGCTATTTGAAAACGGGCAGCAAATTTTCCTAAAGCAAAAAAGTTCATCCAAGTAATTAACCCTATAAAAATTAAAATTTAATTTAATTTAAATTAATTTTAATATTATATTTCCTTTAATTAATTTTAAATAAAATAAATAAAGAAAAAGAAAGATTAAATTATAACCCTTATTAAAGTTTATTTATTTAAAAATAAACTTGGGAAAATATAAACTATATTATAGACGGAAAATACAAACTTAGAATATAGGCTATAAAAATACAAAATAAATAAATAAATATTTATTTAATCTCTTTGGATTTATTTTAATTAAAAAAAAAGGGAAGGGTTTAAACCAATTGACCCTTTATAAAAATAAATTCTTTTTCCTTTATTTTTCCGACATTTTATTCTGTCATTCCTTTCATTGCTCTTACCTTTTTATTATTTAATCAATTTTTCTTTTTTATTAAAAATTCTTTTATTATTTTATTTATTTTTAAATAAAAGTTTTTTTCTTTAAATTAAAAATTATTCCAATTTATTAAAAATAATTAAAAATAAAGTGGAGAATATTTAAAATTTTTTTAAATTAATCAATTTATTTATTTAATTCAACCTTTTCTCTTTATAAAACTTATTAACATTAAATTTCATCATTTATTTAATTAATTTTTTTAAATTTATTTTTCAGTACTTTATGGTCTTTTATTCCACACCCATTAATTTCTCCTCTTAAAATAATATTTACATTAACACTACTTAGCACAAAAAGATAATTTTAGATTTATTTTTTGTTGTATTAACAAAAAATAATTTCTTTTTTGATTAAAAAATAATTTAATTAATTAATTAATTAGAGGTAATGTCACAATATTTAAATAAATTATCAGTTAGTGATAACCTAAAATATTTAAATTTTGTCTAAATATCCGAAACAGTTTAAACTATTTTAAATAAAAATTAAAAATTTATTGGTTTATTATAAAAAAAGTTATGGGCCAAAAACCTGAAAATTAAAGAATGTTGGCATTTTTGTCCATAACTTGGTAAATAAATAATCAAAAATTCTGAAAATTTTAACAAAGTTAAAGGCCATTAATATAGACATTTATGCAAAATTTAAAGAAATTTGGTTTTATTTTGACTCTTTTACTTATTTAATAAAAACGTCACCACGCACTGTGCATTTACTTCCCCATTAAATAAATTTAATTATTTTTAGATTTTATTTAAATATAAATGACTACAAAAATAGAAGAATTGTCAGATGTAAAACCCTGGGATCCAATAGCTAAAGAATTAATTAAATGGCACGAAGATGAAGTTGAAGACAATTATGGTCATTACAAATTTACTTCTTTTTGGTTATTTTTTAAATTTTTAAAAATTTTAATATTTTATTTTAGTAAAGAAAAGGAATACCCAAAAATAATGAATACAATTTTGGAAGCAATTGGGGATACACCTTTGGTTATTTTTTTTAAAATAATGTTGAAGAAAAGCATATATAACGGGGTCTCGTTTCTTGTATATTCTCTTTGTTTTTTGGTTGTCTCGTTTCTCGTTTTTAAAAATTCGATTCCCCACACCCCTGATATATAAATATATTCTTTAAATAAATCGCTGGATATAAAACAATTTATTTTTAAGGTTAAATTAAATAGAATACCAACAGAATATGGAATAAAATGCAATATATGTATTAATTTAATTTAAATTTTAATTTTAATTTAAAATCTTTAACAGATGGGAAATGTGAATTTTTAAATGCTGGAGGGTCTGTAAAGGATCGTATAGCAATTAAGATGTTAGAAATGGCTGAACAGAGTGGCCGTTTAAAGCCTGGAATGACTGTAATAGAACCAACTTCTGGTAATACAGGGATTGGATTGGCCTTAGCTTGTGCTATTAAAGGTTTTAAACAAGAAGAAGAATTAAATTAAATTAAAAAAAGGTTATCGTTGTATAATTATAATGCCAGAAAGAATGAGTAAAGAAAAAGAAATGACATTAAAGGCATTAGGGGCTGAAATCTACAGAACTCCAAATCATGCTCATTATGACAGTGAAGATTCACATATTGGAAAAGCCTTTAAATTAAAAAAAGAAATACCCAATTCTATTGTATTGGATCAGGTAATTTTAAAATAAATAATTTTAAGATTGACCTAAATATTTGTAATTTTGTGTAAATAACCTTTAATGTTTCTTTTAATTTTTTAAGAAATTAAAAAAATTTCTGTTTTGTAGAAAAAAAGTTGTGATGAAAAGGCCTATGAAAACCAATATTTCTACTTTATTTAATCATAATTTGAGTTATACTTAACCAAGAATTATGAAATTTTTAGGGAATTTATTTGACACTTTTTGGGTCATTTACACAAAATTTCAACTTTTTAGGTTTTCATTTAATTGGTTTATAAGCGTTTAAAATATGTTAGTTTTAGGGGTGTTTATCCTTTAAATTTGTTGTTTATATATTTCATTGTGAAAAAAGAACTTTTTATGCTTCTTTTCTTTTTTAGCCTTCTAATATTTACCCTTTATTTTAATTTTTTAGTACAAAAACTGTACAAATCCATTAGCACATTATGAAAGCACCGCAGAAGAAATTCTTGATGCATTGGATGGTAAAGTAGATATGGTAGTTGTTGGTGTAGGGACCGGAGGTTCAATTACCGGAATTTCAAGGAAATTACGCAAACAATGTCCTCAATGCATAGTTCTCTTTTTTTTAATTTAACATTTATTAAAAAAAAGATTGTTGGCGTTGACCCACAAGGGTCAGTACTTTCAACTGGAACTCATGGAAAACAAGAAGAACATGTTCATCATGAAAAGTATCAAGTAGAAGGGATTGGATATCAATTTGTGCCCTCTGTACTTGAAATGACTGATATTGATCAATGGGTAAGAGAAGAAAAAGAAGGGAAAGAACTTTTAATTATTAAGGTGTTCCCTCCTTTACTTTACCTTTCTTTTTAGAAGAATAAAAAATATCTTTATTTTATTTAAATTCTTCCCTTTTTTTAGGAAAAAACAGAAGACTCAGAAACCTTTCTAATGGCCAGAAAATTACATCAAAAGGAAGGAATACTTTGTGGCGGATCTTCTGGTGCTATACTTGTAGGTGCTTTAAGAGCAGCTAAACAATTAAAGGAAGGACAAAATTGTGTTTTTATTTTACCTGATGGAGCTAGAAATTATTTAAATAAATTTCTTAGTGATGAATGGATGGTAAGGGTTTAAATTTACTAAACATTAATTGAATAACTGATAAAAAAGGGGGGAAAATATTTAAACCAATTAAAAGGGGTAAGGGGAGAGAAGGGACATTTGAGTATGAATAAATTAAATACTTTGAGAATAAACTGAAAGGTTTAAAATAAGCTAAAATTAATTAATAGTGTTCGGCAAATGAGTTTTTCCAATACAAATACCAATGGTACCGACAAGTACTGGTCGGTACTTTCGGGAGCACCGAACTGTCCGAACACTAGTAATTACTCTCCAACAATTAAAAAGTTTTTCCCTTCTTTAAATAAATGAATAAATATTTTTTTAAAGTTATCTAATGATTATATGTCTACTACACAAATAAAAGATAAAGAATTAATTTACCCAAAAGAGACATTTAATATTCAACAAGTTTATAGTCCAGAAATAAAGACTGAAGAAATATTTCAAATTATACAAAAGCCTTGGAAATCAAAGCCTTTTAAGTAAATAATTTTTAAATTAATTAATTAATTTTTTTAAGGCCTTTAAAACGTTGTAGAATAATTTCAAATATTTCTGAAGCTATTGGAAATACTCCTTTAATTAAATTAAATAAAATACCAAATAAATATGGAATAAAAGAAGAAATCGAAATTTTAATTAAATGTGAATTTTTAAATGCTGGAGGTTCTGTTAAGGACAGAATTGCTTTAAAAATGATTGAAATGGCAGAGAAGGAGGGGAAATTAAAAAGTGGTTTTAGTACTATTATTGAACCTACTTCAGGTTTTTTTAATTAATTTTAAAGAAGAGATTAATTAAATTGAAATTAATTTAATTAAAATTAATTAAATTTAAAAAGAAAAAAAAGAATTTAATTAAATTAAAAAAAAAGATATTTTTTTAAATAAATTGAAGTAAAAATAAATTAATTAAAAAAAAATAATTAACTAAATTTAAAAAAAATTAAAGGAAATACAGGAATAGGTTTAGCATTAATTTGTGCCATTCGTGGTTATCGTTGTATTATTGTAATGCCTAATAAAATGAGTAAAGAAAAGGAAGTAATACTTAAAGCATTGGGAGCAATAATTATTAGAACTCCAACAGAGAAAGGATTTAACGAAGAAGATTCACATATTGGTGTTGCTTTACGTTTACAGAAAGAAATTGTTGGATCTATTATTCTTGATCAGGTTTAAATAAAAGAAAAGAATTTTTTTATTTAATTAATTTAATAAAGGGAAAATTAGATTATTATTTTTTAAGGGAATTTAAATAAAATAAATAATTTTAAAAAAATAAAATAAATAAAAGGAATTTAATTAAATGTTTTTTAATTTCCTATAAAGAATTTTAATTTTTAAAAAAAAAGGTTCGGTTATTTTTTAATATTTTTTTCCCCTTTTTATTTTCCTTTCCCTCTTTTATTTAATTTAAATTTTAAATAAAAGTATCGAAATGAAGGAAATCCTTTTGCACATTATGAGGGTACAGCAGAAGAAATACTTTGGGCATGTGAAGGAAAATTAGATGCTTTAGTTATTGGAACAGGGACAGGTGGAACATTAACTGGAGTAGCTAAAAGAATAAAAGAAATAATTCCTGAATGCAAGGTTTATTTTTTAAATTAATTTAAATTAATTAAAATTAAATAAAAAGATTATTGCTGTTGACCCAGAAGGTTCAATTTTGGCAAATCCAAAATGTAAAGAAACTAAACATTATGAAGTAGAAGGAATTGGATATGGTAAGAAGAATTAAATATTAATTTTAAAGACATTTTAAAAAGGACAAATGACCTCCATTTAATTCCTTTTTATTTAAACAGTTCTAGTTCCTTCAGACTCTAATGACCTTTTAAAATAAATAAATACTCTTCTATTTAAATAAATCAATAATTATTTCTTTTATTTTTTAGATTTTGTCCCAGCTGTCTTAGACCGTTCTTTGGTTGATTATTGGGTAAAAACAAAAGATTTTGGTTCTTTCCACATAGCTCGGGAATTAATTAAAGAAGAAGGCCTTTTATGTGGGGGTTCTTCTGGATCTAATGTTTTGGCTTCTTTGGCTATAGCTAAATATTTGGGACCTAAATATCGTCGAATTGTGACCATTGCTCCAGACAGTATTCGAAATTATATGTTTGTTTATATTTTTAATCAGGCATGCAAACGGATACGGATAATATCCGGATATCCGCGGGTACCCGCGGATACGGGCGGATACGGATACAAAATTTTGAAAAAGAAAACGGATATGGACGGATACGGATATGATGCTCTCATCCGCGGGTATCCGTGATACGATTCCAAATAAATATAAAGTAAAAATAATTTTTTAATTTTGTCAAAACGTTTTGCCAACATCTATAAAAATATTTAATCTTAATTAGAGCCCGGAACGGGAACGGGTTCCCGGCCCTTTTCCTGGTTTCCGGGTCCCTTTCCCGGGTTTTTTTACTAAACCGAGATAGAAACGTGAACGGGAATTCCCAGTTTTCCCGGTCCCGGGTTCCTCCCGGTCATCCTAGTTTTAAATTTCCCGGTTCCCGGACCCGGTTTTTTCAAAATTCCGGGCTCTAATCTTAATCGGTACTCGACAATTAGCCCCCGCCGATTTGCCGTTGACGGTTAGCCAGGCCCCACCGGCTCTATGACAATTTCCAATGAGACAATTGTACAGTGGGACAATTGTACAGTGGACAATTGTACAGTTAATAATGGTTTTTAAAAATCAATTAATTCCGGTGTACGGAATGTCGGGTTACGAAAAGTTAGGTTCCACAATTTTGTGGAAAGTTGGTGTTTTCCTATTTAAAACCTTCATATTTCAATTTCACTCATCTTTCTCTACTTACTATATTTTTATTTAAAATTTTTTTCATAGAACCCAAAGTTCCGCTGGAACCCAAAATTATAGAACCCAATATTCCGTTTTTTTCACATAGAACCCAAAATTCCTACGGAACCCAACTTTCCAAAAAATCGTGGAAACCAACTTTCCGGAACCCAAAATTCCGTACACCGGAATTAGATTTATTTTCAAAAACCATTATTCAGTGTACAATTGTCTCACTGTACAATTGTCTCACTGTACAATTTTCCCACTTTACAATTGTCAGGCCACCTATTTTGCTTAGATTATAACACTTCTTACTCTGTTTATTAAAAAATGAAAGAATTCCCAAAAAAAGATGATATGATTTAACAAAAGATGAAATTTCTCTAATTTTGGCTTTTAAAAGAAAACAAAATAAAATTTTCATTAAGACAAAATTTTCTCTTAAATTTTTTGACCATTTTGAAATTTTTAAGTGAACTGACCATTTCGAGAAAAAACGGATATATCCGCGGATAACCGCGGATGGATATGGCAATTTTAGACGCGGATATAAAACGGATACGGATATAGACCCCACGGATATAACCGGTTACGGTTACTGAATTTCCTAACCGTTTGCATGCCTGTTTTTAATTAAAAAAGAAGGAGGGAATTAATTTAATTAAAAGGAGAATTAAAAGCAACAGATTCTTTCCTTACAATTAGTTTAAGGTCAGAATATTTAAAGGAGAAAGATTTGAGGATTTTATTTATTTAATAGAGGAGAAACTTTAATTTAATAATAGAATGTTTATATTTAAAGAAGGCTATATAGTACTAATAAATTAATTTTAAATTAATTAATTATTTTCTCCCAAAGTTTTTTCATTAAAAAACAATTAATTAATTAAAAATAATTTTATATTATTTTTTTAAAGGTCAAAATTCTTAGATGATGAATGGATGAATACTAAAGGATATACTAATAAAGACTTTGATTTGCTTGACAATTTTGTTATTTTAAAAAATGAAAATTAATTAATTTTATTTTCTTTGTTAAAATGAGAAGACTTTTTATTTTGTAATAATTAAAAAAAAAGAGAAAGAAAAAGATAGGAAAAATTAAATAAATAATATTTTGGGAGACTACTTTTTTATTTTTAAAAATGTTGGGAGTTTCCTTTCTCTCTTTTTATTTAATTTAATATTTAATTTTTTCTTAATTTTATTTTAATAAAGAACTTACAAAGCAAAGTTATTCCAAAGCATTTTTGAGTAATTAAAGTTAATTTAGGGTCAATTACATATGTTTGTTTTAGTCCTTTTTAATTAAATTTTAATTAATTAATTTAATAATTTATTTAATTAAATGATTAAATTAAATTAAATAAATAATTTATTTAAATTAATATTAATTAAAATAATTAATTAAATAATTAAAAGAATTAATTTAAATAAATTTAATTAATTAATTAAATAAATAAATAAAATTAATTAATCTAAATTAATTTAATTAATTAAATTTTAATTAATTAATATCCTGGGTATTTTAATTAATTACCTTCTAATAAATATTGCCCAAATGTTTCTGCAATTACTGCAATTGTTGCTGGATATGTCATTAAAACTGAGACCCACATAAATGAAAAGGCTATTGAATACCTAAAAATATTTATTTAATTTTTTTTAAATTAATTTAAAATTAATTAGACTTAAGACCATTTATTTAATTATTTTAATTAGTTGTCCCTCTTATTAAATAAAAGGAAAAACTTCTAAAAATTCCTAGACCTTTCCTTTAAATATAAAAAAAATAAAAGCCTTTTAATTATTATTTTTAAATTAATTATTAACCATTTAACATAACAAATGTAAGCAAAATCACATCCAGCTTCTCTAATACTTGTACCCAATTCTATATAACATAATGAACCTTTTAATTAAAAATTAAAAGAATTATTAATTAAAATAAAAATATACCTAAAAAAGCAATTAATGCACCAATAACCCAGACAAGGAGAGAAAGTCCAGCAGATTCAGTATGTCTAATTATTGTAGAAGGAGCTATAAATATACCTGAACCTATTATATTGCCAATTACATAACTAAATTAAAATAAATAAATATTTTTATTTTTAATTCAAAGGGTATTCTTTTAATTTAAATTTAATTTAAAGGGTAATTTTAATTTAATTTTAATTTATTCAAAGGGTAATCTTTTAATTTAATTTTTATTTAATTTAATTAATTTAATTTAAAAAATATTCTTTTAATTTAAATTTAATTTAAAGGGTAATCCTTTAATTAAATTTAATTAATTTAATTTAAAGGGTATTATTTTAATTTAAATTTAATTTAAAGGGTAATCCTTTAATTTAATTTCCCCTTCTTTTTATTCTTCTTTTCCCTTTTAATATATTAAATAAAAGAGAATGTCTGTCTGGAATTTTAATTAAAAATGATTCATATAAAATGGATATTAAGGGAGGGGGAAAACTTTAAAAAATAAAATTAATTTAATTAATAACCCTTTTTTTAATTAAAAAAATAAAATTTTAATTTCTTACGAAGTAGCTCCAAAATAACCCATTTTTGAATAAGAAGATTTATTATTATTTAATTGTTGTTGTTGTTGTTGTATTGGAGTATTTGTTCTACTACTACTATTAGTAGGTGTTGAAGGTCTACGTCCAGAGGAAGAATATTGAAGTAAAGGGGTAGGGGAAGGTGGGAGTATTATTGAAGATAAAGATTCTTCTTCAAATAACATTATTTCTTTAAAAAATAAATTCTAAATAAATTAAATAAAAATTAAATAAAAATAAAATATTCTTTTAATTTTCATATCTTTTTTTTTAATTTATGTTTTTTATTACTTTTATACTCATTTTATAGCCCATTTATTTCTCTATTAGTTTACAAAATTTTAAATTATTTGGACCTAAATAAAAAAAGTTATGGCCAAAGATGTAAGCCTATCTATAGACAAGGTTTTTTTAAAATAATTAAATATTTTTAAATTAATTAAATATTTAAAAATTAAATTAATTTTTAAAAAAATTAATTAATTAAATATTAAATTAAAAAATAACGATTTAAAAAAAAAAAGAAAAGGGGAAAATATTCATCCGCCATTTTTTTAAATAAATAAATATATCCAACAAGCATTCAAAGTACAAAATAAAAAATAAATGTATGTATGTATAGGAATATATATTTATTTATTTATGTATGTAGTAGAGTCATATGCCAATATTTATTTAATGTTTAAAATATAGAAGAAAGAGATAAGGATTTTATAGATTAAAAATAAAAAAACCCCCCTTCCAGGATGTTCAAAAAAAAAAATAAAAAGAAAAAAATAAAAATAAAAATAAAAAGAATTTTTTTTTCAAATGTTAAAATGAAATGAGAAAAAATAAAGAAAAAGAAAAAAGAAAAAGAAAAATGTGAACGAAAGGACAAAAAGCTTTCTAGTATTTTAGACTTGGCACAATTTCTTCTCTTTTCCCTTTTCTTATATAATTAAAATAAAAATAAAGAAAATTATTTTTTGATGTATTTAATAATTATTAAATAAAAAAGAAATATGACAGAATAAATTAAATTAATTTTAATTTTTAATTTAAATAAAATTAATTATTTAATTGAATATTTAATTAATTAAATTAATTATTTTAAAATTTAATTCGTTTATCTAATTGATTAATTAATTAATTAATTCATTTATTTAATTAAAATATTAAATGATTTTAATTTATTTATTTAATAAATAAATAAATAAATTTATTTATTTATTTATTTATTTCATTTACATTATTAATTTAAATATAAGACCAAGTTTAATTATTTAATAGAAATAATTATTTACTTGAACATTTAATTACCGTATTTATTCGATTAATTACTCTGGGTAATTATTGTTTCAACCTTTCTCTGGGTGGGGTAATTAATCGAGGGAGGGAAACTAACCGGGGGAGGGTAATTATTATTTCGACCTATCGCTGGATGGGGTAATTAATCGAGGGAGGGTAACTAATGAAGGGAGGGTAATTAATCGAATAAATACGGTAATTTATTTATTTATTTAAATATATAGAAAACCAAGTTTAATTATTACATTAAAGGAGTAAATAAATAACTAAAGCATTCTATTATTTATTTAAAGTAATCTATTTAATTAAAATATTTTTATTTTAACCCTAATTAATAAAAAGAAAATATTTCTTTAATAAAAATTAAATTAAAAACAATTTTTTTTTAAATTCTTTTTTTTATATAAAAATAAATTTAAATATTTATTTAATTTTAAATAAATTAAAATAAATTAATTCTTTTATTTAAAGTTCAATCGATTAAATTTTACAATAAAAATTAAAAAAAAGTGTGAGACAGTTAAAAGTATACCCCTTTAATTTTAAAAAGAAAATTAATTTTTTTTCCCTTTTTTACAAAAAAAATAATTAAAAAAAAAAAAAAATTGCCAAAATTAAAATAAAATTAATTTTTAAGCTGCTCTTGTATTAATAGCCTTCCATTGTTGTGAAAACCTTTCATCAAAACCAAGAGACCCTGCCCAACAACGAAAATGATATAAATTTCTAATTAATTGTTTTGGCCTTTGAGCAATTCTGAGCGTTGCTTTGTTCTCATCTTTTACACAAATTTCAAGACTTAAACAATTTAATTGCCTTTTATCCATTACTAGATCTGAACGAACACCATAATTGAGAACTCTAAATATTTTGAGGTAAAAATAGAGAGTGGAGGGACGTTTCGGTGCGAGTGATTTAAATTGCAGATTTTACAGATTGTCTAATTTGGACCTAAATCCTATAAATTTTGTATATAAATATTATTTGTAATGTTAGCTAATAATTCTAAAAATTTCAGAATTTTTAGTTCAGTAGAACAAAAATTGGTTCTACTTCACTTTATGAGTCCAATCGAACATTAAGAGTCCAATCAAAAATTATGAGTCCAAACAAAAGTTTATGAGTCCTATAAAAATTTATGAGTCCAATCTAAACTTTAGGAGTCCAATCAAAATTTACGTCATAATTAAAATTTTATGTGTTAACTCAAAAATATAGGGCAAGTAAAACAATATTATGTAACGGGAAACTGGATTCTTATTTCTTCCATTAAATGTCTAAAAATTTTGTGATTTCCATGAAAGCGACGGAACATGTATTGGTATAAATAGCTTTTTAGCATATTATGGTTTGTACCATGTAAGAGACGGAGTGATTGCTTAAGAGCACGACATGAACCCTCTATTCCCTGAGTATGGACTTGCCTGTCAGTTGGAACATAGGCTTAGTAAAGTAATTTTATCGTCTTTTTTTTTAACGCCGATAAAAATTTTGATTGCGTCATAAATTTTGTTTGGCTCATAAAGTTTAGATTGGACTCATAATCTTTTATAGGACTCATAAACTTGTTTGGACTCATAAATTTACATTGGACTCATAATTTTTGATTGGACTCATAATGTTCGATTGGACTCATAAAGTGAAGTAGAACCCAAAAATTATTGAAACAAATATTCCTCTATGGTAAAGGAAAGGTTTTTCAATTGACCGTAACTTTTGAAAAACACAATCAAAAATTCTAAAATTTTTAAATAAAATAACTAACATATTAACAAATATTCCTAGAAAATTTCAGAATTTTCGATCCCCATTTAATTATTTTATAAATAAACACCCAAACTGTTTGAGTACTGAAACGTCTTTTCCCAAAAATAATTTAATTTAAAAATTGCCTTGCAAGATGAATTGATTCATTTTCTGTAGTTCTAATTAAAATAGTTTTAGCATTTGGCCAATACAAATTATCTGTTTTATCATAAGGATCTTCCTAAATAATTTTAATTTTTTTAAATTAATTATTTTTTAAATTAACCTGTTGCTGTTGTAATTGGGCAGCTAATTTATTTAATGCCGCATTCATTTGGCATTCATCTACAGCTTTTACAAAACATTGATAAGCAAACCAACGATCCAAGTCTACAGAAGCTAATTTGGCTACAATCTAAGAAAAAAAAGAAATTTAAACTGATGGGGATAGTTCAGTGCCCTTAGGTTTGTTGCTCCATAACTTTATTGTTCTTCAATCAAATAAAATGATTTATATATCAATTGAAAGCCCTGAATTTGTAGATTTTAACTAAAAAAGAATTCTTCCGATATGATCATTTTAAAAGGTTACAGAGTCTAAAATATAAAAGTGGAATAGTTTACCTTCTAGCCCTTGTAACCTTCTAAAGAGTGACCGGATTAGAATGACTCAATAAGTAAACATAATCTACACATTCAGGGTTTTCGATTGATATATAAATCATTTAATTTGATTGAGGAATAATAAAGTTATAGAGCAACAAACTTCATGTTCCGTAACCTCTATGTCTACAGTTCCTTTCCTTCTACTATTTTAAATTAATATTTTTTCCAAAAAAGTTAATTTAAATAATTTTACCAATTCAAAAATAGGAGCATCTAAACTAATAATTTTCAAATTAGTTCTAAATTCGTTAATTAAAGAATATAAAATAGCAATTTCTTTGCTTGTCCATTGTTCATCAACCAAAACTTGTAATTTATATTTTTTAATATTTTCTTCTTCTTTTTGGTTTAAAATTATTTTATTAATTTTTCCAAAAACTTTGCATACACTTGAGGGTGAATAAAATATTTCCCCTTTTACTATTAAAGTAGAAGTTGAATTATTTAAAGAAGAAAAATAATTCTCAAATTTAATACGGCAAATATCCAATTCAACTATAGACTTAAAAAAAAAAGAAAAAAGTTTAATATTCTGAAAAATCAGAATTTAAAAATAAAATAAACTTTATTACAGAAATTCTGTTTTTAACATATTCTTCTGTTTTTTTACAAATTCTTTTTAAACGAATTAATTCAAAAGGATTATTAATTGTATCAAATATTTTAAAAAGTAAAATATCAGAAATTAATTGTTCTGAAGAGGGAGAAGAAAGTTGTTGTTTTTGTTGTTTAAATAAATTATCAGAATTCTGAAAATTAAAATTAATTTAATTAAATTAATTTAAATTTAATTAATTTAAAATTAATTAAATAAAATTAATTTAATTAAATTAATTAAAATTAATTGTAGAACAAAAATTAATTTAATTACCGTATTTACTCGATTAATTACCCTGGGTAATTATTGTTTCAACCCTTCTCTGGAGGGGGTATTTAATCGAGGGAGGGAAACTAATCAAGGGAGGGTAATTATTTTTTCAACCTATTTTTTAAATCTAACTAAATAAATTTTGGCATTCTGAAATCGATAATCTGTATGTTTGCATTCTGTTTTTCTTTACTAGTCCTTCATTTAAAAGACTAATATTAATTTTTAACTTTCTTCATATAATTTTTATTTTTCTTCTTTATCTAGGAAACTTTCTTCGGAACTTTTTTTTAATAAATAATGTCGTCTAATGATTAAATATTCGAATTGTAAAGGAAACATCAGTCGTTAACAAGAATAAACGGTACAGAAGTCATGAAACTTCGATGAACTAGGAGCGGTTTAGTGGGCTTTGAAGAATTCAGTACATTCTGCTGCAAGGAAATTTAATGCAGTTTATATTTTAATATTTCTTTTTCATTACTTTAAAGATAGATAAGTAGAAATAGGAGAAGAGATAAAAAGAAGTTGGAACAGCAAAGCAACAATATAGGAGAATAAAAGCGAAAGAGGCTAGATGGGGGTGGGGTCAAAGTTCCTAATCTCAAACTCACTTGATGGTTCAGAAGATGGATTAATATCATGTTTCAAGGATATTGGTTCTATTAGTGAGAAAGGACATGAAGTTCTTCGTGAAATCAAGCTAAATCAAGTCCAGTAGATGGACGTACTGAGGGAATGAAACTGAAATGAAGAAGTTGACGATGAATACGAGATGCAATTGGATGGTTATGGTGTAGATCTCAATGGTTTTACTGATGAACGTGATTTATTTTTTGATGTTGAAGCGTAATAGTGGGTTTTTTAAGAATATTGATTGTTTTAATTAAAATTTTTATAGTAATTAATGTTTTTACGCAATAGGGGGTAATTAATCGAGGGGGGGAACTAATCGAGGGAGGGTAATTATTATTTCAACCTCTCGCTGGATGGGGTAATTAATCGAGGGAGAGTAACTAATCAAGGGAGGGTAACTAATCGAGTAAATACGGTAAATTAAATTTAATTAATTTAAAATTAATTAATTAAAATTAATTGTAGAACAAAAATTAATTTAAAATATTCCTTTATTTAATTTAATTGACATATTTAAATAAAAATAATTTTAAATAAATTAATTAAAAATATTCCTCTAATCAAAAAATATTTTATTAAAAACCTTTCTTCCATTCCAACTTTGTTTTTTATTAATTAAATAATTAGAGGAGGGTATAGAAGAAGAAGTTTTCCTTGAACAACAACTTGTAATTAATCCATTACTTTTTATTGAATTATTATTAATTAAATAATTATTTTTTAAAATATTATTTTGATAATTATTTTGTTGTTCTTGTTGTTGTTTTTGACGAAAATAACGAAATATTTTATTTAAAGGCATTTTTCTTTTAATTTTAAAAATTAAATTAAATTATTTTTTAATTAAAAAATATTTTATTTTTATTTTTTTTTTTAATTAAAAAAAAGTAAATTAAATTAAAAATAATTAAATAAATTTAAAAAAATACAAATAAAGAGTGTACTGATTAAATTAAAAAATAAAAAAAAAATAAAAGAAAAATTAAAAGATCTTTAAAAATAATTAAAAAGGACAGATTATACCTTTATTTTAAAATAAATATTTTTTAAAAATAATTTTCATGTGCAGATAAAAAAAAAAGAAAAGAAAAATCAGAGAAAATATTTATTTAACCAATAAAAATACGCGCAAATCAATAAAATAATAAAGTAAAAACTTGTGATTTTTTTAATAATTTTTAGAAAGAGAACACACACTTGAATATTAAAAAATACAAGTTTTCAAGTTTGAGCTTAATATTTAATTTAGATTATTTACTTTATGTTCTGATATTCTTCATTGGAGTCACCAAGTTCCAGACATTATATCTCAGGAATGGTTAGGTACTTTTGAGTGTTTTTGGCACCATTTGATAGAGCAGAAAATGATCTACAAAATACCAAAAAATCAGAATTTTTAAAAGAATAGAAAATAAGTTATGGTCGAAAAACTTTAAATAAACCGAATTTTCTGAAAACTTGAAGTTTTTTGATTATAACTTTTTTCTAGTAATTCAAAAATTCTGATTTTATGGTATTTTGTAGTTCATTTTCTTCTCTATCCAATGGTACCAAAAACACCTAAAAGTACAAAACCATTCCTGAGTTATAATGTCTGGAACTTATAGACTCCAATGAGGGAAAACAACTACTCTTTAAACTAAATATATCTAAAATTAAATATAAAAATTTATTTAAAGGGTTTCTTAAAATTAATAAAATAAAATTAAAATACATTTTCTTATCTTAAAAATAAAAACTTTTTTTGGTTGTTTATTTTTGTATTTATAGTAATAAAATAAAAAAAAGTATTTTTTTTTCCATTAAAAAAAAAGAAATTAATTTTTTATTTTTTAAAGTATAAAGTATAGAAAACAAAGATAACTTAAAATTATGTTTCCTCTTTTTAAAAAATTATATAAAATTTTTAATTATATTTTAAGGGGGGAAAAACAAAGAAAAACTTTAAAAATTGCCTTGTTTTATTTAATTATTTATTTTTAAAAATTAATTAATTTTTAATTTAATTTTAAAAGGAAGAAGAAATGGTTGGGGGTTATAAAATAATTAAAATTTAATAAACTTTTTTTTAAAACTTAAATAAACTTTTTTTTTAATTAAAAATTGGTTAAGGATAATTTATATAAATTAATAAATTTTTATTTTAATTAAATATTGTAATAATATTTTTAAAGGAAAAATTTTTTTTTGTTGGTTAACTTCAAAGAATATAAAAAATTAAATAATTTTGTTTAATAAATTGATGTAATAAATTAAAATTAAATGTAAAAACGTCATAAAATTTTTTGTTAAACAAGAAAATGAATAATAAAAAAGTTTAAATAAAAAATAATTTCGGAAAAGGAAAGGTTGCGAGGGCGTTAGGCGCATAAGGGACGTTAGAGTGCGGGTCTTATAAATTGGTCAAAAATGGAACTACGGGCCTGAAATTTTGTTTAAAAATTCTTTTGGATGTTAATTAATTATTCTAAAAATTTGAGATTTTTTGGTTAAATAATTTTTAATTTATGACCAAAAAACTCAAAGAAATCCAACATTTTTTGACAATTTGAACATTTTTAACCATAATTTTCTAAATAATTAACCAAAAATTCTGAAATTTTGAATATTATTAGAAAACTCTATCAAGGACATTGGTACAAAATTTTACAATTCTAGGCCCTCGTTTGATTGTTTTATAGAGCCCGCACCAAAACGTCCATTCATTAGGTTAATGTCCTCAATTAAATAAAAAAAATTATTACAAATTAAAAAAAAAATAAAAAAATGTTGTTGATCACATAATTAAAAAATAAATAAATAATATTAGAGCGATAGACATCATTTTAATATTTATTTATTAATTTGCGCATTAAATCGCTTTAGTTGTATATGTGGTGTGTGTGTGTGTGAGGGAAAAGAAAGAAAGAAAGAAAGAAAAAGCACAAAATTAACTAAAAAGACCAATTCCCCTACGGCTTCTTTTGATAAAAATATTTAATTATGATTTCCCACCCACAATAAAACAACGAATATTTTAAGTAATGACAGGGCAAACAAAAGTTTTTTTTTCGTTGATTTTTCTTTGTTTTTTTTGAAGGGGTTTTTAATAAATAAATAAAAAAGAGGAAAATTTAATAAATAAAAATTAAATTAATATTTTCCTTTATTTCCCTCTTAAATAATTAATTTAATATTTATTAATCATTTCCTCATTAAAATTAAAAAAAGAAAAAATATTAAATAATTTAATATTTATTTAAAAAAGGAAAGGTTTATTAGTAATTGTGACAGGGAAGAGAAAAAAAATATTTTAAATGATACAAAATAAATGTTTATTTATTTGTTTATTTTTTATTAGTCATTATAAAGGAGTGTACCCAAAAAAGATTTAAAAAATATTTTTAATTAAAAGAAGAAGAATTAAATTAAATTATAAACAACTAAAAGGATTAACTGAGAGAAGGTTAAAAATTAAAAAATGATCATTTAAAATTATTTCCGGTAGTATAAAAGGAACACATTTAAGGCTTCTTTTTCTTCATAACAATTATACCCTTTTTATTTAATTAATTTAATTATTATTTTAATTAACGTGAAAAACATTAAAAAATATTAAATAAATTAATTAATTAAATTAAAGTTTATTTCTATTCTTTTATATAAAAATAAAAGTTTATGAAGAGAGAAAAGCTTAAAAAAAAGAAATAAATAAATAAAGGAGGGGAAATTAAACCAAAAATTGATAAATAAAATAATTAATAATTTTTACCTAAATATAATCTTATATAATAAATACTTATATATGTAGGTAAATGTAAAATAATTTTATTTAATTAATGCCATTGAAAAATAGAAATAAATAAATAAATGATTGATGGTTAAAAAAAAAAAGATTTTAATCTAAAAATAATTAATTAATTAATTAATTAAAATATTTAAAAATAAATTTAATTAGTCAAAAGACAGCTAATAATATATAAAGTGTGCCATTAATGATAAACAAATGTTGTGTATTATTTTACTAGCAAATGAAGGAAATAATGATCTTTGAAGAGCAATAACGTCAACGAAATGATATGAAAAAGAAGCAAAGGTATTTTTCTTTTCATTAAAAATTAAATATAATTAATAAAATTAACCACTAATAATTAGTAATATAAATTAAAAATTCTTTTAGATTTAGGAAAAATTTGTTAAATAAATTGCTAATAATTATGTGACATTAATTGGAAATTTTATATTTTTTATATTCCGCCATTTTGGGATATTCTGTCATTTAATTTTAACTCTATTTCTCTAACAGTCTAACTGTTATCTCTAGCATTTATTTTTAATTTTAAAGGAAACATTTTTAATCTGGATTTATTTCAATCAACTTATTCCTTTTAAGGATCTGAATGATTACTACTAGGATTTGTCATGTCGGTAACCGCCTCTTCAGTAAACGATTAAAAGCTATAATACGACAAGGTTATTTTTTCTTTTATTTTTAAACAATTTTTAAGAAAATTTATCGCCTTTTTCCTCTTATTATCTTCATAAAATCAACTCAAATTTAAACAACAATTTATTACCAGATGCAATAGAGCAAGATTGCCAACGATGGGAATCTGCATTAAAAGAACATTTAAAATTAAAAATGGAAGATCATACTTGGCTTGATGTTAATCTTAAATGCTCAGATATATTTTTATATAGCCGTTCTAGCAAGTTGGTTATCTCTACAGAAAATATGTTGAAAAAGGTTGTTTTCTTTAGGGGGTTATCTTTCCAATAGTTTAATGTCTTTAATTAAGTTGTCAAAAATTATTTATTTAATTTAATTATGTTTCTCTTATTAATTTAAATAAAATTTAATATTTTCAAGTTAACTCCCAAACAAAAAGAAGATCTTTCTCAGATACTTAAGGTTAATTCCTCCATTTATTTCCGAGTTTCAAATTCTTCAGATGACAATTATGATCTTTTTCCAGGAATTATTGTTAGTGTATTTAATGGTGGTTTTTCAATTTATCTTAACAAGGTTATTGACGATAAAGAATTGTTTTTGGTAGTTTAATTTTATTTTTTTTTAATTCTACAATTTCAGAACAAAAGAATTCAAATTCGATTAGCTGGAACAAAAACAAATATTGCACAATTAGAATTCTTAAAAAATCGAAAAACTTGGCATAAACTTCCTGGTTATCAATTACTTCGTTACGTATATAAATACAACAGAGAAGAACAAACACAAGGAAATATTGATCCTTTGGAATTAGTTGAAAGTGAAGTTTGTTTATTTTTTTTAATTAAAAGCCTTAAAATTTATTAATTTTTGGGAATTTGATGCAGAAGATGAACGTTTAGCTATCGCAGCTTCTCTTAATTTAAATAGAAATATTGTGGCTGTACATGTTGGTGGAATGGCCAGAACTAGATTATTGGCTAAATATTTAAATATCCTTACAAGGGAGGTTAGAAAATTGTCCTAAAAACTCTTTAAATTTTCTTTTATTTAGAATCAAAATATCCACATTGCACTTATATCTTCTCAGGTCGATCAGCTTTATTTAATGTCCCGTTATTATGAAATGACTGGAAGAAATAATTTTCTTTCCCTTCAAAAATTGGATCAAAATTTACTACAAAAAATAATTAATAATCCAGATACAAGAGAAGCTATTGTAAAAAAGAGTATTGAACCAGGAAAAGGAGCTCTTATAGAAAAAGCTATTAAACAAGGAAAGGACAATATAATCTTTATGGGACACAGCAATTCTATTTTAAATATTTTTACTTGTACAAACACAAGCTTTGATGTTGTAATATTAGACGGAGCTGAACGACGCTCTGAAATTGGTTCTTGGCAAGCCATTCTTTCATTAGTAAGAATTTAATTAAATTAATAAAATTAAAAAACATTTTCAGTCATCATGTGCTCGAATTTTTGGAGATTACCCTCATTTAAAAAGAAAATTTACAACACTTGCCAATAAATCACTTATTCAAAGGTTAGATGAAAGTTTTGGTGAAGAAGTTAATTTTCATATTTGTAATCCCCGTGATCTTCCAAAATGTTAATTTAAACACTAATTTATGTTTTAAGAAATAAACAAGTTATAAACAAATAAAATTCGTATAATCTAACCCCAACAAGTAGAGTAAACATTTTTAAACGAAGATTAAGACGTTCAAGTATAAATTGACTTTTGCCGATTGAGTGGAAATAAACTGCTTTAATACAGTGCTTTGACATCTGAAAATGAGAATAAACTGAATTTTTTGTTGATTAAATTAAAAGGAATTTTAGAGTCTAATTTAATCATTTTAGGTGTGGGGAATCTTTAGTGAAAGGGATAAAAAGTAGTCAATAACTAAAGGTAAATATCATTAAAATTGGACATATTCAAAAGACCGGAAGAGACTCAAATTTAAATTCTTTGAATATTTACCATTACTTAATTATTAATTAAAAATATAAATGATAAAAAAAACCTCCGTAAAACTATCCAAATTATTTTCAGCTTTTAATCGGAAAGCTATACTTCTGAGCAAATCATTCGTTTTCAATAAAAGCAACATTTGTCGAGGGAGAGAATCAAGAAGTAAAGAAATTTGAGGAATTAAAGAAGCAGCAAAATTTTGGACTTTTTTAACCTAAAATATAATTTAAATTAATTTATTTTATTTCCCCTAATACTTCTTGTTCATTCCTTTTAGTTGTAATAATTCCTTTGCTCACAGCATCCCAAGAACGCATAGATACAACACAAGCAAGAAGACCATACTGCGAGCCAACATTCATTCTTTTACTAATTTTTTGAATTTCGTCTTTATCTGCCCTTAAAATCGCGAGCCAAAGTTGAGCATAATCAACACGTAAATCATCGGGTAAAGTCTTCAAAAAATAATTAAATTTTTAATTAAAAAAAAGAGACAAACAACGTAAAGTCCATGATCAAGTAAAACAATTTCTTCAGTTCCATTAGGTTTTAATCTTATAAAAATATTTCCAGGATGTGGATCACTGTGAACATAACCATGTTTAAATATCATTTCACTGTAAAGTCTACCCAACATTCGACAAACCTTAAAATAAATAAATTTTGAAGAGATATTCTTTTAAGAAATAATACTCTATGCCTGGCTATTTTGTTAGTTTTGAAATATTCCAAGTCATTAATTTTTCCACCTTCACAAAATTCCATTGTGAGAACCATATCATTTGAATATTCGTAATATATTTTTGGAATCTTAAAAAGAGGCTTTATTTTCTTGAATAAAAAATCTTATTATTAACAAAACTAAAGTTATATAATCGTGGACTTTCTACTGAAAAGAGGATCAGTCAAAAAATTAAAAACTCTTCTATATGAGATTATAAAACCTTTAAGAACGATAAATGTGAAAACATTTGCCTAACACGATCAGCATTTGCAGCCTCGTATACAAAATCTAATTCAATAGGTAAATTTCTTTTCATTTCATTAACTAGCCAATTTAATCGAAGATTTGGAAATACAAAAGCAGAAATTCTAACAAATAACTGAGAACAAATTAAAAAATATAAAAAAGAAAACCTCCATTGTGACCATATCTACACCACTACGTGATCTAACATGTGAATGTTGTACTTTAACAGCAACATATTCACCGGTTGATTTTAGACGAGCTTTATGGACTTGAGCAAGTGAAGCAGCTCCACATGGTAAAGAGTTAAACTCGTCAAAGACTTCATTGATCTAATAAAACAACTAAAACATTTTAAAGATTTATTGTTAGATAAAGAGGAAATTATTATTTCTAGTGTAGATTATAAAAATAATAACAGACTTTATTCAAAAATAATCCTGTTAAAACAAAATAAACAAACATTTTTTAGAGTGCTCTTTTCAAAAACATTTTTAATTTCTTCAAAACTGCTTTCTGGAGCATTTGAATGAAGCACAGAAAGTGTTGCAGTGTATGGTTCAGGAAGCAAATATTGAAGTGAAGCAATATGCTGTCCTACCTGCAATAGTTAATCATTACATTAATCTTAAATTCTAAACAAACTTTGATAAAAACACCACCATTTCTCCTTGCAAGAGCAAGAAGTCTTTCAGCTCCACGTTGATGGCATTTCTGAATTTGTTCATCATAAAGTAAGGAGTCAGTGTCTAAGCCCCAAAGTGTCCATTTGTAGTCTATCATTGTTCGACCAGCCTTGTGAAATTAATAAGAAAATAAGATAAGAAATATAAATAACTTACAACAAGACCAACTCGAGCAAATCTAACAACTCCAATATGAGAGAAAGAATAGTCGTTCTTATGCAAATAATAGATTGACGCCCCAGTGCTGATGCCTAATAAAGAATATTTTAATATACGACGAATAGGTTGTCGCATATTCAATGGAAAAATCAAGATCTTCGAATTAAAATTTTAAATAAGGATTAAGGTATACACATATGTTAATCTTACGTACGGGTGGCGAATTGTCTCGTGGCAAATGTCCCATGGGGAATTGTCACTCCGCCATTTCTGTACTGAAAAGTTGAATCATGAATTTCGGTACAAGTATTAATCAACAAGATACGTTTATACTTTTTCATTTTGGAGCCAACAATCTTTAATTTTCACTACAATTAATCTATGCCCAACTCGAGAATAAGTCCATGATAAAGGATATCTAAGATAAGCGTACCGAAATATCGTGCATCAAAATGTCTTTTTTCGGCTTTGTCCGAGATGTCGTGTACCAAAATGTCCGGACACGCCTGCTCCGCCAATTGTTAAATATTGCCGCATTTATTTCTTTCGTTAATTTTCAGATGGTTTACCTTTTCAAAATTTTACTTTTAATTGATTTTTTTGTTCTTTTATTTTCTTTTTGTTTCACTTATCTCTACAGGTTTAAAATCTTCTTTGAGGTATATGAGTTATACTTTTCATTGTTTAAACATCTTTTTCTATAACATATATAAATATTTTTTAATTTAGGAACTTTCAGCTGAGGCGTATATAAAAATAGCCATAATAATGAATAATGTATGTCTTATTTTTACATTTCCAATTTATGTATTTTAGACTCTTAATAAGGAGATAGTTGGTCTACTTTCTTCCAGCATGAAAAATTTCTTGGGAGTGAATTGGCCAATTACAATTTTCTCTGGATGGGAATTTCGGTCACATTCTTTAGTCTTTGTTTCATGGCAATTTTTTGGATATTTTCCTCACTTGAGAAGAAATTGGAAGATACAATTCAAGAAACGAAGAGAATGCACGAGAGAATGAATGAATCACTGGCCAGATTAGACGCTTTGGTTGGGGTCAGGTTTTCTAGATTATTAATTAGTATTACTTTTGACCTATTTTCTGATTAATAATTCAATGATTTCGAAAAGCATTATTTGAGGTTCGATTCCTAAAAAGATTTTTTAATGTTTCATACAAAATCTAACTTATTATAAGTTTTTAGACTACTGTCTAGAGCAATGGATCTTTTGACAATTTCTGGTATTTATTTTTAACGGGTGATGATGACTTCAAATAAATCTCAAAACTTTGTTGACAAAAATATATTTACTTTATTTTGTTTTTTTTTTCGATATTATGCTTTAATTTTAAAATACAGCAATTTTCTTTTTTATCGCTTAAGAACTCCTTATTCTAGAGGCTTCAAATTTTTGTATTAAAAGTTTTTAGTCGAATAAATCATTAGGAAAAAGTTTTTAAAAGGTCTTTCTTTTTGCTGTTTTTAGCCTTTCATTCACAATAAATTAAATAGTTAATTTGTTTTCGTTATCTTTTTTGTTATAACACTATTCTACCTACATACAAAGTACAATTTCATTTAAAATTTATTCTTAGAGACCAGAAGGCTCAAAGATAATTGACACATTTAACAGAAGATGACCGATCAGTCCATTCCTTCTAAAAATGTTTTAATAAATGGGAGTGCAAAATCAACTGGTGAGACCATTGAGGCAGTGAAAAGACCTTTGCAAGAAATGACAAGCAAAGATTATTATTTTGATTCTTATGCTCATTTTGGTATTCATGAGGTTTTTATCTTTATTTTTATTGAAAATTTTTTAATCAGGAAATGCTAAAAGATGAGGTCAGGACAGTTACATATCGAAATGCAATTTACCACAATCGTCATCTTTTCAAAGGCAAAGTGGTTATGGATGTTGGTTCTGGTACGGGTATACTCTCTATGTTTGCTGCTAAGGCTGGAGCAAGAAAAGTTTATGCGGTGTCTATTTCTCGTATTTTTATTATATTCTGGGCTATCCTGGATGTGAGTCTACCTTTGAAACCACACTCTTAAGTCCTTTCCCTGAATTTCAACACCCTGAAGGCCAACATTTTGAATAATATCACAATAATCCATTTAAACACTTTGTTGGTCTTAAAGGGTTGATTTACTGGTCTACGATGATTTCTTTCCAGGTTGAATTCTCCAGTATGGCTAATCAATCTAAACAAATAATTAAAGACAACAATTTGGACCATATTATTGAAGTTGTTCACAGCAAAGTTGAAGATATCCAGTGTTTACCAGATGGATGTGAAAAGGTATACAACTTGCTTAACTCTAAATCTATTAATTATAAAAGGTTGATGTTATTATCTCTGAATGGATGGGTTATTGCCTTTTCTATGAATCAATGCTTAATACAGTGATATTTGCACGTGACAAATGGTTGGCTCCAAATGGGGTTTTATTTCCAGACAAAGCGGTGCTATATCTCTGTGCTATTGAAGATCGTCAATACAAGGATGAAAAGGTTATTAATAGTTTTCTCTTTATTAATAAATTCCTTTAATTTTAAGATTAATTGGTGGGACAATGTTTACGGATTTAACATGGCAAGTATTCGTCAAGTTGCCATAACTGAACCTCTTGTAGATGTTGTTGACAGGGGTCAAATTGTTTCTGACAATTTTGCTGTTAAAGTATATTTTTTAATAGTCATTAGGTATTAGGAAATGGTCTTAAGCTAAAATTAAATTTTTGAGTCATTCTCATTTTACGAATGCTAACCTTAAGCATCAACACTTTTAACGATTGTTATGTGTCCAGTTTTGGTTGATGTTCAGGATTGACTAACTTGGACAAACTTGACTCAATTATATTCATTTTTCTCTTTTTTAGGAAGTTGATCTTTATACAGTCACTGTGGAAGATCTTTCATTTGAATCTCCATTTTCTCTCCGGTTTATCCGTAATGACTATGTTCAAGCTTTAGTCTCTTTTTTCACTATTGAATTCACTAAATGCCACAAAAGAGTTGGATTTAGTACTGCACCTGACCAGAAATACACTGTAAATGTTCTTTTTAGTTTTTAACTTTATTTATATTTCCATACAATTAGCATTGGAAGCAAACAGTTTTTTATCTTTGTGACTCAATAACTGTTAAGAAGGGAGAACAAGTTGAAGGAATTTTTAGTGTTAGACCCAATACAAGAAATCCGCGTGACTTGGACTTTCGTATTACTATTAATTTTGTTGGTGAGCTTTGCGAACTACAAGAAGACAATAAATATGTTATGCACTGATTAATTTAATATTTTTAATAACTGCTCTCTTTTGATTGATTTTAAAAATTATTTTACACTTCCTTTAGTAGATACGGATTTTTAAAGTTTGTTAGAATTTTCTGACCTGTAAAACGAAAGGGATCTCAACCTTAAGAGTTTATGAATACGCAAAATATTTAATTCATTGACTTTGTAAGACTTTTGTGTCAGTAAACTTTAAGGGTATAGACTTCATTTTTCTGAAATTTTTTAGCTACTAATTCCAAAAAAAGGTTAGAAAAGTAAAAAGTCTTATATTTCTTATAACGTCAAATATTTATTTTAACACTTTTTATTGACTGAAACATAAATGATTAAGAATCACAAAACTTCTAAAATCCAATTCTATCCTGGACTTTTTAGTCCTTTATTCAACCTAAAATTTACTCATTTGCTCTTTTTTTTTTGTTTTTTACTTTTGTTGACAATTTATGAAATATTTTAATATTTTCTTTTTTTTTATCAGTTTTTACTTATTTTTTATTTATTTATTTGGGTTGTTTTTATGTTTGACACTATATATTTTTATTCAGAGAATATTAGGAGAAAGATTAGAGATTATTTTCTCTTTTTATTTCATTGATTTTACTGACCTTGATAGTTGCTATAAGTTCCTTATTTTTGTTGATGCTGTCGATTTTAGTAGAGAAGTTTTAGTGGTAGTCAATATTATTCTGAAAGAGAGTATTTGATTTTTTAGTTTAAATGGAAATAAGAAATAACTTTAATTAAATTAATTTTTTTTTCAGTTTGAGTTTTCTCAAAATTATTATAGTTTAATTTTAAAATAAATGTCTACTCAAGTTCCAATTCGTGTATTAGTTACTGGAGCAGCTGGACAAATTGGATATTCTTTGGTTTAAAATAAACTTTATTTTCATTTTATTTTATTTTAAGGTTATTCAAATTGCTAAAGGTGATGTATTTGGAA
This sequence comes from Meloidogyne exigua, assembly GCA_018905775.1. Classification (NCBI taxonomy): domain Eukaryota; kingdom Metazoa; phylum Nematoda; class Chromadorea; order Rhabditida; family Meloidogynidae; genus Meloidogyne; species Meloidogyne exigua. The sequence goes on from JAGUQR010000175.1 coordinate 916,452, forward strand.
AAGAAACGGTTTTTAATTTTGTATCAATTAATTATTTTTAAATATTTTTAAAGCCAATTGTTCTTGTTATGTTGGATATTCCTCCAATGATAGAAGTACTTAAAGGAGTAGAATTTGAATTACACGATTGTGCCTTAGCTAATTTAGTTGGTTAGAATTTATTTAAAAAATAAATTAAATAAATAGATAATAATCAATTATTTAATTTTAAAGGTTCTTCCATTTATAATTATTTCTTTTAGCAGTTGAATCAGTTACAACAGAAGAGGAAGCATTTAAAGATATTGACTATGCTTTTCTTGTTGGGGCAATGCCTAGAAAAGAAGGAATGGAACGAAAAGATTTACTTGCTGCTAATGTTAAAATATTTAAATCTCAAGGACAAGCACTTGCAAAATATTCTAAATCTACTGTTAAGGTATATTTTTTTAATTAAGAAATTCTTTTAATAATAAAAAAAAGGTTTTGGTTGTTGGAAATCCAGCAAATACAAATGCTTATATTTGTGCAAAATATGCAGCAGAAAAGATTCCTGCAAAGAATTTTAGGTAATTTTTGTTTAATATTAAATGTTGAGGTAGTTCTCTTAAATAAGAAAAAAGAGAGTGTAGAATCAATTATCAGGTAGCTAAGTCGGTAGATTCTCTGACTTTCTTAGTAATAAGTCTTAAGGTGGTCGTAGGATCGAGGCCTATTTGCTGTAACTTTAATTTCTTTTACTGTTTTTTTATTCAAGTGCTATGACACGTCTTGATCATAATCGTGCTATTGCTCAAATAGCTGCTCGTTGTGGAGTTGATTGTGGATCAGTGAAGAAAGTTATAATTTGGGGAAACCATTCTAGTACTCAATTTCCTGATGTGAAACATTCTAAAATTATTAAAGGTTTCTTTTATTTAAAAAATTATTTGTTATTATTTATTAAAAGGAGGAAATGAGATTGATACATATACAGCTGTAAATGATATTCCTTGGATACTAAACGAATTTATTTCGGTTATTTATTTAATGTTGTTATTAATAAATAATTATTTTTAGACAGTTCAAAAACGTGGTGCTGTGATAATTGAAAAACGTAAATTGTCCAGTGCAATGTCAGCAGCAAAAGCAGCTTGGTAAATATAAGCAATTTTTGGTACTATGGGATTATATGCCCACATTTTCCATATTTTCTTTTCTTTCTATTAATGGTCAGGTACGAAATGGTCAGACAGCAATCAAAAAAGGATTAAATTAGGTTTATGTATATAAATGAACGAAAACTATGAGAGGAGTCACTATTTTCTTGCTAAAATTCAATTTTACAAAAAAATGAATATTTTTAATCTTCCCCAAACTGAAGAAGATGCAATACATTTTTTACAATCAAAAAATATTATATCAAAAAACAAAATTTGTTCAAATGGACATGAAATGAAATTAAGTATAGGGAAATTGGTTAGATGGCGATGTGGTAAGTCAAATTGCCGATCTGAAATCAAATTACGAGTTGGGACTTGGTTAGAAGGAAGCCGGATCCCTTATGTCACAATTGTTCGCTTCATTTATGCTTGGGCGTTTGAATATACTTCCGGGGATTTTTGTGAGCGAGAATTGCAAATAGATTCACATACCACAGTAGATTGGAACAATTATCTCAGATGCGTTTGTATAGATCATCTTTCAAATAATCCTACTAAACGTATAGGTAAAAAGCCCACTAAAATTTATAACTATTTAAAAATTTAGGAGGAGAAAATATGATAGTTGAAATCGATGAAAGTCTTTTTACAAAACGGAAGAATAATACGGGTAGGATCTTACCTCCCCAATGGATTTTTGGAGGCTTATGTAGAGCCTCGAATGAGTGTTTTTTGGTTAAGGTAAAAACTCATGTGAGATAATTGTTTAAAAGTGTTTTAGGTCCCGGATAGATCCGCAAAAACTTTAATGAAAGAAATCAAGGACAATATTAACCCTGGTAGTATAATTTATTCGGACAGCTGGAAAGGCTATAATCATAATGAGCTTGAGGAAGCTGGATTTTCCCATTTTATGGTCAATCATCGTTTTAATTTTATACATCCAGAGACAGGTGCAAACACACAAAAAATTGAACGTTTATGGGGATCTGCAAAATGGAGGAATAAAAAACATAGAGGGACGGCACGACATCATTTGGAAAGTTATTTAGCAGAATTTATGTGTAGACACCAAACAAAAGAGGAAAATTTTTTTGAATGGATTCTTAGTAAAATAGCTGAACTTTGGCCACCAAAATAATTGCATTTTTTCTTTCATTTTTCTTTTATAAAATTTGATTGCTGTCTGACCATTTCGTACCTGACCATTAATAGAAAGAAAAGAAAATATGGAAAATGTGGGCATATAATCCCATAGTACCCAATTTTTATTTATTTATTTCTTTTTTTTTTCTCATATAGTGATCACATTCATGATTGGCATTTTGGAACAAAATCAGGTGATTGGGTTTCTATGGCTGTTCCTTCTGATGGTTCTTATGGAATTCCTGAAGGTTTAATTTTTTCATTTCCTATCACAATTGATTCAAAAACTCGTGAATGGAAAATTGTGCAAGGACTTGAACTTGATAATTTTGCAAAACAAAAGATTGAGATTACAACAAAGGTTTTCTTTTTTTTTAATTAGAAATTATTTAATAATTTTTAGGAATTGACAGCAGAACGTGAAGATGCTTTAGAGGTATCAAAATAAATTATAGAGAAGACAAAAAAGGAAAGGATGATTTTTTAGATTAAAAACAAAAAGGAAATAGAACCGAATTATTTAAAATATAAATCAAATATTTAAATTCTGAAAGAATGTAATTTCAAATAGATAAAGCGTGCTCAAATTAATTTATAAATGAGGATATATACCTAAGTACAATTTTATTTAGACTATTATAGTTTAAAATTTAAATAATTTCTAAAAATATCTAAAAAAGATTATAAATTCTACAGCTTATTGGAAACTTACTCTATTATAGAGTTTAATATTGAAATAATTTCTAAAAATATCAAAAAAAGATTATAAATTCTACAGCTTATTGGAAACTTTTACTCTATTATAGAGTTTAATATTGAAATAATTTCTAAAAATATCTAAAAAAGATTATAAATTCTACAGCTTATTGGAAACTTTTACTCTATTATAGAGTTTAATATTGAAATAATTTCTAAAATATAGAGTTTAATATTGAAATAATTTCTAAAAATATCTAAAAAAGATTATAAATTCTACAGCTTATTGGAAACTTTTACTCTATTATAGAGTTTAATATTGAAATAATTTCTAAAAATATCTAAAAAAGATTATAAATTCTACAGCTTATTGGAAACTTTTACTCTATTATAGAGTTTAATATTGAAATAATTTCTAAAAATATCTAAAAAAGATTATAAATTCTACAGCTTATTGGAAACTTTTACTCTATTATAGAGTTTAATATTGAAATAATTTCTAAAAATATCTAAAAAAGATTATAAATTCTACAGCTTATTGGAAACTTTTACTCTATTATAGAGTTTAATATTGAAATAATTTCTAAAAATATCTAAAAAAGATTATAAATTCTACAGCTTATTGGAAACTTTTACTCTATTATAGAGTTTAATATTGAAATAATTTCTAAAAATATCTAAAAAAGATTATAAATTCTACAGCTTATTGGAAACTTTTACTCTATTATAGAGTTTAATATTTAAATAATTTCTAAAAATATCTAAAAAAGATTATAAATTCTACAGCTTATTGGAAACTTTTACTCTATTATAGAGTTTAATATTGAAATAATTTCTAAAAATATCTAAAAAAGATTATAAATTCTACAGCTTATTGGAAACTTTTACTCTATTATAGAGTTTAATATTGAAATAATTTCTAAAAATATCAAATAAAGATTATAAATTCTACAGCTTATTGGAAACTTTTACTCTATTATAGAGTTTAATATTGAAATAATTTCTAAAAATATCGAAAAAAGATTATAAATTCTACAGCTTATTGGAAACTTTTACTCTATTATAGAGTTTAATAATGAAATAATTTCTAAAATATCGAAAAAAGATTATAAATTTTACAGCTTATTGGAAACTTTTACTCTATTATAGAGTTTAATAATGAAATAATTTCTAAAATATCGAAAAAAGATTATAAATTTTACAGCTTATTGGAAACTTTTACTCTATTATAGAGTTTAATATTGAAATAATTTCTAAAAATATCTAAAAAAGATTATAAATTCTACAGCTTATTGGAAACTTTTACTCTATTATAGAGTTTAATAATGAAATAATTTCTAAAATATCGAAAAAAGATTATAAATTCTACAGCTTATTGGAAACTTTTACTCTATTATAGAGTTTAATATTTAAATAATTTCTAAAAATATCGAAAAAAGATTATAAATTCTACAGCTTATTGGAAACTTTTACTCTATTATAGAGTTTAATAATGAAATAATTTCTAAAATATCGAAAAAAGATTATAAATTTTACAGCTTATTGGAAACTTTTACTCTATTATAGAGTTTAATAATGAAATAATTTCTAAAATATCGAAAAAAGATTATAAATTCTACAGCTTATTGGAAACTTTTACTCTATTATAGAGTTTAATATTGAAATAATTTCTAAAAATATCGAAAAAAGATTATAAATTCTACAGCTTATTGGAAACTTTTACTCTATTATAGAGTTTAATAATGAAATAATTTCTAAAATATCGAAAAAAGATTATAAATTCTACAGCTTATTGGAAACTTTTACTCTATTATAGAGTTTAATATTGAAATAATTTCTAAAAATATCTAAAAAAGATTATAAATTCTACAGCTTATTGGAAACTTTTACTCTATTATAGAGTTTAATAATGAAATAATTTCTAAAATATCGAAAAAAGATTATAAATTCTACAGCTTATTGGAAACTTTTACTCTATTATAGAGTTTAATATTGAAATAATTTCTAAAAATATCTAAAAAAGATTATAAATTCTACAGCTTATTGGAAACTTTTACTCTATTATAGAGTTTAATATTTAAATAATTTCTAAAAATATCAAAAAAAGATTATAAATTCTACAGCTTATTGGAAACTTTTACTCTATTATAGAGTTTAATATTGAAATAATTTCTAAAAATATCTAAAAAAGATTATAAATTCTACAGCTTATTGGAAACTTTTACTCTATTATAGAGTTTAATATTTAAATAATTTCTAAAAATATCTAAAAAAGATTATAAATTAGAAATTATTTCAATATTAAACTCTATAATTGAGTAAAAGTTTCCAATAAGCTGTAGAATTTATAATCTTTTTTAGATATTTTTAGAAATTATTTAAATATTAAACTCTATAATAGAGTAAAAGTTTCCAATAAGCTGTAGAATTTATAATCTTTTTTCGATATTTTTAGAAATTATTTCAATACTAGCGGAGTTGGTCGGCCTTCGGCCGGCCTACTCCCCTAGCAAAAACAAAACACACTCAAACTTCTCTAAACCAATGAAAACATAATCTTTAAATCATTCAAACTTCCACCTCACTACCATATCCCATTATAACACACCTCACTTAATTTTACATCATTAACACTTAATCTTACTTAATTGTCTTGACTTAAACAGTACTCGTCTCTTGCTTTTAATTTCAACTTATTAATATCTTTTATCTTACTACAGCCATCAAAACAAACAAAGCATTTCACCCAAACACATTATATACAAATAACATACAATTAAACGATACAATACATATAATACAATACCTAAGCAAAAAAATAACAAACAATTAAACATATACAAAAAAGGGGAAACCAACACAAAAATTTTACAACACACAAATAAAAAATCACAAATATTTTCCTATCACACAAACTTATTATATGCTCTATTTACTTCCCTTTTTCTTCAGTGGGGTTGTTAACAATTCTGGTACAGGTTTGGTTGTTCCTAAACTACTGATATCATCGGGTGATATATGAAGAGTCAAGCATTCATCTTAAATTTTTTAAATTAATAACATAAAAGTATTAACCTCGAATATCGCAAAAACAATTCTTCAACTTCAGCACATCTCCTTTAGCAAAAGTTGCAACCTTTTTCTTTCCATCTTTCCCTTTAGTTAGAAGATCCGCTCTGTTTCCTTTATCGTCTGCAACAATTGATGCCGCAAAGTCTCCCAGATCAACAAAAGTGGTTGCCAAAATGCAGGTAGTTTCTAAAAAACAAAAATTATAAATTTTCAACACTTAAACAAACCGTAAACTCCGGGCTTGTCCATGTCTAAAAATGATTTGGCTTTTTGGCTGTTTACCACATTTTTTTCCCATGTAGACGCAGAAGTCAAAACGAATTCATAATCCAGGGGTGTTCCGTAAATTTTACACCCATCAAAACGTGCTGGGTCCCAACGCTGTGCTTTGACAAGGTTCACACTAACTGTCTAAAAATAAAAAATAAATAAATAAGTGATGTATCACTTACAGATCCAATCGTACAGAGTTCCACGAATTTCGGCGCATTCTTAGCATTTGAAAAAGCAGTAACAACAAAAGGCTCACCAGAAGCACAATGAAAAATAATCGTTGTTTTGGCTGAAGTTTTTGAACAGAGAACACAACACCAGTGAAGCTGCTAAATATTAATTGTATAATAAAAGAAAATTATTGTAGTTTACCCTAGAAGAGTGCCACAAGGAATAAGCTGTAAATGTTGAAGTGTTGACAACGACATTTGTTCGTAGTAATAATTCACAAAAAAAGGCAGGTGTAGAGAGCAAAATGAAGTTTGTAGTTTTGGAGACTCAGAAAACTAAGAACTTATATAATAAGAAACTAAGGATCTTAATCTCTGTCATCTAGGATCTCTTTATAAACTACATTTTTGATCTTTCGATCACTATTACTATTATCTAATTTAACTTTTACCATATTCCATGATCTTGCTCTTGAAAGAGCCACATACAATTGTCCATGTCCGAAGACCTTTGTTCTAAATCTATTCCAACTCGCTCGAGGGTTTGCCCCTGAGCCTTATTAATCGTCATAGCAAAAGCTAACACCAATGGGAATTGGTGCCTATGCAAATCAAATGGGTATTCCTCGGAACAACAAAGTGTTATCCGAGGTATATACTCAGTTTGACCTGCCTTATCTCCAGTCAGAATCCTGCAAACAATTAAGTTTGCATTCATCTCCTCAACTCTCATTCTCGTCCCATTACAGAGACCTTTTTCTATATTCAGATTTCTAATTAACATGACAGTAGCATGTTTCTTTAATCTAAGCTCATGCACTGAAAAACCATTTGGTCTCAGAGCATTCAGATACTCATCTAGGTACTCATTGACACGCTGTCGATTTTCATCCTCAGCATGATCAATGCTAGTATACAAAATCTCTTTTCCTGGCAGCATAGCCAGGACTTTACTATTAATCTCAGATACATCTATATTCTTTGGTGCTAAAATGGCACTATTGGCCATTTCTTGAAAATTCTCAGAATCAATACTATGTGCAAAAATCTCTTCAGCTAAGTCTCCAAAACTAATACACTCGGATGGTAATGTAATGGAATCATTTTCATCATTCCATTTACCATTCCCTATTTTTATTAAATCTCTTGCAAATTCTTGCTCCATTTCTAGAGCTCTCATATTTCTAGATAACTTATATTGCTTTGCAACATTCCAATACTCAGATCTCTTAATGGTCGAGTTGACCACCTCTGCTCTCGTAGCATGTTTCTGAATTGGCAGGGTTTGACGAAAGTCACCCGTCCAAAGCATAACTTTGCCACCAAATACTAAATCATTATTCATGATTTCTTTTAACTTTTCATCTAGTGTTCGCAATGCACGCTTATTTATCATAGGCGCCTCATCGCAAATGAACACCTCGGTTTCTTTTAACTCAGTCCATGCCCTACTTCTAGGGCCTATGTTCGAATTACTCATATCTAATGCTAATCCAAATCTATTATGCAAAGTCCTACCGGCAGGCATTAAAGTAGCTGCCATACCGGTAAAGGCCATAGTACTAAGTTTCTTTTTCTCTCCTCTAAGCATATGAACAATTGTATTGTTCACATGCGTCTTACCTGTTCCACCTGGTCCACTTAAAAAGTAGAACGCAGGCTCAAGAACAGGCCTATGTACTCTATTCATAATCTCATCAACTATTAATCTCTGCTCATCATACATATTATTATATGCAGATAAGCCTAATTCCTTCTCTTCTTTAGCATCGAATGTAGCTTCTACATCCTCAGCTAAATCTATTTGCTCCATGGTAGGAAAATCAGCAAGTGATTTCCCACCCTTAACAATACTAAAAGCTATTTCTCTATATGCTTTCGCATATGCTAAATCTACAGAAAAATTTCTAATAAAATCTTCTGCTAAGAAATCTCTAAACATCAACCAAAGCTCCTCCGGCTGAGCCGGGTTGCAATGGACTAAGATCAAAGCAAAAAAATCTCGCAATTTTCTAGGCATCTCAAAACTAATTGCCTCTTCCAAGGCCTTTTTCCACTCTTCATCATTTCTAATTAACCCATGTTCAAGACATGCTTCAGAAAAGGTCGTACAAACCTTAACTGAGCCATCTGAACGTCTAATAGTCTTGAGCTCTTCATAAGAAGAAGCTCCTCTAACATTCAACAACAATAGCCGCAGGTGGTATCGCTCTGGTTCTGCCGGTGACACTTTAACCATACGACCAATTGCGTTAAAATGTTTCTTACGCTCAGACCAAATTCCTTTACTAAAGCAAAACTTTTCAGGCAACTGATGGTACAGTAAAGCCCTAGAAGAATCACTTCTCTTATTCAAATCAAAATAAGCTAATAACTCAGAACAATTACTTGTCCTTTCTAAAATCTCGGCTTCACTCATAGTCTCATCAAAATAACAAATTTGCTCGCCTTCCAGATGAACTGGCAAGGCCATAATACTATGACTTCTATCATACATAGGCAATTCTAAGATCCGCCAGACTGCCTCCTGAGGGCAGACATATCTAGCGTCTATGAACTCTTTGACCTCATCATGGTCATTTCTAGGCTCTAGTTCTAATCTAGCTCTATCCGGTGGTTTATGCACATACTTATGCAAGTATTTCACCGAACTAATGCTATTAACTTTTTCAAGGTTAATATGGCATCTAAAGACTTTCAATAGATAAGGATTGTGAGGCACAACCCATCTATTATCTAATTCTATTCTCTTTCCAGAGACTAATACTTCTACTTTTCTACCATCATCTGGTCTGGCGTATAACGTCAAACCCTTCTCTAAGACCAAAGTCTTATCTTGAAATGCTTTAGGATAACCCTTAGAGCACTTCCTAATTTTCTTTCCATTTTCTAAGATCTCTTCCATGCATGGGGAGTTTGGATTCAGACTTCCACATGGGCCATGGATCATAAAACTCTTTACTAAATCAAATAACTCAGTATCTTTTTCAGGTATTCTAGCACTAATACCTCTATTATCAACATCTTCCGATGTCAATAACTTATCCTCTTCACTAAGAGTCAAAAGCAAATGAATATGAGGAAGGCCTCTGCCTTGATTTTCCACAGGATACATCCAGGCTTTGACACTTCCAAATATCCCTAATTTAACTATTTGCTGCATAACAGCCTTTACTTTCAAATAAAACACTCGAACGACCAAATCTGGCCGATCGCTAGGAACTTGTCTAGGAAACAAATTATCTACAATCTCTGACCATCTAGGATTACATGTCATAGTCAAGAAGAGATCTGGATTACCAAACCTTCTGACTATGGCCATAGCATCTTGGAAATGCTTCTCAACATATCTAGGACTGTTTGTTACACTTGGTGGAAGTATTACCTTCCGACCAAGGGGCAAACCTAATTCTAAGGATCTATTAAACATAATGTTATCTATATTCTTATATGCCTCAGCACATATCTTTTTTTTGATTCATACGAATCCATCTAAGTCTATCTCCTTCTATTTTCACATACTCATCTACGCAATACTGTTGAAAGAGTTTGCCTCCATGTAAAATGGGATTAAACTCATTTCGTATTGCCAAACTACAGCAGACATACTGCAGCCTAGTAACTCTTCTAGTACTATTACTCTGCTTTAGCTCTGGATGCCAACCAAGAGTACCACGCGGATAAAAAAGCGGGTAAGTCATTGGTGTCACCATTGCGTCAGCACTATTCAAAATCTTTAACTCTTTTCCATGTTGTCTTACGACAACCTTTGCATCTGGTACTTCCCCGTCTGCGCCGGGTACATACACAGCTGCAATCTCATTTGCTCTTGGTACATTGTACCCTAATCTTCTATCTAATTGCCTTCCGGTTTCAAACAAAAGTTTGATCTCGGATGGCTCTCTGTTCTCTAATCTAGCTCTTTCGAATTCAGAAGATTCATCTTCCTTCATCATCATATAAGCCTCAGCAAAAGGGTTTCCCCTTCTAATAATCTCATATACACATCTAAGCAATTCAGGGTCAACTCCGGCATTAGCCTTTGTCATCGCCCTCATTGCCTCAGCGGTATCTACGATGAAGATCTGCCCGTAAGCAGGTTCATCGCCTAAATCTGGATTCAAAGCTATGTTCAGTTTGTGATATACTTGACCGTATATGCGAAAGCAATACGGCCCTCTTCTGCTAGGAAATCTATGTCTAAGTGGATTCATTGAAGCGAAGGACACGCTACTATTCAAATGACGAATATTGTCAAAGAAATTCACATGCCTTGCATCAATTCTCAGAAACAAATTTTTCAATTTTTCAGGAAAATCCTGCTCTGGTATATTCAAATTAACAACTTTACCATGATGGCAACAGTCATTAAATGAATTACCTCTAGTCTTCTCTTCAGCAAAATGCAAAGCACCGCAGTGCATGCATTCAATACTAAGATTACTAAGTTTATTCTCAATTGCTAATTCTAAACAACCTGCTTGATACTTTCGTACAGCAGGTTGATCTAAGCTCTTTCTCTTTTTTCTCTTATCTTCTAGTCTTTTTCTCGTTCTTGCTCAGATTCAAGCGATCTTTTAATTGCCATCCTCTGTCTATTTTTCTCAAGTCTAAGATTTCTATGATTCTCGTCCTCGAGGGACCTCAGAGACTGTTACCTCTCTTTTTGACTATTTAATCTATGATTTCTAAGATTCTCATCCTCAAGGGATCTAAGATACTCGTGTCTCTCTCTATCACTGTTTAATCTAAGATTTCTAAGATGCTCAGGTTCCTCAGCACGGGATCTTCTTTTACTGGCGGCGGCACTGGAGAAGCTTTGTTCGTTGACGGCACTGAAGCAGCTTTGGTCGTTGGCAGCACGTGAGAAGCTTTGGTCGTTGGCGGCATTGAAGCAGCTTTGGTCGTTGGCGACAGTTGAATAGCATTGGTTGTTGACGGCAATAGAGCAGGTTTGGTCGTCGGCGGCAGTGGAGTAGCATTGGTTGTTGACGGCATTGGAGCAGCTTTGGTCGTTGGCGGCACTGGAGCAGCATTGGTCGTTGTCGGCACTGGAGCAGCATTGGTCGTCCTCCATGAGCAAATTCAGCAAAGGTGTCGGCAATAAAGCGGGAACAGAAGATTTTGAAAATACAGCGTTGTTTATGTAGTATGAAGAATGTGTGGCGGTTGAGAAATGAAAAAATGCGGGTTTTTATAGTATCAGAGACTGAGTAAAATAACGGTTTATATAGTGAAGTTCTAAAGCAACAAAAATTAACTTGTCATAGTCATGTATCTTAAACTCAAGCGGCACAAAAATAAGTCCACAGACTCAAGTGCAATAGACTCAAGTGACACAGACTCAAGCGGCACAAACTCAAGATCGCAGACTCAAACGGCACAGACTCAAGCATCACAGATTCAAGTGCCACGGACTCATGTGGCACAGACTCAAGCGGTACAGACTCAAGCGGCACAAAAATAAGTCCACAGACTCAAGTGCAATAGACTCAAGTGACACAGACTCAAGCGGCACAAACTCAAGATCGCAGACTCAAACGGCACAAACTCAAGTCCACAGATTCAAGTGCCACGGACTCATATGGCACGGACTCAAGCGGTACAGACTCAAGCGGCACAAAAATAAGTCCACAGACTCAAGTGCAATAGACTCAAGTGACACAGACTCAAGCGGCACAAACTCAAGATCGCAGACTCAAACGGCACAAACTCAAGTCCACAGATTCAAGTGCCACGGACTCATATGGCACGGACTCAAGCGGTACAGACTCAAGCGGCACAAAATTAAGTCCACAGACTCAAGTGTCATAGACTCAAGTGACACAGACTCAAGCGGCACAGACTCAAACGCCACAAACTCAAGATCGCAGACTCAAATGGCACAGACTTAAGCGGATCAGACTCAAGCGGCACATACTCAAGTGCCATAGACTCAAGTGGGACAGACTCAAGTTCACAAACTTAAGTATCATCCCCGACTCTACCTTATCACACTTGATTTTATTCCACCTTCCTCTTCCCTCCAAAACTTTACTATAAAAGCCTTCATTTTCTTTCATTCCACACAACATTACTATAAAAGGACAGACAAACAAACAAACACACACCTTTTCTCAATTATATAATTAGATTATAGAGTTTAATAATGAAATAATTTCTAAAATATCGAAAAAAGATTATAAATTCTACAGCTTATTGGAAACTTTTACTCTATTATAGAGTTTAATAATGAAATAATTTCTAAAATATCGAAAAAAGATTATAAATTTTACAGCTTATTGGAAACTTTTACTCTATTATAGAGTTTAATAATGAAATAATTTCTAAAATATCGAAAAGATTATAAATTCTACAGCTTATTGGAAACTTTTACTCTATTATAGAGTTTAATATTGAAATAATTTCTAAAATATAGAGTTTAATATTGAAATAATTTCTAAAAATATCGAAAAAAGATTATAAATTCTACAGCTTATTGGAAACTTTTACTCTATTATAGAGTTTAATATTGAAATAATTTCTAAAAATATCGAAAAAAGATTATAAATTCTACAGCTTATTGGAAACTTTTACTCTATTATAGAGTTTAATATTGAAATAATTTCTAAAATATCGAAAAAAGATTATAAATTCTACAGCTTATTGGAAACTTTTACTCTATTATAGAGTTTAATATTGAAATAATTTCTAAAAATATCTAGAAAAGATTATAAATTCTACAGCTTATTGGAAACTTTTACTCTATTATAGAGTTTAATATTGAAATAATTTCTAAAAATATCGAAAAAAGATTATAAATTCTACAGCTTATTGGAAACTTTTACTCTATTATAGAGTTTAATATTGAAATAATTTCTAAAAATATCTAAAAAAGATTATAAATTCTACAGCTTATTGGAAACTTTTACTCTATTATAGAGTTTAATATTGAAATAATTTCTAAAAATATCTAAAAAAGATTATAAATTCTACAGCTTATTTGAAACTTTTACTCTATTATAGAGTTTAATATTGAAATAATTTCTAAAAATATCTAAAAAAGATTATAAATTCTACAGCTTATTGGAAACTTTTACTCTATTATAGAGTTTAATATTTAAATAATTTCTAAAAATATCTAAAAAAGATTATAAATTAGAAATTATTTCAATATTAAACTCTATAATTGAGTAAAAGTTTCCAATAAGCTGTAGAATTTATAATCTTTTTTCGATATTTTTAGAAATTATTTCAATATTAAACTCTATATTTTAGAAATTATTTCAATATTAAACTCTATAATAGAGTAAAAGTTTCCAATAAGCTGTAGAATTTATAATCTTTTTTCGATATTTTTAGAAATTATTTCAATATTAAACTCTATAATAGAGTAAAAGTTTCCAATAAGCTGTAGAATTTATAATCTTTTTTCGATATTTTTAGAAATTATTTCAATATTAAACTCTATATTTTAGAAATTATTTCAATATTAAACTCTATAATAGAGTAAAAGTTTCCAATAAGCTGTAGAATTTATAATCTTTTTTAGATATTTTTAGAAATTATTTCAATATTAAACTCTATAATAGAGTAAAAGTTTCCAATAAGCTGTAGAATTTATAATCTTTTTTAGATATTTTTAGAAATTATTTCAATATTAAACTCTATAATAGAGTAAAAGTTTCCAATAAGCTGTAGAATTTATAATCTTTTTCGATATTTTTAGAAATTATTTCAATATTAAACTCTATATTTTAGAAATTATTTCAATATTAAACTCTATAATAGAGTAAAAGTTTCCAATAAGCTGTAGAATTTATAATCTTTTTTAGATATTTTTAGAAATTATTTCAATATTAAACTCTATAATAGAGTAAAAGTTTCCAATAAGCTGTAGAATTTATAATCTTTTTTTCGATATTTTTAGAAATTATTTCAATATTAAACTCTATAATAGAGTAAAAGTTTCCAATAAGCTGTAGAATTTATAATCTTTTTTAGATATTTTTAGAAATTATTTAAATATTAAACTCTATAATAGAGTAAAAGTTTCCAATAAGCTGTAGAATTTATAATCTTTTTTCGATATTTTTAGAAATTATTTCAATATTAAACTCTATATTTTAGAAATTATTTCAATATTAAACTCTATAATAGAGTAAAAGTTTCCAATAAGCTGTAGAATTTATAATCTTTTTTCGATATTTTTAGAAATTATTTCAATATTAAACTCTATATTTTAGAAATTATTTCAATATTAAACTCTATAATAGAGTAAAAGTTTCCAATAAGCTGTAGAATTTATAATCTTTTTTTCGATATTTATAGAAATTATTTCAATATTAAACTCTATAATAGAGTAAAAGTTTCCAATAAGCTGTAGAATTTATAATCTTTTTTCGATATTTTTAGAAATTATTTCAATATTAAACTCTATAATAGAGTAAAAGTTTCCAATAAGCTGTAGAATTTATAATCTTTTTTCGATATTTTTAGAAATTATTTCAATATTAAACTCTATATTTTAGAAATTATTTCAATATTAAACTCTATAATAGAGTAAAAGTTTCCAATAAGCTGTAGAATTTATAATCTTTTTTAGATATTTTTAGAAATTATTTCAATATTAAACTCTATAATAGAGTAAAAGTTTCCAATAAGCTGTAGAATTTATAATCTTTTTTCGATATTTTTAGAAATTATTTCAATATTAAACTCTATAATAGAGTAAAAGTTTCCAATAAGCTGTAGAATTTATTGTCAAAAATTTAAAATTTATTTTAAATTAAATTAAAAATATTAATATTTATATTAATTAAATAAATAAAAATAAAAATATATAACTTCCTTATTATCAATCAAATTACTAGCGAATTACCCTTAAGCGATTCGCTCGTACAAATACCACCCAAATTGTATAAATAAAAAATAAATTATATTAATAAAAAATAAATTTTTATTAAAAAATAAAAAACTAATAATTTTTTTTATATAAAAATAATTTATTTTTTATTAAATAATTTTTATTATTTAAAGAGCCCTTATCCATTAAAATTCATTCTTTATTATTGTTATTTTAATAAATTAATAATAAAATATTATTAATAAAAAATATTATTTAAATAATCTAATTAATTAATTAAAAGATTACATTGTGGGGGCTCAGCATCTTAAAATTAATCCTTCAAAAAAAATTTATTGAGAATTTTTTTTTAAAAAATTTTTTTAGCAAACTTATTAACTTCAAGATAACAATTCTTCTTAAAATAATTTTGATTAAAAATCAACTAATTAATTCTTTGAAATATTAACTAAAAAGGGCTTCAAATTATTAATTAGTAACAATTGGCTTAAAATCAATTTGGATATCTAAAATCACTCAATTTGGCAGGTGAAAAAAGTTTTAAAAAATAAAAATTTTTTAATAAATATAATTTTATTGGTCAATTATATTTGATCTTTAAAAATTTAAAATAAAATTCTACTCAATAATTACATTTGAGTTTAAAAAAGTAAATATACATATATCTAAAAATTTTTTTAAAAATTTCATTATTTTCAATTTTTTTACTCAATTACATTTGAGTTTAAAAATTTAAAAATTTAAATTTTCATACCAAATTTTTTACTCAATTACATTTGAGTTTAAAAATTACTATTTTTTCCAACCTTTTTACTCAATTATATTTGAGTTTAAAGGAAAAATTTTGGGACTTAATTAAATTCTGTGTTCTCTCTCTTAACACACAAAACGACACTCGATAAAACGTCAGTAAGACAAAACGACATTCAATAAAAACGTCAGTAAGACAAAAGGCCAACAAATAAAACGTCAGTAAGACAAAAGGCCAACAAATAAAACGCCAGTAAGACAAGAGGCCAACAAATAAAACGTCAGTAAGACAAAAGGCCAACAAATAAAACGTCAGTAAGACAAAAGGCCAACAAATAAAACGTCAGTAAGACAAAACGACATTCAATAAAAACGTCAGTAAGACAAAAGGCCAGTAAACAAAAACACCAGTAACAAAACACTAAAACAAAGGGTAAATGTCTGCTCCAATAAAAACGACAATATTAGGATCCATAAAAGGATTATCAAGGCTCCGTATTGCAAAAATATAGAAGCGGGTCTTAAAGAAGACGATTCATATCAAACGCAAGCTATAAAACTGGAAGTTCGTTGTGGAAGAATTTCAAACGAAATACAAATTGGAGAAGGATATTTGAACGATATAAAGACCGCGTTAAGTAATTGGACTGATTTATTAAGAAAAATTAATAATGATGAAAGAAAGACAGCAAATGAAGACTTTCAAAAATTTCAAGAAGATCAACAACTTGACGTAGTTATTGAAACTGTCGAAGCCATGATAAGAGATTTAAGGGATCAGTTCTCAGACTCAACAATAAAGGCCAAATTGATAGCGTCCAAAGCCGAAAAAGAAAAAAAGAGCAGAAGATTTAAAACATGCTAAAGCACTCCAAAGTGCCACACCAGTCCAACCTCCTCAAAGTACTACTCCAATTACACAAGCAATTTCATCTATTTATCAGTTGCCTACTTTACAAATCAAGCAATTCTCTGGAGATAGAAAGGAATGGTTGGAGTTTTATGAGAGCTTCAAGTGTGCGGTAGACTCCAGCATAGGTTCGGATATCGAAAAACTCACGCTCTTGAGAAATTTATTGAATGGAGAAGCCAAGGAATTAATTGCTGGCTTCCGATTAGAAGCCAAAAACTATAAAGAAGCTCTCCAAATGCTCAAAGACCATTATGGCGATAAAGACGCCTATATTCGAAACTTGCATTTACGCTTATCAAACTTAAAAAATTGTGTAACACTTAATGATGTTAAGAAATTTTCATTGGAATTGGAAAGGCTGGCAAGAGAAATCAAAAACGCTGGAGAGGACATTGAAGGTCCTGCTGTCTACTTGATGTTGGAAAAGAAATTAAACAAAGCCTTTCTACGAACTATCCTGTCAAAAAAGGCAGAAAATCCATCAATTTGGACGACTACTCAATTTAGAATGATTCTATTAGAAGCCCTCCAAAAGGAAACGGCAATTCAAGAAGTTATGACAGAATATGACCATGAGCCACAAAAAAGGCAAGTAAAGCCAAATTTCCGTTCTGAATTTCGTGCTAGAAGACCAATGTCAAACTCAATTACGAAGCCAGATTATACTTATGCAACGATTACTCAAGCTCAGAAAACGCCTCGAATAAAGCAAAAAACAAACAAATCTAGTCGCCAATGGACATCAAAACAAGGCAATACGAATAAACTAACAAAGAATAATATACAACCAAAGTGTATTTTTTGTCAAGGCAACCATTGGACTGACAAATGTTTGAAAATTATTGATCCTAAAGCACGATTACAATTAATAAAGGAAAAAGGACTGTGTACACGTTGCTTTAAAGGAAATCATACCAGTGCCAATTGTTGGAATAATTCAATTTGTTACTATTGTAAAGGAACTCATAATTCTGCGTTATGTTTTCAAAGAAATTCAAATAAAGGGCCGATTAATAATCGGCAAGAAAATGTAATCGAACAAAAATCACGGGACCAAACAAAGGAAGTTCATTGTGAATCAACTCTGACCAATGTGGTCAAGGATAGACACTCAAAAACATTATTAATGACACTAGAAGCAACTGTTTTTAATCCTTCTAAACCACATTTGAGTAAGAAGGCATTAATCTTCCTTGATCCAGGCTCACAAAAGTCATTTATATCGGCTAAATTAACTGAATACCTTCAACTGCCAGTAGTAGCCAACGAAAAATGCCGTCTCACTGGTTTCGGACAAAAAAGTGCCAAGGAATATGCTAGTGATTTGGTTAGAATTAATCTACTATGTGAAGGAGGAGAAAAAATGAGTGTTATCATGAACAAATTAAATTTTTTGGTCAATCCTCTTCCATTTTATGATCTAAATGAATTAAATAATGAAGAAATAAATCAGATAAAATTAAATACAACAGCAGAATTCCGTCAGCCAGATATACTTATAGGAATTGATCACTGGCATGAACTCAACGTTAGAAAGAAAATGACATTACCAAGTGGATTTACAATAAGTAACTCACGTCTTGGACAAATTTTAAGTGGCGCGGGAAAAATTGAAGAAATAACCTCTTCACATACAATTTATGCCACTCCAGTTTTTGTAAATTCAATAATTAATAAAGAAATAGATCAAAATGAAAATATAATAACAATCAATGATAATGAAAATAATGAGAAATTAGCAAACTTTTTTGGGCTACACTCAATAGGAATGGACGATTCAACGCAGTCTATTGATAATGATGAAATAATGAAGAATTTTAAGAAAAATCTTACGTTTGTTGAAGGCCGCTATCAAGTTGCATTACCCTTCAACAGTCAAATTCAATATTTGCCAACGAATTATAGGCATGCAAAAACTCGTCTAGCTTCTACCCTTAGAAAATTAAGGCAAATGAATTTAATAGACGAATATCAAAAGATTATAGATGATCAATTACAAAAAGGAGTTATTGAAAAAATAGAAAATATTGGAGAAACAACAGGCCCAGTACATTATCTACCTCACAGAGCGGTCGTAAAGGCAGATAAAAATACTACTAAAATTAGAATTGTAATGGACGCAAGCGCCAGACCGCCAACTCAAAAGAGCGCTCCTTCATTAAATAATTGTTTACATACTGGACCTCTACTCCTCAAACAACTGGTAGGCATTTTACTTCGTTTTCGTTTTATGTCGCGAGTAATACTGGCCGACATAGAAAAGGCTTTTCTCCAACTCGGATTACGAGAAACAGACAGAGATTGTACTCGTTTCCTTTGGGTAGACAATCCCAAGGATATTGACTTGGAGAAATTTCATTATGTTACGTGCGTGGCGTATAGATTTACTAGAGTGAGTTTTGGACTCACAGTATCACCTTTTTTACTCAACGCCACTATCAGAGAACATTTAAGCCTCTTTGACTCCAAAATAGCTCGATCTATTGAGGAAAATCTCTATGTTGACAATATAATGATTGAATTAACGACGGAAGAAAATGCCAAAACAGCATGTCTAGAGGCAATGGAAATATTTAAAAATGGAGGCATGAATTTGAGAGAATTTTTGGACTTTCTGAAAAGGAAAAAAATGAATTATCAAAAGATAGCTTAGCGCCAAATCAAGTTGAATGTAAAATATTAGGCATACGTTGGAATTACACAAACGAAATATTAATTTTTAAAATGCCAAAATTTGAAGGAATAGCCACGAAAAGAAAATTATTAGCCATAATTGCTCAAGTTTATGATCCACTAGGATTAATTTCACCTGTACTAGTAGAAGCTAAACTTTTGTTGCAAAAAACATTTGAAGCCAATTATAAATGGGATACACCTCTTGAAGAAAATCTCAGTATAAATTGGGCCAAAATCATGACAATCTGGAATGAAAGCCCGGAATTGATTTTCCCGAGAAACTTAGGAAAGAAAAACTCCGACCAATATGAGGTCCACTGTTTCACGGATGCCAGTAGTTATGGATTCGGAGCAGCTGTATATATTAAAATAGCAGAAAATAAAGTCGGACTAATTTTTTCAAAAAGTCTGATTAAACCAGCCTCACTACCGTCCAACGCTGCTACAATTCCTAAATTAGAATTGCAAGCATTAACATTGGGAGCTAAGATAATAAAATTCCTTCAAAAGGAATTAAAATTTGCAAATAAACAGGCAACGATTTGGACAGACTCTCAGTGTAATATTGAACGATTAAAGAAACTAGGCAAATATGATCGATTCGTATCAAATCGTTTAGTTAAAATACGTAATCTTTGTCCAGTAAAGCACGTTGGTACTATGGAAAATCCGGCAGACATTTGTTCAAGAGGAACAACACCAAAGGAGTTAATTCAAAATCAACTTTGGCTTAAGGGTCCAAAATGGCTATCTCTATCAAAGGAAAATTGGCCTCCGACCCTAGCAGAATACATTCCAGGTAAAGAAATTCTGGAAGAGAAAGAAGAGATTTCATTTGAACTAGCAGCCGTCATAAACGAACCAATTAGTGACAATAACATCATTCAAATAGAAAGATTTTCAAAATACAAGAAACTTCTTGGCTCACTAGCTTTCGTTATTAAATTTACTAAAATATTAACCAACAAAATAAAAAATATACAAATATCAAATGATGTTACTCATGTCGAAATAAAATTGGCAGAAATTTATCTCATCAAGGCAACTCAAAAACAATACCCACCTACGGAAGAAATAAAATTGAATTTACAAATGTTCCTTAGTCATGACATTTGGAGATGTCATGGGCGAATTGATGAATCTAATTTAAAATTAAGGACAAAATCACCAATTTACCTACCAGACTCGTGGCTAGCAAAATTAATAATATTAGATATTCATTACAATAATAGACATTGTGGTACTGAAACACTTCTCTCACTTCTTCGTCAAACCTTTTGGATACTAAAAGGAAGAAGAACAGTACAACATATCATATATTCGTCAAATTATGGATGCCTCGTTTGTCGAAAATTCAAATTAAAACCATTTTCTCTTCAAAAATTCGATATACTCCCTAAATATAGAGTCACTATGGCTCCACCATTTGCTCATTGTGGTATAGATTATTTCGGTCCAATAACAGTAAAGGGGCTGAATAATACTGATAAGGTCTATGGAGCTCTCTTTACCTGTCTTACTATTCGTGCTGTTCACTTAGAATTGGCAGAAAATGCTTCAGCTGGGGCATTCGTTCAAGCTTATAGGCGATTCATAGCCAGAAGAGGAATTCCTGTAATTATTGTAACTGATAATGGCACAAATTTTATTCTGGGATCAAAAATAATTAAAGAAATGAACGAACAACTAATTCATCAAGGCACTGAATGGAAGTTCATCACTCCTAGGAACCCTCGAGAAGGTGGGGCCTGGGAGAGGATGGTAGGCATTACAAAATTGGCCATGAGAAGATGCATAGGAAAAAATCTTCTAACAAAAAATGAATTAGCTACACTTCTATGTGAAATAGAAGCCATTGTTAATTGTCGTCCACTAACCTTTCAATCGGACAAAGAGCCTCTTCAGACAATAAAACCAGTGGATTTTCTAATTCCATATCAAAGAGTACAAACTACTTTACCACAACAATTTTCTGATAAACTAGATGAAGACTATGAACCACCGGAAATAAATGAACCATTAATAAAAAAGGAGCTAAAATCAATACAATGGCGCCTAGACAAATTTTGGAAAATCTGGCATAACAACTATTTAATCGCGTTGAGAGAGAGAACACAACCCCATTCCCATAACCAAAATTGTGTACCAAAAATAGGGGAAATAGTATTGATTGAACAAGAAGAATGCCCAAGATCTGTTTGGAAAATAGCCAAAATTATAGAACTAATTAAGGGCAGGGACGGAATTATCAGAACCGTCAAACTTGAAACAAATAAAAAATTTTTTAAACGGAGTATTAATTTAATATATCCTTTAGAACTTAAAAACAATACAAATCAATTAACAATAATGGAAAGTCAACAACAAGATGATACACAAATTAATGCAATAATTTGCGACCAATTACATGAAGAAGAAGGAATTGAGTTGGACTATGAAGAATTAATGGAATATGAGGAAAATGTCAAAAATTCTGAGGAAATACTAGAAGAGGCAAAATTGAAAGAAGAAAACAAAAAGGAAGTTTCTTTAAGGGACGTTGGCATGGACTACCTATGGGCTATAAAATACCAAGAAAAAATCGTCTTGTCAATCTCCCACAAGGATACAAAAGAACCTGTCCAAAGAAAGTAAATAAAGCTGGACTTAATGCTCTTATGAAGGCTATGAGTGGTAATATCTATAGTGTCAAAGAAGTCATTAAACTCCAGAAAAAATATGAAGACAAGAACAGCGTTGCTGCCCAGGCCACACAACGAAAAATTTTGGAAGATGAACTCTTTAAAAAACATTTAAAAAAGCAAAATGAAAATATGAAGAACCATCAGAGGGTTTTAGATGAAGAAAGCAAAATAAAAGGGAAAAAGAATTTAGCAAATGAGGTTGCTCGCGTGGCGAGGATAAAATTGGGAATTAAAGAAATCCCAACAAAGTCAGGAATAGTTGAACAAATACAAGAAATATACCCAATACATGTAGAAGTCGAAGAAATCACTTATAACATTCTTACCAAATGTGAAGGAACTCTTCATCAAAATTGTAATCTTAATAAAAAATTCACTAAGAATGAACAACAAGCCCAACTTATAAAAAATTTTAAAATTCCATTTATGCAAACCTTGATACAAATGTTTGTTTTCGAATGGATTACAAGACAATTTGGCAATAAAAATTTATTCACCGAAATATCAAAGAATTTAATTGATATTGGGGGAAACTACAATAATCTATTAACTACATTTTGGAGTTACATTAAACATAAACCATTGGCAGCTTTCCATTCGGACAAATTTATACGAAACATATTAGAAATAAGATTAGAATCATGTATTGTTTTTAAACAACTATGGAATAAAGATACCTTTGGACCAATTCAATTACAATTACCACCTTTAACAAGAAATAATGAACTAAATAATTGGCTGACATCCATTACTAACAGTATCAGTAAAATTCTTAGTTGGAAACGTTTTGAACATTTCAAAAATTATTACAATATGTCAAATAAACTTATCACTATTCCTAATCTGGTCGTAATTGATAAAGAAATAATATTAGCTTGTGATAACTGTTTAGAAACACCAAAAATTTGGGAAACAGAAGAAAGTAAAATTCGATTGGTAACATTTACTGGCGATAAACCATTACAAGAAATCTTCTTTATTGGTAGAAGAGTGAAAGAAATCAATTTTATCGTGAATCC
Organism: Meloidogyne exigua; assembly: GCA_018905775.1. NCBI lineage: Eukaryota > Metazoa > Nematoda > Chromadorea > Rhabditida > Meloidogynidae > Meloidogyne > Meloidogyne exigua. The sequence goes on from JAGUQR010000175.1 coordinate 939,817, forward strand.
AGATGAAACCACGACAAGGGCAATTGATGAAACTCTTCACTTTTATAAACAAAATAATGTAAATGTAAAAATTTCTTTGATAATAACTGGAGCTACGCGAAGAATAGAAACCCAATGTTTTAATATGGCAAAAAGTTATGGAACTGGATTTTTTATATGGAATGGAAAATATGGAACTCTAAAAGAAATTAAAGAAAAAATAAATGTTCAAACTATTAATAATGAAAGAAAATTAGATTATGAAACTATTGATTTAAATGATGTGCCTTCATCTTCAAATAAAATAAATTTCTCATGGGAAGAAATCGAAAAAATTAAAAACCTGAATCCACCATCAGAAACTTTAGTAGAAGCTCCAATAATCATTTCTCCTGATCTTCGTAATAACATTTTAAGAAATAATAAATCTACACTTTCAATAAATTACAGTAAAGAAATACAAAGGTCAGAACGTAAAGAGCTCGAGGAAAATGTCAGAACCCAAAGAGGACGATCTCCCAGGGCAAGTTACTACGTGGAAAAGGCCAGAAAGGAAGAATTCATAAAGAATAAAGGGCGAACAAAATTTCCAACTGGAATATATACATTATTTATTTTAATGATATTAATTAATTTATCAAATTGTTCTAGTCCATTCTTTCATATGATAAAAAGAAATGAACTTTATAATCATTCAAAACATCATGTAGCACTAAAAATTGAAGGAAAACCACCATTGTTAATGGTAGCTAAAACAAAAAATTTAACAGAACTCTTGAGAAAAAATCCTAGATTAAGTACCGTAGATAGATCAGACATTGTATTTATCAACAATAAAGCCAGGATAAGGAACACATCCAATCTAGAAGAGACAACCACAATTAATGTTCAAATAAAAAATATTGAAAATAAGTCCACTCAAACAATTCCAAATTGGCCACCAGTCGAAGATTTAAGCCTCCAGATTCCAATTTGGAAAAGAGGACTTAATCGTATAGAATACCCAGCCTTGTGGTGTGCACATGCCGTATCCTCAATGTGGAGATTTCCAGAAAGGGATGATTCTTATTATTGTCGTAAATGGATAGTTCATAAATCATGGAAGCCAATAAAATTAAGTCTGTACGGTCACACGTCACAATCTAGAGAACTCGTTGCACAACATTGTTCTATTAAACTAATTTCTGAAGACTATTACACTAATATGCTTGGTGATCGCTTTCTAACTATGAATCGAACAATGATACCTGTATCAAAGAAGGAATGCCTAAAAATGCATAAACAAAAGGTCTGTTTAACCACGCAAAGGATGATGGAAAAAATTGATGATAACTCTTGGTCAACAAAGGAAACTCTTATTGCGGATTTTCTAGGACGATTTGCCAGTTTATTCTCCGGAGGAAAAACGTCAAGTGCTACTAATTGCTTAATTCAAGTTACAACTTTGTTGTATAAACCTCAGACGTTACAATTGATTTCTCCAGTCCATAATGTCCAACATTGTCAATTGGTTGACGAATATTGTTTATTAAATGATAATACCTCAATTATATGGGACGCAAATTGCACACAACATTTGTGTAGAAAATGTTTTCACCAATTCTCACAACAAATTGACGGCGCATTTAAATTAGATAATAAAAGATTATATTGGGTATCGACTAGTCAAGAACAAGCCATCACTATTGATCTGGAACAATATAAAAATGAAACTTCATGTAAAGGAGATAAACTAATAATTAGTGAACAAGGAATTGGAATTACAAAGGAAGAATTTCAAAAAATGATGAATTTCAGAAATAAAAGAAATGTTGACGAAACACAATTAGCAACTGAACTTACAGCATCTGAGTTGGAAATGAATGAAGTCATCGAAAGCATGTTACATGCTAAATGTCAACATACACCAAGAAATGCTAATCCTACCATTCAAGCCAGAGAAATGTTTAAAAAGAGAAATTTAGCAGCTAGATGGATTAGTGAAAGGACTATGCAAATATATACTTGCGATGAAATAAGTATGGACACAATAAGTCCTCGCCCAACTAATACTTGTTACAAATTTCTGCCTGTCAACATCATCTTTCACAAACGAACTATAGCAGCTTTTTTAGATTTGGAGTTAAGAATACTAAGTACCTTTTCACCACCAGCTGATTGTGGACGTTTTAGATACGCCCTACTAGAAGTCACTCCTGAAAAATGGCAGAGAATTGATACACGAACTGGAGAAATACAAGCAATACATAAAGAAAGTGTTAAAATCTATCAAGATAATTCGACACAAGAAGAATTACATCCAATTGTATTTCACGAATGGCATCTTAATGCAGATGAAGACAAAATCACATTTCTTAATATAGACGAAATTACTCAATCAGAAGATTGGAAGACCGCCCAAGAAATTGAAGAAAGAAACCGTGCTACCGTTTTGGGAGCTATCCCAGGAGGCTTATCAAACATAGCTTCAAATATGTTACAAGATATTCTAGACTCGATTATTAGTCATTGGATTACTCTTTGCTGTATATACACTACCTTTTTATTTGTAAGGGATATCCTAATCCCACTATTGATGGCATTTCTCATTATGCCAAGTATACGAAGCCTAGGGATTCTCGTGCGTCCTTCACGAAATAGAAGGTCGACTGATCCTGTTCCTTCTCAAGAAACTGAATTAACAGAACTACCAAGTACTTCTAGTAGAAAGAGTAGTCTACGGAAGCCATCCAAGGTCCATTTCAATAGAAAAAACTCTACAATCTCATTGAACAGTGAAGATAATCCTTTTGGAAATCCCTTACGGCGACTACGATTTTAAGGACAGAAAAGAATAAAGATATATAAAGTTTTTTTTTTTCTCTCACCCCCTCCACCTTCTTTCGTTTTCTGTTGTCGAGACTGTCAAAAATTTAAAATTTATTTTAAATTAAATTAAAAATATTAATATTTATATTAATTAAATAAATAAAAATAAAAATATAACTTCCTTATTATCAATCAAATTACTAGCGAATTACCCTTAAGCGATTCGCTCGTACAAATACCACCCAAATTGTATAAATAAAAATAAATTATATTAATAAAAAATAAATTTTTATTAAAAAATAAAAAACTAATAATTTTTTTTATATAAAAATAATTTATTTTTTATTAAATAATTTTTATTATTTAAAGAGCCCTTATCCATTAAAATTCATTCTTTATTATTGTTATTTTAATAAATTAATAATAGAATATTATTAATAAAAAATATTATTTAAATAATCTAATTAATTAATTAAAAGATTACATTATAATCTTTTTTCGATATTTTTAGAAATTATTTCAATATTAAACTCTATAATAGAGTAAAAGTTTCCAATAAGCTGTAGAATTTATAATCTTTTTTCGATATTTTTAGAAATTATTTCAATATTAAACTTATAATAGAGTAAAAGTTTCCAATAAGCTGTAGAATTTATAATCTTTTTTAGATATTTTTAGAAATTATTTCAATATTAAACTCTATAATAGAGTAAAAGTTTCCAATAAGCTGTAGAATTTATAATCTTTTTTCGATATTTTTAGAAATTATTTCAATATTAAACTCTATAATAGAGTAAAAGTTTCCAATAAGCTGTAGAATTTATAATCTTTTTTCGATATTTTTAGAAATTATTTCAATATTAAACTCTATAATAGAGTAAAAGTTTCCAATAAGCTTTAGAATTTATAATCTTTTTTAGATATTTTTAGAAATTATTTCAATATTAAACTCTATAATAGAGTAAAAGTTTCCAATAAGCTGTAGAATTTATAATCTTTTTCGATATTTTTAGAAATTATTTCAATATTAAACTCTATAATAGAGTAAAAGTTTCCAATAAGCTTTAGAATTTATAATCTTTTTTAGATATTTTTAGAAATTATTTCAATATTAAACTCTATAATAGAGTAAAAGTTTCCAATAAGCCGTAGAATTTATAATCTTTTTTAGATATTTTTAGAAATTATTTAAATATTAAACTCCATAATAGAGTAAAAGTTTCCAATAAGCTGTAGAATTTATAATCTTTTTTCGATATTTTTAGAAATTATTTCAATATTAAACTCTATAATAGAGTAAAAGTTTCCAATAAGCTGTAGAATTTATAATCTTTTTTTCGATATTTTTAGAAATTATTTCAATATTAAACTCTATAATAGAGTAAAAGTTTCCAATAAGCTGTAGAATTTATAATCTTTTTTCGATATTTTTAGAAATTATTTCAATATTAAACTCTATATTTTAGAAATTATTTCAATATTAAACTCTATAATAGAGTAAAAGTTTCCAATAAGCCGTAGAATTTATAATCTTTTTTAGATATTTTTAGAAATTATTTAAATATTAAACTCCATAATAGAGTAAAAGTTTCCAATAAGCTGTAGAATTTATAATCTTTTTTCGATATTTTTAGAAATTATTTCAATATTAAACTCTATAATAGAGTAAAAGTTTCCAATAAGCTGTAGAATTTATAATCTTTTTTCGATATTTTTAGAAATTATTTCAATATTAAACTCTATAATAGAGTAAAAGTTTCCAATAAGCCGTAGAATTTATAATCTTTTTTCGATATTTTTAGAAATTATTTCAATATTAAACTCTATAATAGAGTAAAAGTTTCCAATAAGCTGTAGAATTTATAATCTTTTTTCGATATTTTTAGAAATTATTTCAATATTAAACTCTATAATAGAGTAAAAGTTTCAAATAAGCTGTAGAATTTATAATCTTTTTTAGATATTTTTAGAAATTATTTCAATATTAAACTCTATAATAGAGTAAAAGTTTCCAATAAGCCGTAGAATTTATAATCTTTTTTCGATATTTTTAGAAATTATTTAAATATTAAACTCCATAATAGAGTAAAAGTTTCCAATAAGCTGTAGAATTTATAATCTTTTTTCGATATTTTTAGAAATTATTTCAATATTAAACTCTATAATAGAGTAAAAGTTTCCAATAAGCTGTAGAATTTATAATCTTTTTTAGATATTTTTAGAAATTATTTAAATATTAAACTCTATAATAGAGTAAAAGTTTCCAATAAGCCGTAGAATTTATAATCTTTTTTCGATATTTTTAGAAATTATTTCAATATTAAACTCTATAATAGAGTAAAAGTTTCCAATAAGCTTTAGAATTTATAATCTTTTTTAGATATTTTTAGAAATTATTTCAATATTAAACTCTATAATAGAGTAAAAGTTTCCAATAAGCTGTAGAATTTATAATCTTTTTTCGATATTTTTAGAAATTATTTCAATATTAAACTCTATAATAGAGTAAAAGTTTCCAATAAGCTTTAGAATTTATAATCTTTTTTAGATATTTTTAGAAATTATTTCAATATTAAACTCTATAATAGAGTAAAAGTTTCCAATAAGCCGTAGAATTTATAATCTTTTTTAGATATTTTTAGAAATTATTTAAATATTAAACTCCATAATAGAGTAAAAGTTTCCAATAAGCTGTAGAATTTATAATCTTTTTTCGATATTTTTAGAAATTATTTCAATATTAAACTCTATAATAGAGTAAAAGTTTCCAATAAGCTGTAGAATTTATAATCTTTTTTCGATATTTTTAGAAATTATTTCAATATTAAACTCTATAATAGAGTAAAAGTTTCAAATAAGCTGTAGAATTTATAATCTTTTTTAGATATTTTTAGAAATTATTTCAATATTAAACTCTATAATAGAGTAAAAGTTTCCAATAAGCCGTAGAATTTATAATCTTTTTTAGATATTTTTAGAAATTATTTAAATATTAAACTCCATAATAGAGTAAAAGTTTCCAATAAGCTGTAGAATTTATAATCTTTTTTCGATATTTTTAGAAATTATTTAAATATTAAACTCCATAATAGAGTAAAAGTTTCCAATAAGCTGTAGAATTTATAATCTTTTTTCGATATTTTTAGAAATTATTTCAATATTAAACTCTATAATAGAGTAAAAGTTTCCAATAAGCTGTAGAATTTATAATCTTTTTCGATATTTTTAGAAATTATTTCAATATTAAACTCTATAATAGAGTAAAAGTTTCCAATAAGCCGTAGAATTTATAATCTTTTTTCGATATTTTTAGAAATTATTTCAATATTAAACTCTATAATAGAGTAAAAGTTTCCAATAAGCTGTAGAATTTATAATCTTTTTTCGATATTTTTAGAAATTATTTCAATACTAGCGGAGTTGGTCGGCCTTCGGCCGGCCTACTCCCCTAGCAAAAACAAAACACACTCAAACTTCTCTAAACCAATGAAAACATAATCTTTAAATCATTCAAACTTCCACCTCACTACCATATCCCATTATAACACACCTCACTTAATTTTACATCATTAACACTTAATCTTACTTAATTGTCTTGACTTAAACAGTACTCGTCTCTTGCTTTTAATTTCAACTTATTAATATCTTTTATCTTACTACAGCCATCAAAACAAACAAAGCATTTCACCCAAACACATTATATACAAATAACATACAATTAAACGATACAATACATATAATACAATACCTAAGCAAAAAAAATAACAAACAATTAAACATATACAAAAAAGGGGAAACCAACACAAAAATTTTACAACACACAAATAAAAAATCACAAATATTTTCCTATCACACAAACTTATTATATGCTCTATTTACTTCCCTTTTTCTTCAGTGGGGTTGTTAACAATTCTGGTACAGGTTTGGTTGTTCCTAAACTACTGATATCATCGGGTGATATATGAAGAGTCAAGCATTCATCTTAAATTTTTTAAATTAATAACATAAAAGTATTAACCTCGAATATCGCAAAAACAATTCTTCAACTTCAGCACATCTCCTTTAGCAAAAGTTGCAACCTTTTTCTTTCCATCTTTCCCTTTAGTTAGAAGATCCGCTCTGTTTCCTTTATCGTCTGCAACAATTGATGCCGCAAAGTCTCCCAGATCAACAAAAGTGGTTGCCAAAATGCAGGTAGTTTCTAAAAAACAAAAATTATAAATTTTCAACACTTAAACAAACCGTAAACTCCGGGCTTGTCCATGTCTAAAAATGATTTGGCTTTTTGGCTGTTTACCACATTTTTTTCCCATGTAGACGCAGAAGTCAAAACGAATTCATAATCCAGGGGTGTTCCGTAAATTTTACACCCATCAAAACGTGCTGGGTCCCAACGCTGTGCTTTGACAAGGTTCACACTAACTGTCTAAAAATAAAAAATAAATAAATAAGTGATGTATCACTTACAGATCCAATCGTACAGAGTTCCACGAATTTCGGCGCATTCTTAGCATTTGAAAAAGCAGTAACAACAAAAGGCTCACCAGAAGCACAATGAAAAATAATCGTTGTTTTGGCTGAAGTTTTTGAACAGAGAACACAACACCAGTGAAGCTGCTAAATATTAATTGTATAATAAAAGAAAATTATTGTAGTTTACCCTAGAAGAGTGCCACAAGGAATAAGCTGTAAATGTTGAAGTGTTGACAACGACATTTGTTCGTAGTAATAATTCACAAAAAAAGGCAGGTGTAGAGAGCAAAATGAAGTTTGTAGTTTTGGAGACTCAGAAAACTAAGAACTTATATAATAAGAAACTAAGGATCTTAATCTCTGTCATCTAGGATCTCTTTATAAACTACATTTTTGATCTTTCGATCACTATTACTATTATCTAATTTAACTTTTACCATATTCCATGATCTTGCTCTTGAAAGAGCCACATACAATTGTCCATGTCCGAAGACCTTTGTTCTAAATCTATTCCAACTCGCTCGAGGGTTTGCCCCTGAGCCTTATTAATCGTCATAGCAAAAGCTAACACCAATGGGAATTGGTGCCTATGCAAATCAAATGGGTATTCCTCGGAACAACAAAGTGTTATCCGAGGTATATACTCAGTTTGACCTGCCTTATCTCCAGTCAGAATCCTGCAAACAATTAAGTTTGCATTCATCTCCTCAACTCTCATTCTCGTCCCATTACAGAGACCTTTTTCTATATTCAGATTTCTAATTAACATGACAGTAGCATGTTTCTTTAATCTAAGCTCATGCACTGAAAAACCATTTGGTCTCAGAGCATTCAGATACTCATCTAGGTACTCATTGACACGCTGTCGATTTTCATCCTCAGCATGATCAATGCTAGTATACAAAATCTCTTTTCCTGGCAGCATAGCCAGGACTTTACTATTAATCTCAGATACATCTATATTCTTTGGTGCTAAAATGGCACTATTGGCCATTTCTTGAAAATTCTCAGAATCAATACTATGTGCAAAAATCTCTTCAGCTAAGTCTCCAAAACTAATACACTCGGATGGTAATGTAATGGAATCATTTTCATCATTCCATTTACCATTCCCTATTTTTATTAAATCTCTTGCAAATTCTTGCTCCATTTCTAGAGCTCTCATATTTCTAGATAACTTATATTGCTTTGCAACATTCCAATACTCAGATCTCTTAATGGTCGAGTTGACCACCTCTGCTCTCGTAGCATGTTTCTGAATTGGCAGGGTTTGACGAAAGTCACCCGTCCAAAGCATAACTTTGCCACCAAATACTAAATCATTATTCATGATTTCTTTTAACTTTTCATCTAGTGTTCGCAATGCACGCTTATTTATCATAGGCGCCTCATCGCAAATGAACACCTCGGTTTCTTTTAACTCAGTCCATGCCCTACTTCTAGGGCCTATGTTCGAATTACTCATATCTAATGCTAATCCAAATCTATTATGCAAAGTCCTACCGGCAGGCATTAAAGTAGCTGCCATACCGGTAAAGGCCATAGTACTAAGTTTCTTTTTCTCTCCTCTAAGCATATGAACAATTGTATTGTTCACATGCGTCTTACCTGTTCCACCTGGTCCACTTAAAAGTAGAACGCAGGCTCAAGAACAGGCCTATGTACTCTATTCATAATCTCATCAACTATTAATCTCTGCTCATCATACATATTATTATATGCAGATAAGCCTAATTCCTTCTCTTCTTTAGCATCGAATGTAGCTTCTACATCCTCAGCTAAATCTATTTGCTCCATGGTAGGAAAATCAGCAAGTGATTTCCCACCCTTAACAATACTAAAAGCTATTTCTCTATATGCTTTCGCATATGCTAAATCTACAGAAAAATTTCTAATAAAATCTTCTGCTAAGAAATCTCTAAACATCAACCAAAGCTCCTCCGGCTGAGCCGGGTTGCAATGGACTAAGATCAAAGCAAAAAAATCTCGCAATTTTCTAGGCATCTCAAAACTAATTGCCTCTTCCAAGGCCTTTTTCCACTCTTCATCATTTCTAATTAACCCATGTTCAAGACATGCTTCAGAAAAGGTCGTACAAACCTTAACTGAGCCATCTGAACGTCTAATAGTCTTGAGCTCTTCATAAGAAGAAGCTCCTCTAACATTCAACAACAATAGCCGCAGGTGGTATCGCTCTGGTTCTGCCGGTGACACTTTAACCATACGACCAATTGCGTTAAAATGTTTCTTACGCTCAGACCAAATTCCTTTACTAAAGCAAAACTTTTCAGGCAACTGATGGTACAGTAAAGCCCTAGAAGAATCACTTCTCTTATTCAAATCAAAATAAGCTAATAACTCAGAACAATTACTTGTCCTTTCTAAAATCTCGGCTTCACTCATAGTCTCATCAAAATAACAAATTTGCTCGCCTTCCAGATGAACTGGCAAGGCCATAATACTATGACTTCTATCATACATAGGCAATTCTAAGATCCGCCAGACTGCCTCCTGAGGGCAGACATATCTAGCGTCTATGAACTCTTTGACCTCATCATGGTCATTTCTAGGCTCTAGTTCTAATCTAGCTCTATCCGGTGGTTTATGCACATACTTATGCAAGTATTTCACCGAACTAATGCTATTAACTTTTTCAAGGTTAATATGGCATCTAAAGACTTTCAATAGATAAGGATTGTGAGGCACAACCCATCTATTATCTAATTCTATTCTCTTTCCAGAGACTAATACTTCTACTTTTCTACCATCATCTGGTCTGGCGTATAACGTCAAACCCTTCTCTAAGACCAAAGTCTTATCTTGAAATGCTTTAGGATAACCCTTAGAGCACTTCCTAATTTTCTTTCCATTTTCTAAGATCTCTTCCATGCATGGGGAGTTTGGATTCAGACTTCCACATGGGCCATGGATCATAAAACTCTTTACTAAATCAAATAACTCAGTATCTTTTTCAGGTATTCTAGCACTAATACCTCTATTATCAACATCTTCCGATGTCAATAACTTATCCTCTTCACTAAGAGTCAAAAGCAAATGAATATGAGGAAGGCCTCTGCCTTGATTTTCCACAGGATACATCCAGGCTTTGACACTTCCAAATATCCCTAATTTAACTATTTGCTGCATAACAGCCTTTACTTTCAAATAAAACACTCGAACGACCAAATCTGGCCGATCGCTAGGAACTTGTCTAGGAAACAAATTATCTACAATCTCTGACCATCTAGGATTACATGTCATAGTCAAGAAGAGATCTGGATTACCAAACCTTCTGACTATGGCCATAGCATCTTGGAAATGCTTCTCAACATATCTAGGACTGTTTGTTACACTTGGTGGAAGTATTACCTTCCGACCAAGGGGCAAACCTAATTCTAAGGATCTATTAAACATAATGTTATCTATATTCTTATATGCCTCAGCACATATCTTTTTTTGATTCATACGAATCCATCTAAGTCTATCTCCTTCTATTTTCACATACTCATCTACGCAATACTGTTGAAAGAGTTTGCCTCCATGTAAAATGGGATTAAACTCATTTCGTATTGCCAAACTACAGCAGACATACTGCAGCCTAGTAACTCTTCTAGTACTATTACTCTGCTTTAGCTCTGGATGCCAACCAAGAGTACCACGCGGATAAAAAAGCGGGTAAGTCATTGGTGTCACCATTGCGTCAGCACTATTCAAAATCTTTAACTCTTTTCCATGTTGTCTTACGACAACCTTTGCATCTGGTACTTCCCCGTCTGCGCCGGGTACATACACAGCTGCAATCTCATTTGCTCTTGGTACATTGTACCCTAATCTTCTATCTAATTGCCTTCCGGTTTCAAACAAAAGTTTGATCTCGGATGGCTCTCTGTTCTCTAATCTAGCTCTTTCGAATTCAGAAGATTCATCTTCCTTCATCATCATATAAGCCTCAGCAAAAGGGTTTCCCCTTCTAATAATCTCATATACACATCTAAGCAATTCAGGGTCAACTCCGGCATTAGCCTTTGTCATCGCCCTCATTGCCTCAGCGGTATCTACGATGAAGATCTGCCCGTAAGCAGGTTCATCGCCTAAATCTGGATTCAAAGCTATGTTCAGTTTGTGATATACTTGACCGTATATGCGAAAGCAATACGGCCCTCTTCTGCTAGGAAATCTATGTCTAAGTGGATTCATTGAAGCGAAGGACACGCTACTATTCAAATGACGAATATTGTCAAAGAAATTCACATGCCTTGCATCAATTCTCAGAAACAAATTTTTCAATTTTTCAGGAAAATCCTGCTCTGGTATATTCAAATTAACAACTTTACCATGATGGCAACAGTCATTAAATGAATTACCTCTAGTCTTCTCTTCAGCAAAATGCAAAGCACCGCAGTGCATGCATTCAATACTAAGATTACTAAGTTTATTCTCAATTGCTAATTCTAAACAACCTGCTTGATACTTTCGTACAGCAGGTTGATCTAAGCTCTTTCTCTTTTTTCTCTTATCTTCTAGTCTTTTTCTCGTTCTTGCTCAGATTCAAGCGATCTTTTAATTGCCATCCTCTGTCTATTTTTCTCAAGTCTAAGATTTCTATGATTCTCGTCCTCGAGGGACCTCAGAGACTGTTACCTCTCTTTTTGACTATTTAATCTATGATTTCTAAGATTCTCATCCTCAAGGGATCTAAGATACTCGTGTCTCTCTCTATCACTGTTTAATCTAAGATTTCTAAGATGCTCAGGTTCCTCAGCACGGGATCTTCTTTTACTGGCGGCGGCACTGGAGAAGCTTTGTTCGTTGACGGCACTGAAGCAGCTTTGGTCGTTGGCAGCACGTGAGAAGCTTTGGTCGTTGGCGGCATTGAAGCAGCTTTGGTCGTTGGCGACAGTTGAATAGCATTGGTTGTTGACGGCAATAGAGCAGGTTTGGTCGTCGGCGGCAGTGGAGTAGCATTGGTTGTTGACGGCATTGGAGCAGCTTTGGTCGTTGGCGGCACTGGAGCAGCATTGGTCGTTGTCGGCACTGGAGCAGCATTGGTCGTCCTCCATGAGCAAATTCAGCAAAGGTGTCGGCAATAAAGCGGGAACAGAAGATTTTGAAAATACAGCGTTGTTTATGTAGTATGAAGAATGTGTGGCGGTTGAGAAATGAAAAAATGCGGGTTTTTATAGTATCAGAGACTGAGTAAAATAACGGTTTATATAGTGAAGTTCTAAAGCAACAAAAATTAACTTGTCATAGTCATGTATCTTAAACTCAAGCGGCACAAAAATAAGTCCACAGACTCAAGTGCAATAGACTCAAGTGACACAGACTCAAGCGGCACAAACTCAAGATCGCAGACTCAAACGGCACAGACTCAAGCATCACAGATTCAAGTGCCACGGACTCATGTGGCACAGACTCAAGCGGTACAGACTCAAGCGGCACAAAAATAAGTCCACAGACTCAAGTGCAATAGACTCAAGTGACACAGACTCAAGCGGCACAAACTCAAGATCGCAGACTCAAACGGCACAAACTCAAGTCCACAGATTCAAGTGCCACGGACTCATATGGCACGGACTCAAGCGGTACAGACTCAAGCGGCACAAAAATAAGTCCACAGACTCAAGTGCAATAGACTCAAGTGACACAGACTCAAGCGGCACAAACTCAAGATCGCAGACTCAAACGGCACAAACTCAAGTCCACAGATTCAAGTGCCACGGACTCATATGGCACGGACTCAAGCGGTACAGACTCAAGCGGCACAAAATTAAGTCCACAGACTCAAGTGTCATAGACTCAAGTGACACAGACTCAAGCGGCACAGACTCAAACGCCACAAACTCAAGATCGCAGACTCAAATGGCACAGACTTAAGCGGATCAGACTCAAGCGGCACATACTCAAGTGCCATAGACTCAAGTGGGACAGACTCAAGTTCACAAACTTAAGTATCATCCCCGACTCTACCTTATCACACTTGATTTTATTCCACCTTCCTCTTCCCTCCAAAACTTTACTATAAAAGCCTTCATTTTCTTTCATTCCACACAACATTACTATAAAAGGACAGACAAACAAACAAACACACACCTTTTCTCAATTATATAATTAGATTATAGAGTTTAATAATGAAATAATTTCTAAAATATCGAAAAAAGATTATAAATTCTACAGCTTATTGGAAACTTTTACTCTATTATAGAGTTTAATAATGAAATAATTTCTAAAATATCGAAAAAAGATTATAAATTTTACAGCTTATTGGAAACTTTTACTCTATTATAGAGTTTAATAATGAAATAATTTCTAAAATATCGAAAAAAGATTATAAATTCTACAGCTTATTGGAAACTTTTACTCTATTATAGAGTTTAATATTGAAATAATTTCTAAAATATAGAGTTTAATATTGAAATAATTTCTAAAAATATCGAAAAAAGATTATAAATTCTACAGCTTATTGGAAACTTTTACTCTATTATAGAGTTTAATATTGAAATAATTTCTAAAAATATCGAAAAAGATTATAAATTCTACAGCTTATTGGAAACTTTTACTCTATTATAGAGTTTAATATTGAAATAATTTCTAAAATATCGAAAAAAGATTATAAATTCTACAGCTTATTGGAAACTTTTACTCTATTATAGAGTTTAATATTGAAATAATTTCTAAAAATATCTAGAAAAGATTATAAATTCTACAGCTTATTGGAAACTTTTACTCTATTATAGAGTTTAATATTGAAATAATTTCTAAAAATATCGAAAAAAGATTATAAATTCTACAGCTTATTGGAAACTTTTACTCTATTATAGAGTTTAATATTGAAATAATTTCTAAAAATATCTAAAAAAGATTATAAATTCTACAGCTTATTGGAAACTTTTACTCTATTATAGAGTTTAATATTGAAATAATTTCTAAAAATATCTAAAAAAGATTATAAATTCTACAGCTTATTTGAAACTTTTACTCTATTATAGAGTTTAATATTGAAATAATTTCTAAAAATATCTAAAAAAGATTATAAATTCTACAGCTTATTGGAAACTTTTACTCTATTATAGAGTTTAATATTTAAATAATTTCTAAAAATATCTAAAAAAGATTATAAATTAGAAATTATTTCAATATTAAACTCTATAATTGAGTAAAAGTTTCCAATAAGCTGTAGAATTTATAATCTTTTATTTTTAGAAATTATTTCAATATTAAACTCTATATTTTAGAAATTATTTCAATATTAAACTCTATAATAGAGTAAAAGTTTCCAATAAGCTGTAGAATTTATAATCTTTTTTTCGATATTTTTAGAAATTATTTCAATATTAAACTCTATAATAGAGTAAAAGTTTCCAATAAGCTGTAGAATTTATAATCTTTTTTCGATATTTTTAGAAATTATTTCAATATTAAACTCTATATTTTAGAAATTATTTCAATATTAAACTCTATAATAGAGTAAAAGTTTCCAATAAGCTGTAGAATTTATAATCTTTTTTAGATATTTTTAGAAATTATTTCAATATTAAACTCTATAATAGAGTAAAAGTTTCCAATAAGCTGTAGAATTTATAATCTTTTTAGATATTTTTAGAAATTATTTCAATATTAAACTCTATAATAGAGTAAAAGTTTCCAATAAGCTGTAGAATTTATAATCTTTTTTCGATATTTTTAGAAATTATTTCAATATTAAACTCTATATTTTAGAAATTATTTCAATATTAAACTCTATAATAGAGTAAAAGTTTCCAATAAGCTGTAGAATTTATAATCTTTTTTCGATATTTTTAGAAATTATTTCAATATTAAACTCTATATTTTAGAAATTATTTCAATATTAAACTCTATAATAGAGTAAAAGTTTCCAATAAGCTGTAGAATTTATAATCTTTTTTCGATATTTTTAGAAATTATTTCAATATTAAACTCTATAATAGAGTAAAAGTTTCCAATAAGCTGTAGAATTTATAATCTTTTTTCGATATTTTTAGAAATTATTTCAATATTAAACTCTATAATAGAGTAAAAGTTTCCAATAAGCTGTAGAATTTATAATCTTTTTTCGATATTTTTAGAAATTATTTCAATATTAAACTCTATAATAGAGTAAAAGTTTCCAATAAGCTGTAGAATTTATAATCTTTTTTAGATATTTTTAGAAATTATTTAAATATTAAACTCTATAATAGAGTAAAAGTTTCCAATAAGCTGTAGAATTTATAATCTTTTTTCGATATTTTTAGAAATTATTTCAATATTAAACTCTATATTTTAGAAATTATTTCAATATTAAACTCTATAATAGAGTAAAAGTTTCCAATAAGCTGTAGAATTTATAATCTTTTTTTCGATATTTTTAGAAATTATTTCAATATTAAACTCTATATTTTAGAAATTATTTCAATATTAAACTCTATAATAGAGTAAAAGTTTCCAATAAGCTGTAGAATTTATAATCTTTTTTCGATATTTTTAGAAATTATTTCAATATTAAACTCTATAATAGAGTAAAAGTTTCCAATAAGCTGTAGAATTTATAATCTTTTTTCGATATTTTTAGAAATTATTTCAATATTAAACTCTATATTTTAGAAATTATTTCAATATTAAACTCTATAATAGAGTAAAAGTTTCCAATAAGCTGTAGAATTTATAATCTTTTTTAGATATTTTTAGAAATTATTTCAATATTAAACTCTATAATAGAGTAAAAGTTTCCAATAAGCTGTAGAATTTATAATCTTTTTTCGATATTTTTAGAAATTATTTCAATATTAAACTCTATAATAGAGTAAAAGTTTCCAATAAGCTGTAGAATTTATAATCTTTTTTCGATATTTTTAGAAATTATTTCAATATTAAACTCTATATTTTAGAAATTATTTCAATATTAAACTCTATAATAGAGTAAAAGTTTCCAATAAGCTGTAGAATTTATAATCTTTTTCGATATTTTTAGAAATTATTTCAATATTAAACTCTATAATAGAGTAAAAGTTTCCAATAAGCTGTAGAATTTATAATCTTTTTTCGATATTTTTAGAAATTATTTCAATATTAAACTCTATATTTTAGAAATTATTTCAATATTAAACTCTATAATAGAGTAAAAGTTTCCAATAAGCTGTAGAATTTATAATCTTTTTCGATATTTTTAGAAATTATTTCAATATTAAACTCTATAATAGAGTAAAAGTTTCCAATAAGCTGTAGAATTTATAATCTTTTTTCGATATTTTTAGAAATTATTTCAATATTAAACTCTATATTTTAGAAATTATTTCAATATTAAACTCTATAATAGAGTAAAAGTTTCCAATAAGCTGTAGAATTTATAATCTTTTTCGATATTTATAGAAATTATTTCAATATTAAACTCTATAATAGAGTAAAAGTTTCCAATAAGCTGTAGAATTTATAATCTTTTTCGATATTTTTAGAAATTATTTCAATATTAAACTCTATAATAGAGTAAAAGTTTCCAATAAGCTGTAGAATTTATAATCTTTTTTCGATATTTTTAGAAATTATTTCAATATTAAACTCTATATTTTAGAAATTATTTCAATATTAAACTCTATAATAGAGTAAAAGTTTCCAATAAGCTGTAGAATTTATAATCTTTTTTAGATATTTTTAGAAATTATTTCAATATTAAACTCTATAATAGAGTAAAAGTTTCCAATAAGCTGTAGAATTTATAATCTTTTTTCGATATTTTTAGAAATTATTTCAATATTAAACTCTATAATAGAGTAAAAGTTTCCAATAAGCTGTAGAATTTATAATCTTTTTTAGATATTTTTAGAAATTATTTAAATATTAAACTCTATAATAGAGTAAAAGTTTCCAATAAGCTGTAGAATTTATAATCTTTTTTTCGATATTTTTAGAAATTATTTCAATATTAAACTCTATATTTTAGAAATTATTTCAATATTAAACTCTATAATAGAGTAAAAGTTTCCAATAAGCTGTAGAATTTATAATCTTTTTTCGATATTTTTAGAAATTATTTCAATATTAAACTCTATATTTTAGAAATTATTTCAATATTAAACTCTATAATAGAGTAAAAGTTTCCAATAAGCTGTAGAATTTATAATCTTTTTTCGATATTTATAGAAATTATTTCAATATTAAACTCTATAATAGAGTAAAAGTTTCCAATAAGCTGTAGAATTTATAATCTTTTTTCGATATTTTTAGAAATTATTTCAATATTAAACTCTATAATAGAGTAAAAGTTTCCAATAAGCTGTAGAATTTATAATCTTTTTTCGATATTTTTAGAAATTATTTCAATATTAAACTCTATATTTTAGAAATTATTTCAATATTAAACTCTATAATAGAGTAAAAGTTTCCAATAAGCTGTAGAATTTATAATCTTTTTTAGATATTTTTAGAAATTATTTCAATATTAAACTCTATAATAGAGTAAAAGTTTCCAATAAGCTGTAGAATTTATAATCTTTTTTTCGATATTTTTAGAAATTATTTCAATATTAAACTCTATAATAGAGTAAAAGTTTCCAATAAGCTGTAGAATTTATTGTCAAAAATTTAAAATTTATTTTAAATTAAATTAAAAATATTAATATTTATATTAATTAAATAAATAAAAATAAAAATATATAACTTCCTTATTATCAATCAAATTACTAGCGAATTACCCTTAAGCGATTCGCTCGTACAAATACCACCCAAATTGTATAAATAAAAAATAAATTATATTAATAAAAAATAAATTTTTATTAAAAAATAAAAAACTAATAATTTTTTTTATATAAAAATAATTTATTTTTTATTAAATAATTTTTATTATTTAAAGAGCCCTTATCCATTAAAATTCATTCTTTATTATTGTTATTTTAATAAATTAATAATAAAATATTATTAATAAAAAATATTATTTAAATAATCTAATTAATTAATTAAAAGATTACATTGTGGGGGCTCAGCATCTTAAAATTAATCCTTCAAAAAAAATTTATTGAGAATTTTTTTTTAAAAAATTTTTTTAGCAAACTTATTAACTTCAAGATAACAATTCTTCTTAAAATAATTTTGATTAAAAATCAACTAATTAATTCTTTGAAATATTAACTAAAAAGGGCTTCAAATTATTAATTAGTAACAATTGGCTTAAAATCAATTTGGATATCTAAAATCACTCAATTTGGCAGGTGAAAAAAGTTTTAAAAAATAAAAATTTTTTAATAAATATAATTTTATTGGTCAATTATATTTGATCTTTAAAAATTTAAAATAAAATTCTACTCAATAATTACATTTGAGTTTAAAAAAGTAAATATACATATATCTAAAAATTTTTTTAAAAATTTCATTATTTTCAATTTTTTTACTCAATTACATTTGAGTTTAAAAATTTAAAAATTTAAATTTTCATACCAAATTTTTTACTCAATTACATTTGAGTTTAAAAATTACTATTTTTTCCAACCTTTTTACTCAATTATATTTGAGTTTAAAGGAAAAATTTTGGGACTTAATTAAATTCTGTGTTCTCTCTCTTAACACACAAAACGACACTCGATAAAACGTCAGTAAGACAAAACGACATTCAATAAAAACGTCAGTAAGACAAAAGGCCAACAAATAAAACGTCAGTAAGACAAAAGGCCAACAAATAAAACGCCAGTAAGACAAGAGGCCAACAAATAAAACGTCAGTAAGACAAAAGGCCAACAAATAAAACGTCAGTAAGACAAAAGGCCAACAAATAAAACGTCAGTAAGACAAAACGACATTCAATAAAAACGTCAGTAAGACAAAAGGCCAGTAAACAAAAACACCAGTAACAAAACACTAAAACAAAGGGTAAATGTCTGCTCCAATAAAAACGACAATATTAGGATCCATAAAAGGATTATCAAGGCTCCGTATTGCAAAAAATATAGAAGCGGGTCTTAAAGAAGACGATTCATATCAAACGCAAGCTATAAAACTGGAAGTTCGTTGTGGAAGAATTTCAAACGAAATACAAATTGGAGAAGGATATTTGAACGATATAAAGACCGCGTTAAGTAATTGGACTGATTTATTAAGAAAAATTAATAATGATGAAAGAAAGACAGCAAATGAAGACTTTCAAAAATTTCAAGAAGATCAACAACTTGACGTAGTTATTGAAACTGTCGAAGCCATGATAAGAGATTTAAGGGATCAGTTCTCAGACTCAACAATAAAGGCCAAATTGATAGCGTCCAAAGCCGAAAAAGAAAAAAGAGCAGAAGATTTAAAACATGCTAAAGCACTCCAAAGTGCCACACCAGTCCAACCTCCTCAAAGTACTACTCCAATTACACAAGCAATTTCATCTATTTATCAGTTGCCTACTTTACAAATCAAGCAATTCTCTGGAGATAGAAAGGAATGGTTGGAGTTTTATGAGAGCTTCAAGTGTGCGGTAGACTCCAGCATAGGTTCGGATATCGAAAAACTCACGCTCTTGAGAAATTTATTGAATGGAGAAGCCAAGGAATTAATTGCTGGCTTCCGATTAGAAGCCAAAAACTATAAAGAAGCTCTCCAAATGCTCAAAGACCATTATGGCGATAAAGACGCCTATATTCGAAACTTGCATTTACGCTTATCAAACTTAAAAAATTGTGTAACACTTAATGATGTTAAGAAATTTTCATTGGAATTGGAAAGGCTGGCAAGAGAAATCAAAAACGCTGGAGAGGACATTGAAGGTCCTGCTGTCTACTTGATGTTGGAAAAGAAATTAAACAAAGCCTTTCTACGAACTATCCTGTCAAAAAAGGCAGAAAATCCATCAATTTGGACGACTACTCAATTTAGAATGATTCTATTAGAAGCCCTCCAAAAGGAAACGGCAATTCAAGAAGTTATGACAGAATATGACCATGAGCCACAAAAAAGGCAAGTAAAGCCAAATTTCCGTTCTGAATTTCGTGCTAGAAGACCAATGTCAAACTCAATTACGAAGCCAGATTATACTTATGCAACGATTACTCAAGCTCAGAAAACGCCTCGAATAAAGCAAAAAACAAACAAATCTAGTCGCCAATGGACATCAAAACAAGGCAATACGAATAAACTAACAAAGAATAATATACAACCAAAGTGTATTTTTGTCAAGGCAACCATTGGACTGACAAATGTTTGAAAATTATTGATCCTAAAGCACGATTACAATTAATAAAGGAAAAAGGACTGTGTACACGTTGCTTTAAAGGAAATCATACCAGTGCCAATTGTTGGAATAATTCAATTTGTTACTATTGTAAAGGAACTCATAATTCTGCGTTATGTTTTCAAAGAAATTCAAATAAAGGGCCGATTAATAATCGGCAAGAAAATGTAATCGAACAAAAATCACGGGACCAAACAAAGGAAGTTCATTGTGAATCAACTCTGACCAATGTGGTCAAGGATAGACACTCAAAAACATTATTAATGACACTAGAAGCAACTGTTTTTAATCCTTCTAAACCACATTTGAGTAAGAAGGCATTAATCTTCCTTGATCCAGGCTCACAAAAGTCATTTATATCGGCTAAATTAACTGAATACCTTCAACTGCCAGTAGTAGCCAACGAAAAATGCCGTCTCACTGGTTTCGGACAAAAAAGTGCCAAGGAATATGCTAGTGATTTGGTTAGAATTAATCTACTATGTGAAGGAGGAGAAAAAATGAGTGTTATCATGAACAAATTAAATTTTTTGGTCAATCCTCTTCCATTTTATGATCTAAATGAATTAAATAATGAAGAAATAAATCAGATAAAATTAAATACAACAGCAGAATTCCGTCAGCCAGATATACTTATAGGAATTGATCACTGGCATGAACTCAACGTTAGAAAGAAAATGACATTACCAAGTGGATTTACAATAAGTAACTCACGTCTTGGACAAATTTTAAGTGGCGCGGGAAAAATTGAAGAAATAACCTCTTCACATACAATTTATGCCACTCCAGTTTTTGTAAATTCAATAATTAATAAAGAAATAGATCAAAATGAAAATATAATAACAATCAATGATAATGAAAATAATGAGAAATTAGCAAACTTTTTTGGGCTACACTCAATAGGAATGGACGATTCAACGCAGTCTATTGATAATGATGAAATAATGAAGAATTTTAAGAAAAATCTTACGTTTGTTGAAGGCCGCTATCAAGTTGCATTACCCTTCAACAGTCAAATTCAATATTTGCCAACGAATTATAGGCATGCAAAAACTCGTCTAGCTTCTACCCTTAGAAAATTAAGGCAAATGAATTTAATAGACGAATATCAAAAGATTATAGATGATCAATTACAAAAAGGAGTTATTGAAAAAATAGAAAATATTGGAGAAACAACAGGCCCAGTACATTATCTACCTCACAGAGCGGTCGTAAAGGCAGATAAAAATACTACTAAAATTAGAATTGTAATGGACGCAAGCGCCAGACCGCCAACTCAAAAGAGCGCTCCTTCATTAAATAATTGTTTACATACTGGACCTCTACTCCTCAAACAACTGGTAGGCATTTTACTTCGTTTTCGTTTTATGTCGCGAGTAATACTGGCCGACATAGAAAAGGCTTTTCTCCAACTCGGATTACGAGAAACAGACAGAGATTGTACTCGTTTCCTTTGGGTAGACAATCCCAAGGATATTGACTTGGAGAAATTTCATTATGTTACGTGCGTGGCGTATAGATTTACTAGAGTGAGTTTTGGACTCACAGTATCACCTTTTTTACTCAACGCCACTATCAGAGAACATTTAAGCCTCTTTGACTCCAAAATAGCTCGATCTATTGAGGAAAATCTCTATGTTGACAATATAATGATTGAATTAACGACGGAAGAAAATGCCAAAACAGCATGTCTAGAGGCAATGGAAATATTTAAAAATGGAGGCATGAATTTGAGAGAATTTTTTGGACTTTCTGAAAAGGAAAAAAATGAATTATCAAAAGATAGCTTAGCGCCAAATCAAGTTGAATGTAAAATATTAGGCATACGTTGGAATTACACAAACGAAATATTAATTTTTAAAATGCCAAAATTTGAAGGAATAGCCACGAAAAGAAAATTATTAGCCATAATTGCTCAAGTTTATGATCCACTAGGATTAATTTCACCTGTACTAGTAGAAGCTAAACTTTTGTTGCAAAAAACATTTGAAGCCAATTATAAATGGGATACACCTCTTGAAGAAAATCTCAGTATAAATTGGGCCAAAATCATGACAATCTGGAATGAAAGCCCGGAATTGATTTTCCCGAGAAACTTAGGAAAGAAAAACTCCGACCAATATGAGGTCCACTGTTTCACGGATGCCAGTAGTTATGGATTCGGAGCAGCTGTATATATTAAAATAGCAGAAAATAAAGTCGGACTAATTTTTTCAAAAAGTCTGATTAAACCAGCCTCACTACCGTCCAACGCTGCTACAATTCCTAAATTAGAATTGCAAGCATTAACATTGGGAGCTAAGATAATAAAATTCCTTCAAAAGGAATTAAAATTTGCAAATAAACAGGCAACGATTTGGACAGACTCTCAGTGTAATATTGAACGATTAAAGAAACTAGGCAAATATGATCGATTCGTATCAAATCGTTTAGTTAAAATACGTAATCTTTGTCCAGTAAAGCACGTTGGTACTATGGAAAATCCGGCAGACATTTGTTCAAGAGGAACAACACCAAAGGAGTTAATTCAAAATCAACTTTGGCTTAAGGGTCCAAAATGGCTATCTCTATCAAAGGAAAATTGGCCTCCGACCCTAGCAGAATACATTCCAGGTAAAGAAATTCTGGAAGAGAAAGAAGAGATTTCATTTGAACTAGCAGCCGTCATAAACGAACCAATTAGTGACAATAACATCATTCAAATAGAAAGATTTTCAAAATACAAGAAACTTCTTGGCTCACTAGCTTTCGTTATTAAATTTACTAAAATATTAACCAACAAAATAAAAAATATACAAATATCAAATGATGTTACTCATGTCGAAATAAAATTGGCAGAAATTTATCTCATCAAGGCAACTCAAAAACAATACCCACCTACGGAAGAAATAAAATTGAATTTACAAATGTTCCTTAGTCATGACATTTGGAGATGTCATGGGCGAATTGATGAATCTAATTTAAAATTAAGGACAAAATCACCAATTTACCTACCAGACTCGTGGCTAGCAAAATTAATAATATTAGATATTCATTACAATAATAGACATTGTGGTACTGAAACACTTCTCTCACTTCTTCGTCAAACCTTTTGGATACTAAAAGGAAGAAGAACAGTACAACATATCATATATTCGTCAAATTATGGATGCCTCGTTTGTCGAAAATTCAAATTAAAACCATTTTCTCTTCAAAAATTCGATATACTCCCTAAATATAGAGTCACTATGGCTCCACCATTTGCTCATTGTGGTATAGATTATTTCGGTCCAATAACAGTAAAGGGGCTGAATAATACTGATAAGGTCTATGGAGCTCTCTTTACCTGTCTTACTATTCGTGCTGTTCACTTAGAATTGGCAGAAAATGCTTCAGCTGGGGCATTCGTTCAAGCTTATAGGCGATTCATAGCCAGAAGAGGAATTCCTGTAATTATTGTAACTGATAATGGCACAAATTTTATTCTGGGATCAAAAATAATTAAAGAAATGAACGAACAACTAATTCATCAAGGCACTGAATGGAAGTTCATCACTCCTAGGAACCCTCGAGAAGGTGGGGCCTGGGAGAGGATGGTAGGCATTACAAAATTGGCCATGAGAAGATGCATAGGAAAAAATCTTCTAACAAAAAATGAATTAGCTACACTTCTATGTGAAATAGAAGCCATTGTTAATTGTCGTCCACTAACCTTTCAATCGGACAAAGAGCCTCTTCAGACAATAAAACCAGTGGATTTTCTAATTCCATATCAAAGAGTACAAACTACTTTACCACAACAATTTTCTGATAAACTAGATGAAGACTATGAACCACCGGAAATAAATGAACCATTAATAAAAAAGGAGCTAAAATCAATACAATGGCGCCTAGACAAATTTTGGAAAATCTGGCATAACAACTATTTAATCGCGTTGAGAGAGAGAACACAACCCCATTCCCATAACCAAAATTGTGTACCAAAAATAGGGGAAATAGTATTGATTGAACAAGAAGAATGCCCAAGATCTGTTTGGAAAATAGCCAAAATTATAGAACTAATTAAGGGCAGGGACGGAATTATCAGAACCGTCAAACTTGAAACAAATAAAAAATTTTTTAAACGGAGTATTAATTTAATATATCCTTTAGAACTTAAAAACAATACAAATCAATTAACAATAATGGAAAGTCAACAACAAGATGATACACAAATTAATGCAATAATTTGCGACCAATTACATGAAGAAGAAGGAATTGAGTTGGACTATGAAGAATTAATGGAATATGAGGAAAATGTCAAAAATTCTGAGGAAATACTAGAAGAGGCAAAATTGAAAGAAGAAAACAAAAAAGGAAGTTTCTTTAAGGGACGTTGGCATGGACTACCTATGGGCTATAAAATACCAAGAAAAAATCGTCTTGTCAATCTCCCACAAGGATACAAAAGAACCTGTCCAAAGAAAGTAAATAAAGCTGGACTTAATGCTCTTATGAAGGCTATGAGTGGTAATATCTATAGTGTCAAAGAAGTCATTAAACTCCAGAAAAAATATGAAGACAAGAACAGCGTTGCTGCCCAGGCCACACAACGAAAAATTTTGGAAGATGAACTCTTTAAAAAACATTTAAAAAAGCAAAATGAAAATATGAAGAACCATCAGAGGGTTTTAGATGAAGAAAGCAAAATAAAAGGGAAAAAGAATTTAGCAAATGAGGTTGCTCGCGTGGCGAGGATAAAATTGGGAATTAAAGAAATCCCAACAAAGTCAGGAATAGTTGAACAAATACAAGAAATATACCCAATACATGTAGAAGTCGAAGAAATCACTTATAACATTCTTACCAAATGTGAAGGAACTCTTCATCAAAATTGTAATCTTAATAAAAAATTCACTAAGAATGAACAACAAGCCCAACTTATAAAAAATTTTAAAATTCCATTTATGCAAACCTTGATACAAATGTTTGTTTTCGAATGGATTACAAGACAATTTGGCAATAATTATATTCACCGAAATATCAAAGAATTTAATTGATATTGGGGGAAACTACAATAATCTATTAACTACATTTTGGAGTTACATTAAACATAAACCATTGGCAGCTTTCCATTCGGACAAATTTATACGAAACATATTAGAAATAAGATTAGAATCATGTATTGTTTTTAAACAACTATGGAATAAAGATACCTTTGGACCAATTCAATTACAATTACCACCTTTAACAAGAAATAATGAACTAAATAATTGGCTGACATCCATTACTAACAGTATCAGTAAAATTCTTAGTTGGAAACGTTTTGAACATTTCAAAAATTATTACAATATGTCAAATAAACTTATCACTATTCCTAATCTGGTCGTAATTGATAAAGAAATAATATTAGCTTGTGATAACTGTTTAGAAACACCAAAAATTTGGGAAACAGAAGAAAGTAAAATTCGATTGGTAACATTTACTGGCGATAAACCATTACAAGAAATCTTCTTTATTGGTAGAAGAGTGAAAGAAATCAATTTTATCGTGAATCCAGATGAAACCACGACAAGGGCAATTGATGAAACTCTTCACTTTTATAAACAAAATAATGTAAATGTAAAAATTTCTTTGATAATAACTGGAGCTACGCGAAGAATAGAAACCCAATGTTTTAATATGGCAAAAAGTTATGGAACTGGATTTTTATATGGAATGGAAAATATGGAACTCTAAAAGAAATTAAAGAAAAAATAAATGTTCAAACTATTAATAATGAAAGAAAATTAGATTATGAAACTATTGATTTAAATGATGTGCCTTCATCTTCAAATAAAATAAATTTCTCATGGGAAGAAATCGAAAAAATTAAAAACCTGAATCCACCATCAGAAACTTTAGTAGAAGCTCCAATAATCATTTCTCCTGATCTTCGTAATAACATTTTAAGAAATAATAAATCTACACTTTCAATAAATTACAGTAAAGAAATACAAAGGTCAGAACGTAAAGAGCTCGAGAAAAATGTCAGAACCCAAAGAGGACGATCTCCCAGGGCAAGTTACTACGTGGAAAAGGCCAGAAAGGAAGAATTCATAAAGAATAAAGGGCGAACAAAATTTCCAACTGGAATATATACATTATTTATTTTAATGATATTAATTAATTTATCAAATTGTTCTAGTCCATTCTTTCATATGATAAAAAGAAATGAACTTTATAATCATTCAAAACATCATGTAGCACTAAAAATTGAAGGAAAACCACCATTGTTAATGGTAGCTAAAACAAAAAATTTAACAGAACTCTTGAGAAAAAATCCTAGATTAAGTACCGTAGATAGATCAGACATTGTATTTATCAACAATAAAGCCAGGATAAGGAACACATCCAATCTAGAAGAGACAACCACAATTAATGTTCAAATAAAAAATATTGAAAATAAGTCCACTCAAACAATTCCAAATTGGCCACCAGTCGAAGATTTAAGCCTCCAGATTCCAATTTGGAAAAGAGGACTTAATCGTATAGAATACCCAGCCTTGTGGTGTGCACATGCCGTATCCTCAATGTGGAGATTTCCAGAAAGGGATGATTCTTATTATTGTCGTAAATGGATAGTTCATAAATCATGGAAGCCAATAAAATTAAGTCTGTACGGTCACACGTCACAATCTAGAGAACTCGTTGCACAACATTGTTCTATTAAACTAATTTCTGAAGACTATTACACTAATATGCTTGGTGATCGCTTTCTAACTATGAATCGAACAATGATACCTGTATCAAAGAAGGAATGCCTAAAAATGCATAAACAAAAGGTCTGTTTAACCACGCAAAGGATGATGGAAAAAATTGATGATAACTCTTGGTCAACAAAGGAAACTCTTATTGCGGATTTTCTAGGACGATTTGCCAGTTTATTCTCCGGAGGAAAAACGTCAAGTGCTACTAATTGCTTAATTCAAGTTACAACTTTGTTGTATAAACCTCAGACGTTACAATTGATTTCTCCAGTCCATAATGTCCAACATTGTCAATTGGTTGACGAATATTGTTTATTAAATGATAATACCTCAATTATATGGGACGCAAATTGCACACAACATTTGTGTAGAAAATGTTTTCACCAATTCTCACAACAAATTGACGGCGCATTTAAATTAGATAATAAAAGATTATATTGGGTATCGACTAGTAAAGAACAAGCCATCACTATTGATCTGGAACAATATAAAAATGAAACTTCATGTAAAGGAGATAAACTAATAATTAGTGAACAAGGAATTGGAATTACAAAGGAAGAATTTCAAAAAATGATGAATTTCAGAAATAAAAGAAATGTTGACGAAACACAATTAGCAACTGAACTTACAGCATCTGAGTTGGAAATGAATGAAGTCATCGAAAGCATGTTACATGCTAAATGTCAACATACACCAAGAAATGCTAATCCTACCATTCAAGCCAGAGAAATGTTTAAAAAGAGAAATTTAGCAGCTAGATGGATTAGTGAAAGGACTATGCAAATATATACTTGCGATGAAATAAGTATGGACACAATAAGTCCTCGCCCAACTAATACTTGTTACAAATTTCTGCCTGTCAACATCATCTTTCACAAACGAACTATAGCAGCTTTTTTAGATTTGGAGTTAAGAATACTAAGTACCTTTTCACCACCAGCTGATTGTGGACGTTTTAGATACGCCCTACTAGAAGTCACTCCTGAAAAATGGCAGAGAATTGATACACGAACTGGAGAAATACAAGCAATACATAAAGAAAGTGTTAAAATCTATCAAGATAATTCGACACAAGAAGAATTACATCCAATTGTATTTCACGAATGGCATCTTAATGCAGATGAAGACAAAATCACATTTCTTAATATAGACGAAATTACTCAATCAGAAGATTGGAAGACCGCCCAAGAAATTGAAGAAAGAAACCGTGCTACCGTTTTGGGAGCTATCCCAGGAGGCTTATCAAACATAGCTTCAAATATGTTACAAGATATTCTAGACTCGATTATTAGTCATTGGATTACTCTTTGCTGTATATACACTACCTTTTTATTTGTAAGGGATATCCTAATCCCACTATTGATGGCATTTCTCATTATGCCAAGTATACGAAGCCTAGGGATTCTCGTGCGTCCTTCACGAAATAGAAGGTCGACTGATCCTGTTCCTTCTCAAGAAACTGAATTAACAGAACTACCAAGTACTTCTAGTAGAAAGAGTAGTCTACGGAAGCCATCCAAGGTCCATTTCAATAGAAAAAACTCTACAATCTCATTGAACAGTGAAGATAATCCTTTTGGAAATCCCTTACGGCGACTACGATTTTAAGGACAGAAAAGAATAAAGATATATAAAGTTTTTTTTTTTCTCTCACCCCCTCCACCTTCTTTCGTTTTCTGTTGTCGAGACTGTCAAAAATTTAAAATTTATTTTAAATTAAATTAAAAATATTAATATTTATATTAATTAAATAAATAAAAATAAAAATATATAACTTCCTTATTATCAATCAAATTACTAGCGAATTACCCTTAAGCGATTCGCTCGTACAAATACCACCCAAATTGTATAAATAAAAAATAAATTATATTAATAAAAAATAAATTTTTATTAAAAAATAAAAAACTAATAATTTTTTTTATATAAAAATAATTTATTTTTTATTAAATAATTTTTATTATTTAAAGAGCCCTTATCCATTAAAATTCATTCTTTATTATTGTTATTTTAATAAATTAATAATAGAATATTATTAATAAAAAATATTATTTAAATAATCTAATTAATTAATTAAAAGATTACATTATAATCTTTTTTCGATATTTTTAGAAATTATTTCAATATTAAACTCTATAATAGAGTAAAAGTTTCCAATAAGCTGTAGAATTTATAATCTTTTTTCGATATTTTTAGAAATTATTTCAATATTAAACTTATAATAGAGTAAAAGTTTCCAATAAGCTGTAGAATTTATAATCTTTTTTAGATATTTTTAGAAATTATTTCAATATTAAACTCTATAATAGAGTAAAAGTTTCCAATAAGCTGTAGAATTTATAATCTTTTTTCGATATTTTTAGAAATTATTTCAATATTAAACTCTATAATAGAGTAAAAGTTTCCAATAAGCTGTAGAATTTATAATCTTTTTTCGATATTTTTAGAAATTATTTCAATATTAAACTCTATAATAGAGTAAAAGTTTCCAATAAGCTGTAGAATTTATAATCTTTTTTCGATATTTTTAGAAATTATTTCAATATTAAACTCTATAATAGAGTAAAAGTTTCCAATAAGCTGTAGAATTTATAATCTTTTTTCGATATTTTTAGAAATTATTTCAATATTAAACTCTATAATAGAGTAAAAGTTTCCAATAAGCTTTAGAATTTATAATCTTTTTTAGATATTTTTAGAAATTATTTCAATATTAAACTCTATAATAGAGTAAAAGTTTCCAATAAGCCGTAGAATTTATAATCTTTTTTAGATATTTTTAGAAATTATTTAAATATTAAACTCCATAATAGAGTAAAAGTTTCCAATAAGCTGTAGAATTTATAATCTTTTTCGATATTTTTAGAAATTATTTCAATATTAAACTCTATAATAGAGTAAAAGTTTCCAATAAGCTGTAGAATTTATAATCTTTTTTCGATATTTTTAGAAATTATTTCAATATTAAACTCTATAATAGAGTAAAAGTTTCCAATAAGCTGTAGAATTTATAATCTTTTTTCGATATTTTTAGAAATTATTTCAATATTAAACTCTATATTTTAGAAATTATTTCAATATTAAACTCTATAATAGAGTAAAAGTTTCCAATAAGCCGTAGAATTTATAATCTTTTTTAGATATTTTTAGAAATTATTTAAATATTAAACTCCATAATAGAGTAAAAGTTTCCAATAAGCTGTAGAATTTATAATCTTTTTCGATATTTTTAGAAATTATTTCAATATTAAACTCTATAATAGAGTAAAAGTTTCCAATAAGCTGTAGAATTTATAATCTTTTTTCGATATTTTTAGAAATTATTTCAATATTAAACTCTATAATAGAGTAAAAGTTTCCAATAAGCCGTAGAATTTATAATCTTTTTTCGATATTTTTAGAAATTATTTCAATATTAAACTCTATAATAGAGTAAAAGTTTCCAATAAGCTGTAGAATTTATAATCTTTTTTCGATATTTTTAGAAATTATTTCAATATTAAACTCTATAATAGAGTAAAAGTTTCAAATAAGCTGTAGAATTTATAATCTTTTTTAGATATTTTTAGAAATTATTTCAATATTAAACTCTATAATAGAGTAAAAGTTTCCAATAAGCCGTAGAATTTATAATCTTTTTTCGATATTTTTAGAAATTATTTAAATATTAAACTCCATAATAGAGTAAAAGTTTCCAATAAGCTGTAGAATTTATAATCTTTTTTCGATATTTTTAGAAATTATTTCAATATTAAACTCTATAATAGAGTAAAAGTTTCCAATAAGCTGTAGAATTTATAATCTTTTTTAGATATTTTTAGAAATTATTTAAATATTAAACTCTATAATAGAGTAAAAGTTTCCAATAAGCCGTAGAATTTATAATCTTTTTTCGATATTTTTAGAAATTATTTCAATATTAAACTCTATAATAGAGTAAAAGTTTCCAATAAGCTTTAGAATTTATAATCTTTTTTAGATATTTTTAGAAATTATTTCAATATTAAACTCTATAATAGAGTAAAAGTTTCCAATAAGCTGTAGAATTTATAATCTTTTTTCGATATTTTTAGAAATTATTTCAATATTAAACTCTATAATAGAGTAAAAGTTTCCAATAAGCTTTAGAATTTATAATCTTTTTTAGATATTTTTAGAAATTATTTCAATATTAAACTCTATAATAGAGTAAAAGTTTCCAATAAGCCGTAGAATTTATAATCTTTTTTAGATATTTTTAGAAATTATTTAAATATTAAACTCCATAATAGAGTAAAAGTTTCCAATAAGCTGTAGAATTTATAATCTTTTTTCGATATTTTTAGAAATTATTTCAATATTAAACTCTATAATAGAGTAAAAGTTTCCAATAAGCTGTAGAATTTATAATCTTTTTTCGATATTTTTAGAAATTATTTCAATATTAAACTCTATAATAGAGTAAAAGTTTCAAATAAGCTGTAGAATTTATAATCTTTTTTAGATATTTTTAGAAATTATTTCAATATTAAACTCTATAATAGAGTAAAAGTTTCCAATAAGCCGTAGAATTTATAATCTTTTTTAGATATTTTTAGAAATTATTTAAATATTAAACTCCATAATAGAGTAAAAGTTTCCAATAAGCTGTAGAATTTATAATCTTTTTTCGATATTTTTAGAAATTATTTCAATATTAAACTCTATAATAGAGTAAAAGTTTCCAATAAGCCGTAGAATTTATAATCTTTTTTAGATATTTTTAGAAATTATTTAAATATTAAACTCCATAATAGAGTAAAAGTTTCCAATAAGCTGTAGAATTTATAATCTTTTTTCGATATTTTTAGAAATTATTTCAATATTAAACTCTATAATAGAGTAAAAGTTTCCAATAAGCTGTAGAATTTATAATCTTTTTTCGATATTTTTAGAAATTATTTCAATATTAAACTCTATAATAGAGTAAAAGTTTCCAATAAGCCGTAGAATTTATAATCTTTTTTCGATATTTTTAGAAATTATTTCAATATTAAACTCTATAATAGAGTAAAAGTTTCCAATAAGCTGTAGAATTTATAATCTTTTTTCGATATTTTTAGAAATTATTTCAATACTAGCGGAGTTGGTCGGCCTTCGGCCGGCCTACTCCCCTAGCAAAAACAAAACACACTCAAACTTCTCTAAACCAATGAAAACATAATCTTTAAATCATTCAAACTTCCACCTCACTACCATATCCCATTATAACACACCTCACTTAATTTTACATCATTAACACTTAATCTTACTTAATTGTCTTGACTTAAACAGTACTCGTCTCTTGCTTTTAATTTCAACTTATTAATATCTTTTATCTTACTACAGCCATCAAAACAAACAAAGCATTTCACCCAAACACATTATATACAAATAACATACAATTAAACGATACAATACATATAATACAATACCTAAGCAAAAAAATAACAAACAATTAAACATATACAAAAAAGGGGAAACCAACACAAAAATTTTACAACACACAAATAAAAAATCACAAATATTTTCCTATCACACAAACTTATTATATGCTCTATTTACTTCCCTTTTTCTTCAGTGGGGTTGTTAACAATTCTGGTACAGGTTTGGTTGTTCCTAAACTACTGATATCATCGGGTGATATATGAAGAGTCAAGCATTCATCTTAAATTTTTTAAATTAATAACATAAAAGTATTAACCTCGAATATCGCAAAAACAATTCTTCAACTTCAGCACATCTCCTTTAGCAAAAGTTGCAACCTTTTTCTTTCCATCTTTCCCTTTTTAGTTAGAAGATCCGCTCTGTTTCCTTTATCGTCTGCAACAATTGATGCCGCAAAGTCTCCCAGATCAACAAAAGTGGTTGCCAAAATGCAGGTAGTTTCTAAAAAACAAAAATTATAAATTTTCAACACTTAAACAAACCGTAAACTCCGGGCTTGTCCATGTCTAAAAATGATTTGGCTTTTTGGCTGTTTACCACATTTTTTTCCCATGTAGACGCAGAAGTCAAAACGAATTCATAATCCAGGGGTGTTCCGTAAATTTTACACCCATCAAAACGTGCTGGGTCCCAACGCTGTGCTTTGACAAGGTTCACACTAACTGTCTAAAAATAAAAAATAAATAAATAAGTGATGTATCACTTACAGATCCAATCGTACAGAGTTCCACGAATTTCGGCGCATTCTTAGCATTTGAAAAAGCAGTAACAACAAAAGGCTCACCAGAAGCACAATGAAAAATAATCGTTGTTTTGGCTGAAGTTTTTTGAACAGAGAACACAACACCAGTGAAGCTGCTAAATATTAATTGTATAATAAAAGAAAATTATTGTAGTTTACCCTAGAAGAGTGCCACAAGGAATAAGCTGTAAATGTTGAAGTGTTGACAACGACATTTGTTCGTAGTAATAATTCACAAAAAAAGGCAGGTGTAGAGAGCAAAATGAAGTTTGTAGTTTTGGAGACTCAGAAAACTAAGAACTTATATAATAAGAAACTAAGGATCTTAATCTCTGTCATCTAGGATCTCTTTATAAACTACATTTTTGATCTTTCGATCACTATTACTATTATCTAATTTAACTTTTACCATATTCCATGATCTTGCTCTTGAAAGAGCCACATACAATTGTCCATGTCCGAAGACCTTTGTTCTAAATCTATTCCAACTCGCTCGAGGGTTTGCCCCTGAGCCTTATTAATCGTCATAGCAAAAGCTAACACCAATGGGAATTGGTGCCTATGCAAATCAAATGGGTATTCCTCGGAACAACAAAGTGTTATCCGAGGTATATACTCAGTTTGACCTGCCTTATCTCCAGTCAGAATCCTGCAAACAATTAAGTTTGCATTCATCTCCTCAACTCTCATTCTCGTCCCATTACAGAGACCTTTTTCTATATTCAGATTTCTAATTAACATGACAGTAGCATGTTTCTTTAATCTAAGCTCATGCACTGAAAAACCATTTGGTCTCAGAGCATTCAGATACTCATCTAGGTACTCATTGACACGCTGTCGATTTTCATCCTCAGCATGATCAATGCTAGTATACAAAATCTCTTTTCCTGGCAGCATAGCCAGGACTTTACTATTAATCTCAGATACATCTATATTCTTTGGTGCTAAAATGGCACTATTGGCCATTTCTTGAAAATTCTCAGAATCAATACTATGTGCAAAAATCTCTTCAGCTAAGTCTCCAAAACTAATACACTCGGATGGTAATGTAATGGAATCATTTTCATCATTCCATTTACCATTCCCTATTTTTATTAAATCTCTTGCAAATTCTTGCTCCATTTCTAGAGCTCTCATATTTCTAGATAACTTATATTGCTTTGCAACATTCCAATACTCAGATCTCTTAATGGTCGAGTTGACCACCTCTGCTCTCGTAGCATGTTTCTGAATTGGCAGGGTTTGACGAAAGTCACCCGTCCAAAGCATAACTTTGCCACCAAATACTAAATCATTATTCATGATTTCTTTTAACTTTTCATCTAGTGTTCGCAATGCACGCTTATTTATCATAGGCGCCTCATCGCAAATGAACACCTCGGTTTCTTTTAACTCAGTCCATGCCCTACTTCTAGGGCCTATGTTCGAATTACTCATATCTAATGCTAATCCAAATCTATTATGCAAAGTCCTACCGGCAGGCATTAAAGTAGCTGCCATACCGGTAAAGGCCATAGTACTAAGTTTCTTTTTCTCTCCTCTAAGCATATGAACAATTGTATTGTTCACATGCGTCTTACCTGTTCCACCTGGTCCACACTTAAAAGTAGAACGCAGGCTCAAGAACAGGCCTATGTACTCTATTCATAATCTCATCAACTATTAATCTCTGCTCATCATACATATTATTATATGCAGATAAGCCTAATTCCTTCTCTTCTTTAGCATCGAATGTAGCTTCTACATCCTCAGCTAAATCTATTTGCTCCATGGTAGGAAAATCAGCAAGTGATTTCCCACCCTTAACAATACTAAAAGCTATTTCTCTATATGCTTTCGCATATGCTAAATCTACAGAAAAATTTCTAATAAAATCTTCTG
The DNA here is from genome assembly GCA_018905775.1 of Meloidogyne exigua. Lineage (NCBI taxonomy): Eukaryota > Metazoa > Nematoda > Chromadorea > Rhabditida > Meloidogynidae > Meloidogyne > Meloidogyne exigua. The sequence goes on from JAGUQR010000175.1 coordinate 975,047, forward strand.
CTAAGAAATCTCTAAACATCAACCAAAGCTCCTCCGGCTGAGCCGGGTTGCAATGGACTAAGATCAAAGCAAAAAAATCTCGCAATTTTCTAGGCATCTCAAAACTAATTGCCTCTTCCAAGGCCTTTTTCCACTCTTCATCATTTCTAATTAACCCATGTTCAAGACATGCTTCAGAAAAGGTCGTACAAACCTTAACTGAGCCATCTGAACGTCTAATAGTCTTGAGCTCTTCATAAGAAGAAGCTCCTCTAACATTCAACAACAATAGCCGCAGGTGGTATCGCTCTGGTTCTGCCGGTGACACTTTAACCATACGACCAATTGCGTTAAAATGTTTCTTACGCTCAGACCAAATTCCTTTACTAAAGCAAAACTTTTCAGGCAACTGATGGTACAGTAAAGCCCTAGAAGAATCACTTCTCTTATTCAAATCAAAATAAGCTAATAACTCAGAACAATTACTTGTCCTTTCTAAAATCTCGGCTTCACTCATAGTCTCATCAAAATAACAAATTTGCTCGCCTTCCAGATGAACTGGCAAGGCCATAATACTATGACTTCTATCATACATAGGCAATTCTAAGATCCGCCAGACTGCCTCCTGAGGGCAGACATATCTAGCGTCTATGAACTCTTTGACCTCATCATGGTCATTTCTAGGCTCTAGTTCTAATCTAGCTCTATCCGGTGGTTTATGCACATACTTATGCCAATTTATTTCACCGAACTAATGCTATTAACTTTTTCAAGGTTAATATGGCATCTAAAGACTTTCAATAGATAAGGATTGTGAGGCACAACCCATCTATTATCTAATTCTATTCTCTTTCCAGAGACTAATACTTCTACTTTTCTACCATCATCTGGTCTGGCGTATAACGTCAAACCCTTCTCTAAGACCAAAGTCTTATCTTGAAATGCTTTAGGATAACCCTTAGAGCACTTCCTAATTTTCTTTCCATTTTCTAAGATCTCTTCCATGCATGGGGAGTTTGGATTCAGACTTCCACATGGGCCATGGATCATAAAACTCTTTACTAAATCAAATAACTCAGTATCTTTTTCAGGTATTCTAGCACTAATACCTCTATTATCAACATCTTCCGATGTCAATAACTTATCCTCTTCACTAAGAGTCAAAAGCAAATGAATATGAGGAAGGCCTCTGCCTTGATTTTCCACAGGATACATCCAGGCTTTGACACTTCCAAATATCCCTAATTTAACTATTTGCTGCATAACAGCCTTTACTTTCAAATAAAACACTCGAACGACCAAATCTGGCCGATCGCTAGGAACTTGTCTAGGAAACAAATTATCTACAATCTCTGACCATCTAGGATTACATGTCATAGTCAAGAAGAGATCTGGATTACCAAACCTTCTGACTATGGCCATAGCATCTTGGAAATGCTTCTCAACATATCTAGGACTGTTTGTTACACTTGGTGGAAGTATTACCTTCCGACCAAGGGGCAAACCTAATTCTAAGGATCTATTAAACATAATGTTATCTATATTCTTATATGCCTCAGCACATATCTTTTTTTGATTCATACGAATCCATCTAAGTCTATCTCCTTCTATTTTCACATACTCATCTACGCAATACTGTTGAAAGAGTTTGCCTCCATGTAAAATGGGATTAAACTCATTTCGTATTGCCAAACTACAGCAGACATACTGCAGCCTAGTAACTCTTCTAGTACTATTACTCTGCTTTAGCTCTGGATGCCAACCAAGAGTACCACGCGGATAAAAAAGCGGGTAAGTCATTGGTGTCACCATTGCGTCAGCACTATTCAAAATCTTTAACTCTTTTCCATGTTGTCTTACGACAACCTTTGCATCTGGTACTTCCCCGTCTGCGCCGGGTACATACACAGCTGCAATCTCATTTGCTCTTGGTACATTGTACCCTAATCTTCTATCTAATTGCCTTCCGGTTTCAAACAAAAGTTTGATCTCGGATGGCTCTCTGTTCTCTAATCTAGCTCTTTCGAATTCAGAAGATTCCTCTTCCTTCATCATCATATAAGCCTCAGCAAAAGGGTTTCCCCTTCTAATAATCTCATATACACATCTAAGCAATTCAGGGTCAACTCCGGCATTAGCCTTTGTCATCGCCCTCATTGCCTCAGCGGTATCTACGATGAAGATCTGCCCGTAAGCAGGTTCATCGCCTAAATCTGGATTCAAAGCTATGTTCAGTTTGTGATATACTTGACCGTATATGCGAAAGCAATACGGCCCTCTTCTGCTAGGAAATCTATGTCTAAGTGGATTCATTGAAGCGAAGGACACGCTACTATTCAAATGACGAATATTGTCAAAGAAATTCACATGCCTTGCATCAATTCTCAGAAACAAATTTTTCAATTTTTCAGGAAAATCCTGCTCTGGTATATTCAAATTAACAACTTTACCATGATGGCAACAGTCATTAAATGAATTACCTCTAGTCTTCTCTTCAGCAAAATGCAAAGCACCGCAGTGCATGCATTCAATACTAAGATTACTAAGTTTATTCTCAATTGCTAATTCTAAACAACCTGCTTGATACTTTCGTACAGCAGGTTGATCTAAGCTCTTTCTCTTTTTTCTCTTATCTTCTAGTCTTTTTTCTCGTTCTTGCTCAGATTCAAGCGATCTTTTAATTGCCATCCTCTGTCTATTTTTCTCAAGTCTAAGATTTCTATGATTCTCGTCCTCGAGGGACCTCAGAGACTGTTACCTCTCTTTTTGACTATTTAATCTATGATTTCTAAGATTCTCATCCTCAAGGGATCTAAGATACTCGTGTCTCTCTCTATCACTGTTTAATCTAAGATTTCTAAGATGCTCAGGTTCCTCAGCACGGGATCTTCTTTTACTGGCGGCGGCACTGGAGAAGCTTTGTTCGTTGACGGCACTGAAGCAGCTTTGGTCGTTGGCAGCACGTGAGAAGCTTTGGTCGTTGGCGGCATTGAAGCAGCTTTGGTCGTTGGCGACAGTTGAATAGCATTGGTTGTTGACGGCAATAGAGCAGGTTTGGTCGTCGGCGGCAGTGGAGTAGCATTGGTTGTTGACGGCATTGGAGCAGCTTTGGTCGTTGGCGGCACTGGAGCAGCATTGGTCGTTGTCGGCACTGGAGCAGCATTGGTCGTCCTCCATGAGCAAATTCAGCAAAGGTGTCGGCAATAAAGCGGGAACAGAAGATTTTGAAAATACAGCGTTGTTTATGTAGTATGAAGAATGTGTGGCGGTTGAGAAATGAAAAAATGCGGGTTTTTATAGTATCAGAGACTGAGTAAAATAACGGTTTATATAGTGAAGTTCTAAAGCAACAAAAATTAACTTGTCATAGTCATGTATCTTAAACTCAAGCGGCACAGACTTAAGTTCAAAGAATCAAGTTCACGGACTCAAGTATCACAGACTCAAGTGGTACAGACTCAAGTGGCACAGACTTAAGTTCACAGACTCAAGCATCACAGATTCAAGTGCCACGGACTCATGTGGCACAGACTCAAGCGGTACAGACTCAAGCGGCACAAAAATAAGTCCACAGACTCAAGTGCAATAGACTCAAGTGACACAGACTCAAGCGGCACAAACTCAAGATCGCAGACTCAAACGGCACAAACTCAAGTCCACAGATTCAAGTGCCACGGACTCATATGGCACGGACTCAAGCGGTACAGACTCAAGCGGCACAAAAATAAGTCCACAGACTCAAGTGCAATAGACTCAAGTGACACAGACTCAAGCGGCACAAACTCAAGATCGCAGACTCAAACGGCACAAACTCAAGTCCACAGATTCAAGTGCCACGGACTCATATGGCACGGACTCAAGCGGTACAGACTCAAGCGGCACAAAATTAAGTCCACAGACTCAAGTGTCATAGACTCAAGTGACACAGACTCAAGCGGCACAGACTCAAACGCCACAAACTCAAGATCGCAGACTCAAATGGCACAGACTTAAGCGGATCAGACTCAAGCGGCACATACTCAAGTGCCATAGACTCAAGTGGGACAGACTCAAGTTCACAAACTTAAGTATCATCCCCGACTCTACCTTATCACACTTGATTTTATTCCACCTTCCTCTTCCCTCCAAAACTTTACTATAAAAGCCTTCATTTTCTTTCATTCCACACAACATTACTATAAAAGGACAGACAAACAAACAAACACACACCTTTTCTCAATTATATAATTAGATTATAGAGTTTAATAATGAAATAATTTCTAAAATATCGAAAAAAGATTATAAATTCTACAGCTTATTGGAAACTTTTACTCTATTATAGAGTTTAATAATGAAATAATTTCTAAAATATCGAAAAAAGATTATAAATTTTACAGCTTATTGGAAACTTTTACTCTATTATAGAGTTTAATAATGAAATAATTTCTAAAATATCGAAAAAAGATTATAAATTCTACAGCTTATTGGAAACTTTTACTCTATTATAGAGTTTAATATTGAAATAATTTCTAAAAATATCGAAAAAAGATTATAAATTCTACAGCTTATTGGAAACTTTTACTCTATTATAGAGTTTAATATTGAAATAATTTCTAAAAATATCGAAAAAAGATTATAAATTCTACAGCTTATTGGAAACTTTTACTCTATTATAGAGTTTAATATTGAAATAATTTCTAAAAATATCTAAAAAAGATTATAAATTCTACAGCTTATTGGAAACTTTTACTCTATTATAGAGTTTAATAATGAAATAATTTCTAAAAATATCGAAAAAAGATTATAAATTCTACAGCTTATTGGAAACTTTTACTCTATTATAGAGTTTAATATTGAAATAATTTCTAAAAATATCGAAAAAAGATTATAAATTCTACAGCTTATTGGAAACTTTTACTCTATTATAGAGTTTAATATTGAAATAATTTCTAAAAATATCGAAAAAATATTATAAATTCTACAGCTTATTGGAAACTTTTACTCTATTATAGAGTTTAATATTGAAATAATTTCTAAAAATATCTAAAAAAGATTATAAATTCTACAGCTTATTGGAAACTTTTACTCTATTATAGAGTTTAATAATGAAATAATTTCTAAAAATATCTAAAAAAGATTATAAATTCTACAGCTTATTGGAAACTTTTACTCTATTATAGAGTTTAATAATGAAATAATTTCTAAAATATCGAAAAAAGATTATAAATTTTACAGCTTATTGGAAACTTTTACTCTATTATAGAGTTTAATAATGAAATAATTTCTAAAATATCGAAAAAAGATTATAAATTCTACAGCTTATTGGAAACTTTTACTCTATTATAGAGTTTAATATTGAAATAATTTCTAAAATATAGAGTTTAATATTGAAATAATTTCTAAAAATATCGAAAAAAGATTATAAATTCTACAGCTTATTGGAAACTTTTACTCTATTATAGAGTTTAATATTGAAATAATTTCTAAAAATATCGAAAAAGATTATAAATTCTACAGCTTATTGGAAACTTTTACTCTATTATAGAGTTTAATATTGAAATAATTTCTAAAAATATCGAAAAAAGATTATAAATTCTACAGCTTATTGGAAACTTTTACTCTATTATAGAGTTTAATATTGAAATAATTTCTAAAAATATCGAAAAAAGATTATAAATTCTACAGCTTATTGGAAACTTTTACTCTATTATAGAGTTTAATATTGAAATAATTTCTAAAAATATCGAAAAAAGATTATAAATTCTACAGCTTATTGGAAACTTTTACTCTATTATAGAGTTTAATATTGAAATAATTTCTAAAAATATCGAAAAAATATTATAAATTCTACAGCTTATTGGAAACTTTTACTCTATTATAGAGTTTAATATTGAAATAATTTCTAAAATATCGAAAAAAGATTATAAATTCTACAGCTTATTGGAAACTTTTACTCTATTATAGAGTTTAATATTGAAATAATTTCTAAAATATCGAAAAAAGATTATAAATTCTACAGCTTATTGGAAACTTTTACTCTATTATAGAGTTTAATATTGAAATAATTTCTAAAATATCGAAAAAAGATTATAAATTCTACAGCTTATTGGAAACTTTTACTCTATTATAGAGTTTAATATTGAAATAATTTCTAAAATATCGAAAAAAGATTATAAATTCTACAGCTTATTGGAAACTTTTACTCTATTATAGAGTTTAATATTGAAATAATTTCTAAAATATCGAAAAAAGATTATAAATTTTACAGCTTATTGGAAACTTTTACTCTATTATAGAGTTTAATATTGAAATAATTTCTAAAATATAGAGTTTAATATTGAAATAATTTCTAAAAATATCGAAAAAAGATTATAAATTCTACAGCTTATTGGAAACTTTTACTCTATTATAGAGTTTAATATTGAAATAATTTCTAAAAATATCTAAAAAAGATTATAAATTCTACAGCTTATTGGAAACTTTTACTCTATTATAGAGTTTAATATTGAAATAATTTCTAAAAATATCGAAAAAAGATTATAAATTCTACAGCTTATTGGAAACTTTTACTCTATTATAGAGTTTAATATTGAAATAATTTCTAAAAATATCTAAAAAAAGATTATAAATTCTACAGCTTATTGGAAACTTTTACTCTATTATAGAGTTTAATAATGAAATAATTTCTAAAAATATCGAAAAAAGATTATAAATTCTACAGCTTATTGGAAACTTTTACTCTATTATAGAGTTTAATATTGAAATAATTTCTAAAAATATCGAAAAAAAGATTATAAATTCTACAGCTTATTGGAAACTTTTACTCTATTATAGAGTTTAATATTGAAATAATTTCTAAAAATATCGAAAAAGATTATAAATTCTACAGCTTATTGGAAACTTTTACTCTATTATAGAGTTTAATATTGAAATAATTTCTAAAATATCGAAAAAAGATTATAAATTCTACAGCTTATTGGAAACTTTTACTCTATTATAGAGTTTAATATTGAAATAATTTCTAAAATATCGAAAAAAGATTATAAATTTTACAGCTTATTGGAAACTTTTACTCTATTATAGAGTTTAATAATGAAATAATTTCTAAAATATCGAAAAAAGATTATAAATTCTACAGCTTATTGGAAACTTTTACTCTATTATAGAGTTTAATATTGAAATAATTTCTAAAATATAGAGTTTAATATTGAAATAATTTCAAAAAATATCGAAAAAAGATTATAAATTCTACAGCTTATTGGAAACTTTTACTCTATTATAGAGTTTAATATTGAAATAATTTCTAAAAATATCGAAAAAAGATTATAAATTCTACAGCTTATTGGAAACTTTTACTCTATTATAGAGTTTAATATTGAAATAATTTCTAAAAATATCGAAAAAAGATTATAAATTCTACAGCTTATTGGAAACTTTTACTCTATTATAGAGTTTAATATTGAAATAATTTCTAAAAATATCGAAAAAAAGATTATAAATTCTACAGCTTATTGGAAACTTTTACTCTATTATAGAGTTTAATATTGAAATAATTTCTAAAAATATCGAAAAAAGATTATAAATTCTACAGCTTATTGGAAACTTTTACTCTATTATAGAGTTTAATATTGAAATAATTTCTAAAAATATCTAAAAAAAGATTATAAATTCTACAGCTTATTGGAAACTTTTACTCTATTATAGAGTTTAATATTGAAATAATTTCTAAAAATATCGAAAAAAGATTATAAATTCTACAGCTTATTGGAAACTTTTACTCTATTATAGAGTTTAATATTGAAATAATTTCTAAAAATATCGAAAAAAGATTATAAATTCTACAGCTTATTGGAAACTTTTACTCTATTATAGAGTTTAATATTGAAATAATTTCTAAAAATATCGAAAAAATATTATAAATTCTACAGCTTATTGGAAACTTTTACTCTATTATAGAGTTTAATATTGAAATAATTTCTAAAATATCGAAAAAAGATTATAAATTCTACAGCTTATTGGAAACTTTTACTCTATTATAGAGTTTAATAATGAAATAATTTCTAAAATATCGAAAAAAGATTATAAATTCTACAGCTTATTGGAAACTTTTACTCTATTATAGAGTTTAATATTGAAATAATTTCTAAAATATAGAGTTTAATATTGAAATAATTTCAAAAAATATCGAAAAAAGATTATAAATTCTACAGCTTATTGGAAACTTTTACTCTATTATAGAGTTTAATATTGAAATAATTTCTAAAAAATAAAAATATCGAAAAAAGATTATAAATTCTACAGCTTATTGGAAACTTTTACTCTATTATAGAGTTTAATATTGAAATAATTTCTAAAAATATAAAAATAAAAAAAGATTATAAATTCTACAGCTTATTGGAAACTTTTACTCTATTATAGAGTTTAATATTGAAATAATTTCTAAAAATATCGAAAAAGATTATAAATTCTACAGCTTATTGGAAACTTTTACTCTATTATAGAGTTTAATATTGAAATAATTTCTAAAAATATCGAAAAAAGATTATAAATTCTACAGCTTATTGGAAACTTTTACTCTATTATAGAGTTTAATATTGAAATAATTTCTAAAAATATCTAAAAAAAAAAAGATTATAAATTCTACAGCTTATTGGAAACTTTTACTCTATTATAGAGTTTAATATTGAAATAATTTCTAAAAATATCGAAAAAAGATTATAAATTCTACAGCTTATTGGAAACTTTTACTCTATTATAGAGTTTAATATTGAAATAATTTCTAAAAATATCGAAAAAAGATTATAAATTCTACAGCTTATTGGAAACTTTTACTCTATTATAGAGTTTAATATTGAAATAATTTCTAAAAATATCGAAAAAATATTATAAATTCTACAGCTTATTGGAAACTTTTACTCTATTATAGAGTTTAATATTGAAATAATTTCTAAAATATCGAAAAAAGATTATAAATTCTACAGCTTATTGGAAACTTTTACTCTATTATAGAGTTTAATATTGAAATAATTTCTAAAATATCGAAAAAAGATTATAAATTTTACAGCTTATTGGAAACTTTTACTCTATTATAGAGTTTAATAATGAAATAATTTCTAAAATATCGAAAAAAGATTATAAATTCTACAGCTTATTGGAAACTTTTACTCTATTATAGAGTTTAATATTGAAATAATTTCTAAAATATAGAGTTTAATATTGAAATAATTTCTAAAAATATCTAAAAAAAAAAGATTATAAATTCTACAGCTTATTGGAAACTTTTACTCTATTATAGAGTTTAATATTGAAATAATTTCTAAAATATAGAGTTTAATATTGAAATAATTTCTAAAAATATCGAAAAAAGATTATAAATTCTACAGCTTATTGGAAACTTTTACTCTATTATAGAGTTTAATAATGAAATAATTTCTAAAATATCGAAAAAAGATTATAAATTCTACAGCTTATTGGAAACTTTTACTCTATTATAGAGTTTAATATTGAAATAATTTCTAAAAATATCGAAAAAAGATTATAAATTCTACAGCTTATTGGAAACTTTTACTCTATTATAGAGTTTAATATTGAAATAATTTCTAAAAATATCGAAAAAATATTATAAATTCTACAGCTTATTGGAAACTTTTACTCTATTATAGAGTTTAATATTGAAATAATTTCTAAAATATCGAAAAAAGATTATAAATTCTACAGCTTATTGGAAACTTTTACTCTATTATAGAGTTTAATATTGAAATAATTTCTAAAATATCGAAAAAAGATTATAAATTCTACAGCTTATTGGAAACTTTTACTCTATTATAGAGTTTAATAATGAAATAATTTCTAAAATATCGAAAAAGATTATAAATTTTACAGCTTATTGGAAACTTTTACTCTATTATAGAGTTTAATAATGAAATAATTTCTAAAATATCGAAAAAAGATTATAAATTCTACAGCTTATTGGAAACTTTTACTCTATTATAGAGTTTAATATTGAAATAATTTCTAAAAATATCGAAAAAAGATTATAAATTCTACAGCTTATTGGAAACTTTTACTCTATTATAGAGTTTAATATTGAAATAATTTCTAAAAATATCGAAAAAGATTATAAATTCTACAGCTTATTGGAAACTTTTACTCTATTATAGAGTTTAATATTGAAATAATTTCTAAAAATATCTAAAAAAGATTATAAATTCTACAGCTTATTGGAAACTTTTACTCTATTATAGAGTTTAATATTGAAATAATTTCTAAAAATATCGAAAAAAGATTATAAATTCTACAGCTTATTGGAAACTTTTACTCTATTATAGAGTTTAATATTGAAATAATTTCTAAAAATATCGAAATAATTTCTAAAAATAAAAAAGATTATAAATTCTACAGCTTATTGGAAACTTTTACTCTATTATAGAGTTTAATATTGAAATAATTTCTAAAAATATCGAAAAAAAGATTATAAATTCTACAGCTTATTGGAAACTTTTACTCTATTATAGAGTTTAATATTGAAATAATTTCTAAAAATATCTAAAAAAGATTATAAATTCTACAGCTTATTGGAAACTTTTACTCTATTATAGAGTTTAATATTGAAATAATTTCTAAAAATATCGAAAAAAGATTATAAATTCTACAGCTTATTGGAAACTTTTACTCTATTATAGAGTTTAATATTGAAATAATTTCTAAAAATATCGAAAAAAGATTATAAATTCTACAGCTTATTGGAAACTTTTACTCTATTATAGAGTTTAATATTGAAATAATTTCTAAAAATATCGAAAAAATATTATAAATTCTACAGCTTATTGGAAACTTTTACTCTATTATAGAGTTTAATATTGAAATAATTTCTAAAATATCGAAAAAAGATTATAAATTCTACAGCTTATTGGAAACTTTTACTCTATTATAGAGTTTAATATTGAAATAATTTCTAAAATATCGAAAAAAGATTATAAATTTTACAGCTTATTGGAAACTTTTACTCTATTATAGAGTTTAATAATGAAATAATTTCTAAAATATCGAAAAAAGATTATAAATTCTACAGCTTATTGGAAACTTTTACTCTATTATAGAGTTTAATATTGAAATAATTTCTAAAATATAGAGTTTAATATTGAAATAATTTCTAAAAATATCGAAAAAAGATTATAAATTCTACAGCTTATTGGAAACTTTTACTCTATTATAGAGTTTAATATTGAAATAATTTCTAAAATATAGAGTTTAATATTGAAATAATTTCTAAAAATATCGAAAAAAGATTATAAATTCTACAGCTTATTGGAAACTTTTACTCTATTATAGAGTTTAATAATGAAATAATTTCTAAAATATCGAAAAAAGATTATAAATTCTACAGCTTATTGGAAACTTTTACTCTATTATAGAGTTTAATATTGAAATAATTTCTAAAAATATCGAAAAAAGATTATAAATTCTACAGCTTATTGGAAACTTTTACTCTATTATAGAGTTTAATATTGAAATAATTTCTAAAAATATCGAAAAAATATTATAAATTCTACAGCTTATTGGAAACTTTTACTCTATTATAGAGTTTAATATTGAAATAATTTCTAAAATATCGAAAAAGATTATAAATTCTACAGCTTATTGGAAACTTTTACTCTATTATAGAGTTTAATATTGAAATAATTTCTAAAATATCGAAAAAAGATTATAAATTCTACAGCTTATTGGAAACTTTTACTCTATTATAGAGTTTAATAATGAATATAATTTCTAAAATATCGAAAAAAAGATTATAAATTTTACAGCTTATTGGAAACTTTTACTCTATTATAGAGTTTAATAATGAAATAATTTCTAAAATATCGAAAAAAGATTATAAATTCTACAGCTTATTGGAAACTTTTACTCTATTATAGAGTTTAATATTGAAATAATTTCTAAAATATAGAGTTTAATATTGAAATAATTTCTAAAAATATCGAAAAAAGATTATAAATTCTACAGCTTATTGGAAACTTTTACTCTATTATAGAGTTTAATATTGAAATAATTTCTAAAATATAGAGTTTAATATTGAAATAATTTCTAAAAATATCTAAAAAAGATTATAAATTCTACAGCTTATTGGAAACTTTTACTCTATTATAGAGTTTAATAATGAAATAATTTCTAAAAATATCGAAAAAAGATTATAAATTCTACAGCTTATTGGAAACTTTTACTCTATTATAGAGTTTAATATTGAAATAATTTCTAAAATATCGAAAAAAGATTATAAATTCTACAGCTTATTGGAAACTTTTACTCTATTATAGAGTTTAATATTGAAATAATTTCTAAAATATAGAGTTTAATATTGAAATAATTTCTAAAAATATCGAAAAAAGATTATAAATTCTACAGCTTATTGGAAACTTTTACTCTATTATAGAGTTTAATATTGAAATAATTTCTAAAAATATCTAAAAAAGATTATAAATTCTACAGCTTATTGGAAACTTTTACTCTATTATAGAGTTTAATAATGAAATAATTTCTAAAAATATCGAAAAAAGATTATAAATTCTACAGCTTATTGGAAACTTTTACTCTATTATAGAGTTTAATATTGAAATAATTTCTAAAAATATCGAAAAAAGATTATAAATTCTACAGCTTATTGGAAACTTTTACTCTATTATAAAGTTTAATATTGAAATAATTTCTAAAAATATCTAAAAAAGATTATAAATTCTACAGCTTATTGGAAACTTTTACTCTATTATAGAGTTTAATATTGAAATAATTTCTAAAAATATCGAAAAAAGATTATAAATTCTACAGCTTATTGGAAACTTTTACTCTATTATAGAGTTTAATATTGAAATAATTTCTAAAAATATCGAAAAAAGATTATAAATTCTACAGCTTATTGGAAACTTTTACTCTATTATAGAGTTTAATATTGAAATAATTTCTAAAAATATCGAAAAAAGATTATAAATTCTACAGCTTATTGGAAACTTTTACTCTATTATAGAGTTTAATATTGAAATAATTTCTAAAAATATCGAAAAAATATTATAAATTCTACAGCTTATTGGAAACTTTTACTCTATTATAGAGTTTAATATTGAAATAATTTCTAAAATATCGAAAAAAGATTATAAATTCTACAGCTTATTGGAAACTTTTACTCTATTATAGAGTTTAATATTGAAATAATTTCTAAAATATCGAAAAAAGATTATAAATTCTACAGCTTATTGGAAACTTTTACTCTATTATAGAGTTTAATATTGAAATAATTTCTAAAATATCGAAAAAAGATTATAAATTCTACAGCTTATTGGAAACTTTTACTCTATTATAGAGTTTAATATTGAAATAATTTCTAAAATATCGAAAAAAGATTATAAATTCTACAGCTTATTGGAAACTTTTACTCTATTATAGAGTTTAATATTGAAATAATTTCTAAAATATCGAAAAAAGATTATAAATTCTACAGCTTATTGGAAACTTTTACTCTATTATAGAGTTTAATATTGAAATAATTTCTAAAATATCGAAAAAGATTATAAATTCTACAGCTTATTGGAAACTTTTACTCTATTATAGAGTTTAATATTGAAATAATTTCTAAAATATCGAAAAAGATTATAAATTCTACAGCTTATTGGAAACTTTTACTCTATTATAGAGTTTAATATTGAAATAATTTCTAAAATATCGAAAAAGATTATAAATTCTACAGCTTATTGGAAACTTTTACTCTATTATAGAGTTTAATATTGAAATAATTTCTAAAATATCGAAAAAAGATTATAAATTCTACAGCTTATTGGAAACTTTTACTCTATTATAGAGTTTAATATTGAAATAATTTCTAAAAATATCTAAAAAAGATTATAAATTCTACAGCTTATTGGAAACTTTTACTCTATTATAGAGTTTAATATTGAAATAATTTCTAAAATATCGAAAAAAGATTATAAATTCTACAGCTTATTGGAAACTTTTACTCTATTATAGAGTTTAATATTGAAATAATTTCTAAAATATCGAAAAAAGATTATAAATTCTACAGCTTATTGGAAACTTTTACTCTATTATAGAGTTTAATATTGAAATAATTTCTAAAAATATCGAAAAAAGATTATAAATTCTACAGCTTATTGGAAACTTTTACTCTATTATAGAATTTAATATTGAAATAATTTCTAAAAATATCTAAAAAAGATTATAAATTCTACAGCTTATTGGAAACTTTTACTCTATTATAGAGTTTAATATTGAAATAATTTCTAAAAATATCGAAAAAAGATTATAAATTCTACAGCTTATTGGAAACTTTTACTCTATTATAGAGTTTAATATTGAAATAATTTCTAAAAATATCGAAAAAAGATTATAAATTCTACAGCTTATTGGAAACTTTTACTCTATTATAGAGTTTAATATTGAAATAATTTCTAAAAATATCGAAAAAAGATTATAAATTCTACAGCTTATTGGAAACTTTTACTCTATTATAGAATTTAATATTGAAATAATTTCTAAAAATATCTAAAAAAGATTATAAATTCTACAGCTTATTGGAAACTTTTACTCTAGAAAAATTTGTTACAGAAACTAATAAATGCATAAATGAAGTGAATCCGGATATAGTAATCAACACAGATCAGTCCGGCTTTGCTTTGGAAATGCATTGGTCAAGAACTCTGGAGATAGAAGGCAAAAAAAATGTTGAAGGTCTTGCTCAAAGTGTTTCTGCAACAACGCATTCATACACGATTTGTCCTATTGTTTCTATGTCGGTGAACTGTTCTCACCTCTATTGATTGTAATTGGTGAGCGTAGCGGGGAATTTCCAAAAAAAGGGATCTTACAGGCAAATGATTGGTTTAATCTTTAAGTAAATAAAATTTTAGACAGCAAATATTGTACCAATTCCTGGTCGTTCTCATATTATGACAAAATCTATTGCTGAACAATTTTGTAGAGAAATTTTACTTAAAAATATTAATGGAAGGAAAACTGTTTTGTTGGTTGATGCTTGGCCAAGTTGGAAAAATTCATTAAAAGCTGCTGGTGTGGGTACAAATGTAATAGTAAGAGAAATTCCGGCTGGTTGTACCGGGCTCGTTCAACCATGTGATTTGTACTTATTTAGGTTTTTATTAATTTACTTATAGACAAAATCTAATTATAGAACATGGAAAGAAATGGTTAGGCGGTTTTCTGACAGAGTAGTGTTAGATGATATTCAAATTAACTTACATACTCGTGACCAAATAGTTAAACTACAAAGTTTAATTCACTATCAACTATCAGCAAAAAAATTCAAAACATTTTTAAAATATTCCTGGTTCAAAGGTGGCTACTTGAAAGAGGAACAAAATGAATTTTCAGATTTTCCTCATCCAGTAAAACATTGTTTCCCAACAAAACAACCTATGTGTTGTCAAACCCCTAATTGTAGTGATGCTAGTTTGATTCGATGTGCTCATTGCGAGTTATACCTTTGTTTTCATTGTTTTTATGAGAATTATCATATTTGTGGTTAAAAATTAAATAATTATATTTAATAAAAAAATTTAAAATAATAAAAAATGATAAAAAGTTAAAATTATGATAAAATAAATTATTTTCCCCATAAAGGAGTCGAACCTGGTGAAAAAAGTCCTAGTCGGTAGCACTACCACTCCACCACAGTTGAACATATTTTTAATTGAAATTAAATTGTTTATATGTGTAAAAGGAAACTTTGGGGCTTATATCTTGGTCCCTGGTACCCCGCAGCGGAAATGGTAAAAATTTTACAATAAAACTAGGGTATAATCTATCTACCTGCAAAGTTTCATCCCGAAGTCCCACGGACACCTGGGATACTCTCCTTTGTTAATGAAATTCAACCTATACTTTCAAAGAAAGTTATTTGTTTTTAAAAATATGAGTTTAGTGACGAAAAGTTCAGTGACGGATGGTTTAGTGACGAAAGGTTCAGTAACGAAAGGTTTTGACGAAAGGTTCGGTGACGAATGGTTTAGTGACGAAAGGTTAGGGAACCAACCGCGAGATTTAGATCTTTATGCGCCGCTTCAGTGCAAACCAGTTAAACGCTAACCAATTAATTAAATATGAATACTATAGTATTTAAACCTTTACTTTAATTGTTCTATTTACCAATTCTTAATTTGTTCGAATGCCGTCTATTTTGGTCGTTATTTTGATAATCGTTTCCTGCTTTATACCTTTGTCGGTGCAATGTTTCAAAAGGAAAAAGGGCAAGAAGGACTCTGCAGCAGCGAAAAAACATGAAGTAAAGAAGAAGAGCTCAAAAGGGAATAAGATGCCACCAAAATTAGACGAAGAAGGAAACAACAAGCCCTATCGTGAAGAAAGAAGGAAAACAGATACGCCTAAAGTTAGTTTTGATTCTTTATGTTAATTTTAATTATCCTATTCAGAAGGAAAGAAAATCTAAGTCGCCAGTCCAGAGGAACAAAAAGTATCTTTTCCAGCTACTTGTTCCAGTCACAACTTACGTGCTCTCACCATGCGGAAAGCGGAAAAGGAAGAACGATTCAAAGAAGGAAAAGGAAGTGAAGACGGCTATTGATATTTTACCACACCAATTGCACTTTGATAAAGGTCATGCCAGGAAAGCATATTTGGACAAGTTCAAGACTGCAAAGGGTGTCATTAGTCCAAAGAATAAAACAGCAATTAGTTTACGTCATGCTCATGTTCCTGCGGCGAAGGTATCCATCCTCTGACACTAATGGAGTTCAGTTGGCAGTGGGAGAAGCAGTTGGGGAGTTCAAACTGACAGGTCGACTTGGAGCAGGTTTTTTTACAAAGCAAATAACCTTTAATCTTATTTGGCTTAAGGAGGTTGTGGTGTCGTTTACAAAGTGATCTCAAAAGAAGGATTGTATTATGCAATGAAAGTTGAGCGAACCAATGTAGACAAATCGGAACAACTCCTTCCATTAGAGGCTCATATCCTTAAACGGTTACAGTTTTCTTCATATGCTGCTCCTTTTGTTCAATATGGAGCTTGTCAAGGTAGATTATATTATTTATCGGAGCTTATTTTTAATTTATAGCGAGGGAAGGTCCATTTCGTGTTCTTATAATGGGACTTCTTGGCCCTTCTCTGAGTGAGTTATTAAAACATCAACGACCCGAAAGGCGATTCTCAATTTGTACTGTACTGAAGATCGGAATTCAAGCACTACGGGTATGAAATAAATATTTTTCCTAAAAATCTGATTATAGGCCGTTGCATTCATACACTATATTTATTTTGTGCATCGTGATGTAAAGCCAAGTAATTTTGCTGTTGGTGAAATCAACCATCGGAGGATTTATCTCTTCGATTTTGGCCTTTCGCGATCAATAAAAACGAGAGGAGAACAGAATATGCGCAAACCAAGGACAGACGTTCTTTTTCGCGGTACTCAAGCTTATTGCAGTTTAAATGGTTAATTTAAATGGTTTATTTTAAAAATAAATTTCTTTGTTTTTTTAGCACATAAGAGGATGGAACATGGAAGGCACGACGATTTATGGTGAAAACTATCCTTTTATTAATTAAAATTTTTGAATAAAATCATAGGTCGATTATCTACATGCTAGTTGAGTTTTCTACAGGATCTCTTCCGTGGCAGGGAAAATCTCGAATTATTACAAGGTTATTTAAATTCAAACTGATGGATTTTCAATATATGTTTGTAAGTTGTTAGAGAATATAATCTTAAAAGATTTTTTGTTTTTAAAGGGTTGCCCTATTGCGTTCAATTCAATTTTGAATTATTTACGAAGATTGGACTATTATAAACGGCCTGATTATATTGGAATTGAACGAGCGTTTTTTCAAATGTTGGAAGCTCGAAAATTAAAATGGAATACACCCTTAGATTGGGAAGGGGTAAGAGAAAAAGAAATTAAAAGGTTTTAAATTAATTTTTGCCAAATTTAGTTAGAACGGCCTAAAGTTATGGGAGTTAGTGTACCACAAACAACTTCGGATAAATCTTACGATTAATGCCTATATATATATATATTTATTTATTTGTCCTCGTCTTCATGTCATTATTTAACAATTTATGTTGTAAATTTTTGTTTTTAATTATTAACTTGTGTGGATAAAGATTTGTGTTTTTGACCCTTCACACAAGTTCCTCTAGATTTTAGAACCCTCCTTTATTAACCAATTGTTAACTTAATAATTAAAGCAAAAAGTTATCTTTTATCGTACAAATGTTTTATTTGTTCTCAACTGGCCAAATACTGAACTGACCAAATTAGTGTCTAGCTAAAAAAATTTTTTTGTGATGACTTGTTTTCTAAATTGTTGTAGGATCTTTACTTGTTGTACTTAAATTTATTTTTCCTTAATATACATATTAACAAATAATACATTTTTAGTTATAATTAGAAAAATCAGTCTTTGATTAATTTTTAAAAAATAAAAATGAGCGGAAATTGGGGTTTGTTATTTACTTTGTTTAAAAAAAAATTTGTGTTATATAGATGATGATGATTATGATACGGAAGCACAACTTTCTTTTCAAGCAACTGAAAAAATTGCAGATCTTGGTCTTGATGTGAACAAACAACAAAAGGCCAGCAATTCGTCAGCATATTCAGAAGCTCGAACAAAAACTAATTTAAAAGGAAAATCAAAGGTTTTAAAGTTTATTTTATTTTTTGAAGACATACTTTTGGTTTAAAAATAAAATGTTCTTCTAGACTTCGTCTTCCAATGATGTTGAGTTGTCGGAGATTGAAAAGCGAGAGGCTCAGTTGCGTGCTGATGCTGCTGCTGGAATGGATTTGTTTGGTAATTATTTTTTGTTTACCCTAACAATAAGTTGAAGATAATATTTAATAATAAACATTTTTCTGATTTAGAATAATAAATTTTGAGTAATTTTTAATTTAAAGGCATAACTAGTGATCACAAGGAGAGATCCTTCAAGGATTTGGAAACTAAAGCTGATTTTTTGGCTCATGCAGAGAAATTAGGCGAAGAAATTACAGAGAGACGAGATGATAAGCAGTATTTAACTTTTGTCAATTCTCTGATTGAAAAAATGATTGGGCCAAGTATTTTTTTAAATATTTTATTTTAATAATTAATTTATTTTTTTTAGTGACTAAACTTCAACTTGAAATTGTCAGAAGTACTGTTCAGGTATTCATTTATTTTTAGGGTTAAAAATATGTAGGTTTATTGGCCAAATAATTATTCTTTAAAAGCACTTCCATCGTCAATAATTTAAAAGAAAAAATAATTTTAAAAAAAGTTAAAGAGTTTATTGAGTATTTAATTTTAGAAAAACATTGATGTTCATTTGAAACGTGAAGAAGAGCAGCAAAAGAAAAAATTGGAACCACAAAAGCAAAAGATTGTTAAAAAGGAAAAAGATAAGCAAATGCATGAAGATCTTTTGGAAGATGAATATGATGATTATGATGAAAAATTTCATTGATTTGAATTGAAAATGTTATAAATTTAAATATTATAAATTGCTCATTTTTGTGTGCAGTCCTAAGAAAAGAAATTTGTTTAATAAATTCTTTAGGACTGTCCAATAATTTTGTTTTTCTTTGAAAATAAAAAAAGATATAAATATATACATTTAAGCATTCTTTTGGTCAAATGGTTCACTCTTTATTTATTAAATAACTTTTGATTGTTTTGATGTTGGTGGTTTTGCTATAAATATTCTAATAATTTTTTTACCTCAATTCTTGTTAAAATATTTCCTTTTTCTTTTTAGATGATTTTGAATCTTCTTTGAATATATTTTGTTTGGTTATATTCAAATAGCTTTTTATTGGAGTTTTTTCTCTCTCTAAAACAACCAGTAAAGATGTCATCTGGTTCATCTTCAAGTAGCCGTTCACCCCCGCAAGAAGTACAAGGAAATCAGACAAACCGTGGAATTAAACGATCTAGACGTCAAAATGTGGATTATGGAGTTCGAAGTTTGGCAAGACTTAATACGAGGGAGAACGCGTAAGTGAAGGTTTTTGATGTGTCTTTAACATTGAATAATTAACGGTTTGATATTTTAAATTATATTTGGGGGGTATTTTGTGATATTAGGTATTTGCATGGAAGGGCAAGGGTTTTAAAAAACAATTAGGATAACTTTCTTTTTTTAAATATTTAGACTTGATGTTTATCGATGGGAGGAAGATGATCTTTGTTAGTTTAAATTATTGAGTCTTTAAATTAAATTTAAATTTTAAGCTCTTCGTTCAGCTGCACTACAAGCAAGACTTCCTTATGATAAAATGACCTTACGTGAATTAGAATTGTTCCCAGAAATGGCTCGTTCTCAACACAGTGTTTCCCTTTTTCTGTACATTAGAAATAAAACGGTTATTTTTTTCTTTTATTGATAATAATTTTAATCCAATAGTTGGTCCAATGGCAATTAAACCAACTTGTTGAACTTACTTTCTGTTCTATTCAAAAGGAGTTGCCAGAACCATTTAATAGTAATATTTCCTTTTAAATAAGTTAATTATTGATGTTGGGATTTGAGTATTTGTCCAGTTAGTTCATTCGGTCTTTTTAATGAGTACACGGGTTAACCAATAAGAATTCTTTTTTTTAGTTGGGATTTATTTTGACTTGAATTTAATTAATGAATTTCAATCATCAATAGTTTAATTGTTCTTCCACAAATTTATTAAAATTAAACTTTTAATAATTTAAGGTGATGTTGAATTAGTTAAAAGTATTCATATTTATTTGGAACGTTATGGTTATATTAATTATGGGTTATTTACTACTATAACAAGTTTATTTAAATAAAAAAACATTTTTTTTTAATTAATTTATTCTTTAAGCCAGAAAATTAGATAAAGATTTGACAGTTGTAGTTGTTGGAGCTGGTGTTTCAGGATTAGCTGCTGCTCGTCAATTGAAATTTTTTTGGTTTTAATGTTATTGTATTGGAAGCTAGAGTAAACAAAATAATTTTATTTTTATTTAATTATTTATTTTAAAGCTCAGAATTGGTGGTCGTGTTTATACAATTAGTGGAAATACAGATCTTTCACCTGCTGACATGGGTGGAATGATTATTAAAGGAATAGGTTAATTTATAAAAGAGTTTTTTAACCTTTTTTCTATTTAAAATTTAGTTGGAAATCCATTAATTACTCTTATCCATCAGAACCATCAAAACCCCTGTAATATTGTAAAAATGAATCAAAAATGCCAAATTTATGATTCTAATGTAAATTTAAAGATTTTTTTCTTTTTAAATAAAAATAAATTTAGGGAAAATTAATTGATCCAAGAAAGGATGAAATGATCAAAAATTCATTTAATCAAATTCTAAATACAATTTCTTATATTGTTGATGGAATGGGAATAACAAGAATTGATGGAGGAAATTCAAATAAAATTAAAAATAATTCAAATAAAAAAGGAGGCCGAAAATTAAGCTTAGGAGATGGTTTTCAACTTATTTTAAAGTTTATTTATTTTAAAAGAAAAAAAAAAAAATATTTTTTTATTTTTAGTCAACATGAACTTAGAGTAAAAACAAGACTAATGAAATATTGGAAAAAATATGAACAACTTTGTTTTAAATTAAAAGATGCTTGTGAAAAGGTTTATTTTTTATTTAATTGTAAAACTTGGTTATTTTTATTTAATTAAAAGACTTTTATTTAATGAATTTTTTAAGCCAAAAATTGGAGAATATTTAACCAAAGAGTTCCTTAACTTTTTTTTTTAAAAACTTTTGTTTTAGATGAAATCTTGTCGTGATGCAATTGATGGTTGTTTAGATTTTTTCCACTCAAATGGAGTTTCCTCAGACAATGCAAATTTATCTTTGGATGTTTTATTTTTTAATCTTTAAATATTTTTTAAATTCTTTTTTTCAGTTAAACTTTAATGGACAAATTTCTGAAGAATTACTTAATCGTAAAATGTCCCTTAGAAGTATGCGTCGATATTTACAAATGGCTGTTCAAGTAAGTAAAAGAGAGAGAGAAAAAAAAGGTTTAATTTATTTAATTGTAAGAATATTAATTAAATAGGAGGGTTTCTTTTAAATAAATAATTGTGTCTATTTTTTAATATATTTTCAAAGAAAATCTTTTTTAAGGCTCACGAAGATGCTGCTAAAGAACGACGAGAAATTGAAGAAATACTGAATGAATATAAAAATATAGCTCCAAGGTTTTTAATTAATTAAAATTAGGGAGAAAAAGGGGGGAATATTTCCCTTATATTTATTTAATTATTTAAAGCCAAGTTTATATGAACACCTATGACAAACGTATCCTTGATTTTCATATTGCAAACCTGGAATATTGCATTGGGGCACCCCTTAGAACTGTTGCATTAACGGATTGGGATCAAAATAGGCCTTTTGATTTTTCTGAATCACAAATGACAGGTAATTTTTTTTTAATTAAAAAAAGGGTCGGTTTATCCCCATTCTGTGTAATATTTAAGTAAAAGAAAAAACAAAGCATATTAATATATTTATTTTAATTAAAAATATTTTAAAATTAATATAAATAAATTACACGTTTTGTTGAGTTTAAATACTGACTGATTGTTAGGAAAGAAATATTTTTTAAATAAATAAGAAAATAAATTACAATCAACTTTTATTTAAAAAAGATTAAATAAACCTTTATTTATTTTAATAAAAGTTGAATGTAATCTTTTAAAAAATAATATGAGTATTAATTAAAAGATAAAAATGAGATGAATATTAACAATAAAAGGGCACTTTATGATTAACTAAAAAATACCATGTTTTAAACAAAATCACTTTGTGTATGTGAAATCTGTGCATATTCATCATTAGAAGAATCATTTTGTAGTTGTTGAGGAGACAAAAATCTTTTTAATTTATCCCAAAAATAAGGATCATTTAATCTAGTAAAGCCTTGTTTTCTAATCATTTTTCCTAAATTTGTTGGTATTGAATCTATAACTTGATTATTCATTTCTTTACTCTAAAAAGAGAATTTAAAAAAGAAAATTCTTTTTCTTCTTACAAAAATTATAAAAATTTTATTTCCCTCCGGATCTTTAAATAATTGAATTCCTGTGCTTAATTGAGGACTTGTTTCATATTCTTGAATAAAATCAGGAGATAAATATAAAATTAATAATCTACTCTCTTCAATTGATTTATTTAATTTATTGCTAATATAGACACGTTCAGAAGTGTAATGTCTACATTTTTGTAAAAGACAAATTCTATAGCCATATACTTTTAATCCTCTAAAAATTAAATTTTGATTAAATTTAATTGTTCTTTTACCTATATAAATTATTAATTATTATTTCATCATTCTTTGAATAACAAATAAAAATATCAAAATCTGTTCTTTCTAAAGAAGAAGAAGAAGAAGAAGAACAATTTCTTCCTTCATTTAAAAGTCTGTTTATTTCATCATGGCTAATTGAAGGAATACTAAAAAAGAAAGGAATTTAATTTGGCTCTACTTGAGGACATGCGTCCCATAAAAGTATATGCGTCCGAAAAAAGTATATGAGTCCTAAAAAAGAATAAGAGTCCCATAAAAGAATAAACGTCCCAAAAATAGTATAAGCGTCCCATAAAAATATATGCGTCCCAAAAATAGTATAAGCGTCCCAAAAATAAATAGAAAATTATTAAGTTTTATATATGAGAATTAAATGTCTATATTTTTTCAAAAGTTGGTCAAATATGGGGGAATCCTGACTTAAAGAATATTTGGGGTTAAATTATGCTAATAATAAATTTAAAATTATTGTTTAGACAACGGGAAATATAATAAAACAGTGTATTTGGTCAGATTGAGGTCCACTACTATTTTACAAAAATAAAAAGGAATTAACCCGTATGAATGCTAAACAGTTTTTTATCTTTAGCTCGTTAGCTCTTGAGCAATATAATAAACATTTAAAATTCTGATATACAAAATTTAATAATTTTCTATTTATTTTTGGGACGCATATATTTTGATGGGACGCTTATACTATTTTTGGGACGCGTATTCTTTTTTAGGACGCATATACTACTTTTGGGACTCTTATTCTTTTTTAGGACTCATATACTTTTTTCGGACGCATATACTTTTATGGGACGCATGTCCTCAAGTAGAGCCTTTAATTTTTGTTTGTTTTTTCTTGCCTTGGACTTGTAACTAATAATCTTCTTCTATCAGTTAATGTCATATTTTCTGAAGAAGAAGAATCTGAGCTTTGATTGTTTTTTAAACAATTAATTTCTTCTATTTGATTATTATTAAGTTTTTGTACGTCATTAAATGATTTTGGTTTAGCAAAAATAACAAACAATATAAATAAAATAATAAAAATTAAAAGTAATGAAAATAATAAAATTAAAAAAATATCATCATAATTGGCAAATAATAATCCTCTTTTTGATTGTTCAATACATATTGAACTAAAATATATTTTTTAAAAAATTATTTATATTCTTAAAACCTATTTTCTTGACTAATAAATTCCATCATTGACATAACAAATAAATCATCATTAATGTTTGGAAAATAATTTGAAAATATTGTTGTATCATTAAGCTCTTTTGCTCTCGTTACATTCTCTACACATTGAATTTTATCTGCATCTCTAACTTTTTCTTTATTTTGGGATATCCACCATTGAGTTAAAAAACGTCTATTTGAAGAACAATCACATCTAAACAAATTGCCTGACAGATAAATTCTTTGTAATTTTTTATTATTTTTTATAAATTCTGGTAATTCTTCTATTCTATTTTCTTGTAAAATTATTTCTTCTAAATTAGGTGCTATAGATTCTAATAATTTATTTATTTTAATTATGTTGTTATTTGCCAAATTTAATAAACGAAGATTTGGCATTGAAGTGAATTCATCTCCATTTATTTGTTTTAAATTATTTCCGGAAAGATGAAGAGACTAAAAAATGTTTTTTTTAATTTTAATTAAATAAATATTTAATTAATTATTTTATTTTTAAGTAAAAGAAGGCTTAAGCTCTATAATTGAACGATTGGCCGAAACCTTAGATATTCGACTAAACAGTACAGTTAAAAATATAAAATATAACGAAGAAGGTATTTAAATAAAAAAAAAGAAATATTTTCTTTTAATATAAAAGGTGTTACTGTTAGTTATTCAACAAAATGTAAAAATTCAAATAATAATAATAGTGTTGGTGAAGGTAGAACAATTGAGAACAAAATAAATACAATTAAGGTATAAAATAATTAAATAATACCGTATTTATTCGATTAATTGCCCTCCCTCTATTAGTTACCCTCCTCGATTAATTACCCCATCCAGTGATAGGTCGAAATAATAATTACCCAGAGTAATTAATCGAATAAATACGGTATTTGGAAATTAATTGTTTAAAATAAAAGAATTAATTAATTAAAGGCAGATGCTGTCCTTTGCACAATACCTTTGGGTGTACTTAAGAAAACACTTATAACGGATAACACAATGTCAGATTTAAGTGCTATTCGATTTGATCCACAATTACCTAATTGGAAAATTGAAGCAATTGCTAGATTAGGCTTTGGGTCACTTAATAAGGTTATTTAAATATTAATTAAATAATTATTTTAAGTTGACTCTTTTCTTTGAAAAAACATTTTGGGACACTTCAAAGTCTTCTTTTGGTCGTTTAAATGATACAACGTTTTTTTTTTAATTTGATTCAATTTTATTTATTTTTAGTGGCTCTCGTGGTGAACTTTTTCTCTTTTATTCAAATGGGGATTTGCCTGTTTTGGTTGGTCTATTTGCAGGGGAAGCAGCTTCAATTACAGGGCAATTAGAGGAAAGAATAATTGTTCAAAAAGCAATGGATATTTTAAATAAAATTTTTGGAAATAATTGTCCAACAGAGGTAGGGAAAAGAAGAAGAAAATATTTATAAAGAGAATAATATTAAAATAAAATTGTTTAATGAAGAGGAATTTGTAGTAAATTTAATAAATAAAATGTTTTAAAAGGTTTCCCCCCTTTATATTAAAATTTTCTTTTGTTTTATAGCCAAAGAATTATGCATTGACTAAATGGCATTTAGACCCTTTTGCTTGTGGGTGTTATAGTTATATGAAAAATGGTTCATTACGTAAGATTTAAAATTAAATTAATTAAATTTAATTTTAGAAGAAGATTATGATAAATTAGCAGAGCCTTTATATCTAGATGATAAAAAACAATTTTCAAGGGTTTTCTTTGCTGGAGAACATACAAATAAACAATATTCATCTTCAATACATGGAGCATTCCTTTCAGGACTTAGAGAGGCTGGAAGGATTTCAGAGTAAGAAATTAATTAAAAAGAAAAAAATTTTAAAAATTAATTTAAAGTATATTTATTGGGCCTTTATCTCCACTTGGGGATGACAAAAACAACCAAGATATTATTAATGAAAATAATAATGAAAATGAATGTTTTGTTAATGATAATGATAATCAAGAATTATTAACATTTGAAGAAGAAAATCAAAAAGAAAAAGATTTTTTAGAAAATAATAAACCTGGAACAAGCAGAAATTTGTCAGTAAAACGGGCAAAGAGAGGGTTTATTTAATTTTAAAAAAATAAATATTATTTATTTATTTTTAAGAGATTAACAAAGAAAATGAATGAATTTTAAATTAAAAGAAGAAAAAGATTTAATTTTTTTAACATTTATTTATTAAAAAAACCATTCTTTTTACCTTTAAATTATTAATTGTATTAAAAGCAAAAGGTTCAATTAATTGAATATTAGATGAATTAATATGTAATTCTAAAAGTCTTCCCATTCCAAAAAATTCTGATTTTTTCAGAACAGAAATATTTAAATTAGATAATAAAATATGTGTTGATTGCATTGGTAATTCTCTATTAAAATTAGAATTAAATTTAAAAATTATTATTTCCTTACTGTAAATCTAATTCATTATTTTTCTTTCCATTACATTGGATAATATTTTTACTAAAATTTAAATTTCGAAAACAATCACAAGCTTTTGGACATATTGATTTACAATCACAACTTGATAATTGACAACAAGGACAATTAGGTTCACAAATTAAATTATAAGAACAAAGGAAATCAGAAAACTAAAAAAGAATTAAATTAATTAAAATTAAATTAATTACTAGGGACCGATAAAATCAACTTTTGCGGATTCGGATTTAGGATTCCGGATTTTGGTAGGAAGGTCGGACTGGATCCGGTCAGATCCGGGCGGCATAATCTGGCCCTGAATTAATCCGGAAATTGTAAAAAATTCGGATCCGGAAAAATCCGGCCGGATCCGGTCCGGCGCCGGTCTCTATTAATTACCTTTATTTCTTTTAAATATTTAATTTGTCCATTTAATGGAAGTAAACATTTTACTTCATTAATGTCTTTAACCCCTCCATTTCCTTCTTTATTCCTAGCATTTAATAACCATTCCATTTCACAATTACAAATTAAAGGATTTTCTAAAAATAATTTCTTTTTAATTTCAAGTTTATTTATTTTTTGTTAAAAACTTACCAGAAATTAACATTTGGCCAAATGGACTATTAGCCATTACAGTTAGTTCAAATAATTCTTTTGGAATTATTTGTAATTTATTTAAACTTAAATCTAACTAAAAATTAAATTTTAAATAATTTTAATTTTAAATTTAAATTAAATAAAAAACCATTTTTAATTGTGACATTCCTTGAGTACTATTTATTGAAATATAAGACAATAAATTTTCGCTTAAATTTAATTCTTCTAAATTTAAAGGAAATAAATCAGAAATAAAATGAGTTATTCTATTTGAATGTAAATTTAATTTTTTTAATTTTCTTTCATTAAATCCAACATTTGAAATAATAATTCTTTTAATTTTATTATTATTAATAAAAAGTTCAAATAAATCATTAGGGAAATTAGACCATTCCAACTTTAAAAAATTAAATTAAATTAAATAAAAATAAACTTCTTCTAAAGCATTTTCACTTAAATTTAAAGTTCTCAGTCCATTTAAATTACTCAAAGCTGTTCCCAAATTATTTAATAAATTTTTAGATAAATCAATTTTTTTAAGTTTTGGACATTTATAGAAAGCATCAGAACTAAAAAATAAATTTAAATAATTAAATTAAAATTAAATACCTAATTATTTGAATAATATTAGAATTTAAATTTAATTCCAATAAATGTTCACATTCAACAAAAACATAATTATCTATTGATTCTAATAAATTATGACTTAAATCAAGTCTAGATAAATGAAGCATTTTATTTAAAACAAATTGATAGACTTTACTAAAAAAATAATATTTATTAGAAATAAATAATTAATTAAACTAATTATAATAAATACCAATAAATATTAAATTATCAAGTTTATTTATTTCCAATAAACTTGCTAAAGAATAAAAGAAAAGAAAAGTGACTTTCAAACATGTGCCGCGTTAGCTCAATTGGTAGAGCGTCAGACTTTTAATCTGAAGGTTACGGGATCGAGACCCGTACGCGGCTGGCAATGTTTTTAACTTTTATTTTGTTTATTTTATTATAATAAATTTATTTTTTGAAAGAAAAAAATATTAGAATATTTTTATTTTTAATTTAAATTAAAAAAACAAACGATATTTTGTTGTTAGATAAATCAACTTTTTTAACTCTGCTTAATCTTCCAATAGCTACAGGAAGTTCTTTAAGTATATTTTGACTCTTAAAAATTAATTAAATTAATTAAATTAAATAAACAAACAATGTTTAAAAAGGATAAATTATGTCCTAATTCTTTAAATGCTTCATTATCTATCTTATTTATTGAATTATTAAATAATTGTAAATTTAAAAGACTTTTAAGGCCTTCAAATGATCTCAAAGAAATATTAATTAATTTATTGGAAGAAAGGTCTAACTGTTAAATAAATAAATAAATTAAATTAAAATTAATTAATTTTAATTGCCTCTTGTAAAGAAGAAAAATTCCCAAATTGACCAGGATAAATATTTTTAATTAAATTTCCTGTTAATTTAATTATTAAAAGAGAATTTGTGGATTGAGAAATAAAATTAATTGGAATAAATTCAAGTAAATTCCAAGAAAGGTCTAATTGTTCTATTAAAGAACTTTTTAAAGGCTAAAAATATTAAATTTTAAAAATTAAATAAAATTACAATTTTATTAATTTCTTCGTCTTTAAAGCTATTTCCACTTAAATTAAGTCTAATAATTGCAGGTAATTCAATTAAAGAGTTAGGAAATGATTTAAATTGATTAAATGATATATCCAAATGTAGAAGACCTTCAGGTAATTTATTAGTTAATTTATTTAATTTATTAAAAGATAAGTCTAAATGTTGAAGTAAAGGAACAGATTGAAAGGAATTTAATTGAACCTTTGTTAAATTAAATTAAATTAAATTAAATTAAATTAAATTAAATTAAATTAAATTAAATTAAATTAAATTAAATTAAATTAAATTAAATTAAATTAAATTAAATTAAATTAAATTAAATTAAATTAAATTAAATTAAATTAAATTAAATTAAATTAAATTAAATTAAATTAAATTAAATTAAATTAAATTAAATTAAATTAAATTAAATTAAATTAAATTAAATTAAATTAAATTAAATTAAATTAAATTAAATTAAATTAAATTAAATTAAATTAAATTAAATTAAATTAAATTAAATTAAATTAAATTAAATTAAATTCATTTTGTTTACCTCTATTAATTTATTATTAAATAAATTTAATTGTCTTAATGAAGGAAAAGGACGTAAATCTTTTTCAGAGATTAATTGAATATTATTTTGAGCAATATTTAAAACAATTAAATTAATTAATTGGCAAGGATGATTAGCAGAAATAAACAAAGAATTAAATAAATTTTGAGATAAATTTAAGACCTAAATTAATTAAGATAAATTAAAATTAATTTAATTTAATTAAACCTTTAATTTTTGTAAAGAACAAATTCCCTCATAAGGAAATTCAATTAATCCATTATCTGACAAAACTAAAGTTTCTAATTTTGTTAATCTAAAAAAGAATTCTTCATTTAATCTTTTTAATGATTTTAATCCAATTATTGAAAGAGAACGGAGTTTAGGTAACCCTTCAAATAAACCATTAGATAAATGATTAGATGGGCAATTCTAAAATTAATTAAATTTAATTAAAAGGGGAAATGGCCTTTAATTAAATAAAAAAATTAATTTTAAATTAAAACAAAAATAATTATTTATTTTATTTATTTTTTAGATTTTAAAAGTGCCAAAAAATGCCAATTATTTAACTCTCTCTTTCTATTAAAATATTTAATATTTATTTAATTAATTTAAATAGTTCAATATTACCCTCTTTTCCCTTTAAAAATTAAATTAATTTAACTAACAATTATTTTTAATTCTCTAAGTTCATTAAATCCAATAAATGTTCCTTCAAATGTTAATAAATTATTTTCTTCTTCTTTACCATTACAATAAATAAATAAACTTTTAGTTGCATTTTTAGGAAAAAATTCAAAAACTCCACTTTTTAAATAAGACCAACGACAAGAAATAATTAATTTAATTTCAGAATTGTCTGGAACACAATGACAACTTTAAACAAAAAATTTTTAAATTTAATTAATTTAAATATTTTAAAAAATATTTGGTATAGTTTAAGTTTTTGGTCCATAACTTTATTAGTTCTCAACAGATCAGAATAAAGTTTATACCAATCGATAGCTCTGAATTTGCTGATTTTTTTAAATATAAGGATTTAATTGATCAATTAAATATACAAAAAGTTTTGGTCTCAAAAAGAGAATATGGACACTTGCTTAACTATTTCCCCCATAACTTTAAATTAAATGGACAAATAAATTTAACCAAATGGCAAAAAAGAATTCTATTTAAATAGCTTTCGATTGGTAAAAAATAAATTAATTAATAGGAAAACAAAAACTCAAAATATTTAAAGCCTTTAATTAATTAGTTTTTTTAATTTAATTTCCATTTAATAAATAAATATATTTTAATTTATTCAATTTAGCCTTAGGCAATAAAAGACCAAAAATAGTCTTTATAAAATAATAATTTATTTTTTATTTATTTTTAAAGAATACAGAAGAGAATAAATTAAAAAATAAAATTTAATTATTTTTATTTTATTTTTAACCTTTTTCCCTTATATTTAAAAATAATTCAAATAAAAAATATGTTTCTTTATTTTTAACGATTCATTAATTTATTTAAAAAGTGAATAAAATTAATCGAGTGAAAAAATATTTTTTTTTATTATTTTCTCATTAAAAAATAAAAAGAAAGGGAGATTAGTCAAAAATTAAAAATAAGAAAAGAAATTCATTTTTTGATATAAAAGGTTAAAAAATATGTTAATTAATTTATTTAAATAAATAAATTAAATAATAAATAAATTAAATTAATTAAAATTAAATAAATTAAATTAATTAAAATTAATAATTAAATTAATAAAATATAAATTAATTAATTTAATTTAATTTAATAAAATAATTAATTTAAATTAATTAATTTTATATTAATTTTAATTTTTTAAAATTTTTTCCATTAAAATAAATAATAACCTAAAGGTATATATTTTATTTTATTTTTTCTTTTTTGGTTATAAAATAGCGGTACATATAAAAAGAAAAAAAAAGAATAAAAGTAAAGGAGGGAATGAAGTGTTTTTTAGTACTCTTACCTATTTATTTATTAGTTATTATTTTTTATTTGTTGGTAGTAAATCCATTAAAATGAAAGATAAAAATGCCGAAAAATAAATTAACAAAAAAAAAGTAATGAGAAAAAATAGAATTTTTAGTCTTTAAAAAATTAAAAATAGAAGAAAAGAAGGTAAAGGTAAAAATAGTACATAGTAGTAACATTAATTAAATTAAATGAACAGATTAATTAATTAACTAAATAAAAATATACTTCTTTTATTTTATTTTAAATATAATAATTTATTTATTAACTATTTTTAAAAATTAAACCAAAAAAAATTAAAGAAAAATAACAATTTTTGGTTAAATTGTCTTTTTTGACCATAACATTGTTTGTATTTAAAAATAATTTTTTAAATTTTTAGTAAAGTTAGCTAGGACTGTTTTTAATATTTTGACAAATTTTTGTTAATTTAGGACCATTTTAAAAGAAAATATAAGAACCGCCGCAACATTAGTTTATTTAAAAAAAGAAGACAAAGAAGGAAAGAAATAATTATATTTAATTAAATTTAAACTAACCCATTTGGACATTGATAACGGAAAATATTATTATTATTTTGATAATCAATAGAACGTTTTAAATATCGATTATTTATTTGATAACAAAAAATTAATTTATTAATAAAAATAAAATTAATAAAAATACTAATAAATATTAATTTATAATAATAAAATAATTGTTGTTGTTTTTTACTTTAAAAAATTAAATTAATTAATTTTAATTTTAATTAAATTATTTACCTTTTAATTTTTATTCTTCTTCTTTTTTCTTTATTATTTATTTTAAAATAATTAAATAAAATATTATTATTCCTTTCATTATTTTCCATATTTTGGAAGGTAAAATTAAAGAAAAAAAAATAATTAAATTAATTTAAATTTAGCTAAATAGAAATTAAAAAAATTAAATAAATAAATAAACAAATTCAAATTAATTATAAATAAATAAATAAATTTAAATTAATTAAATAAATAAATAAATATTTTATTTATTTTTTATTATTTATTTTAATGGTCAAAAAATTAAGTAAATATATCCTCAATATATATCTACATATGTATGTAGGTAAAAATAAAAAGAGGAAAAGGTCTGCTGCGTGAATTTAATGGATACACACACATACATAGAGAAGAGAAAAATAATTATTTTTACATTTTTAAAAATATATTTAATTGTAAATACTCTAATAAATAAATATTTATTTCTCTTTCTATTAAAATTGAAGAAAATTAAAAATATTTATTTTTAGGTAAAATATATTGGTTATAATTTCTTCTCTTTTCCTTTCTTTTTTATCTGTCAATTTTAAATGTTAAAATTAAAAAAAAAATTAATTAAAATATAAAGAGAATATTTTGGTCATAATAACATTTAATTTTTATTTAATAAAACAAAAATAAAAGAAGAAGAATATCTAAAAGTTTTTAATTATTTTAATAAAAGTGTTAATTAATTAAATAAATAATTTTAAAAATTTTAAAATATAAGTCTATGAGTTTATGGCAAAAAATGTTTGGTGGTAATTATTTAATTAAATTAAATTTAAATTAATTAAACTAAAAAGAGAGGTTATTTAATTAATTAATAATTAAATATAAATATTATTGAGAATATTATAAGGGTTAATAATAATAATAAAAAATTATAGGACAACCACCATCAACATCCGTTTTGGATATTTAAATAAAATAACCAAAAAAAGGGGGGAAAGGATTTGTAAAATAAAGAAATAAATAAATAGAAGAACATTTTTATTATTTATTTATTTTTATGTTTAAAAAGGGTGGGGAGATATATATGTGGACCTTTTATGGTTAAAATATTAAAAAAGGAAAGGAAAAGAGGGATTAACAAATATCGAAGGACATATATTTTTATTTTATTTATTTATTTATTGGAATATTTTTTAATAAATATTTAATTAAATTATTTATTTTTTAATAAATATTAATTTTAATTTAAAGGAGTAATTTAAGTGATTAATAAAAGATTTATTTAAATTATTAAAAATTAAATTAATAAAATAAATTATATTAATTAGTTTTTTTATTCTTTAAAAAAATATTTGTAAGGAGAACAAATAAATAATAAAATTATTTAATCCAAAATTAAAAATAAATAAATATATTTATATTAAATAGAATATATATTAAACTAATTGTAAGAGAAAATAAGGGCTTTTAATTTTCCCTAAAATTAAAGAAAAATCTTTTTATTTTGTATTAAAAATAAATAAAATTAAAAACATTTATTTTAAAGCAGAGGAGGAGGAGGAGATTTTTAGTTAAAAATAAATAGCCAATTAAATTAATTGAAAAAAAGAAAAATTGAAAATATTTATATAAATTAAAAGCAAATTTTAATACAAAGTTTAATTTAATTAATTAATTTAATAAAATAAAATATTTAAAATTAATTAATTAATTTAAATAGGATTAAATTAATTAATTAAATAAATAATTAAATAAATAATTAAATAACTAAATTAATTAATTAATTTAAATTAAAAAAGAACATATAAAATATTAAATATTTATTTTATTAAAAATAAGACATATTATTTATTTATTATATCTGTTAATATATAATAGTAGAGAATAATATATAAATGGCCAATAAATAAATTTTTTCTTTTTTGTGGAATAAGAGGGATTTTTGTTTATTTCTTTCTTTCTCTTCTTTTTAAAATCTGAAAGATTTTTGGCCAAATGGTTAAATTACTAAACTTATATTTAGAGAGAAACAACACAAGTTCTCCTAAGGATATAAAAGAATAGAGGGGTCTTTTGGGCGCAGGTAGGTAATAAAAAACAATTATTTTCTATCTATCTATTAGAAAATATTAATTAAAATTATTTTATTTAAATTAATTTAAATTAATGGTTAATAAATAAATTTTTATTTATTTATTTATTTAAATAAATAATAATAATTACCTAAATAAATATATAATCCTTCTATTTGCTTATATGCGTCCAAATGTCCCCCTTTATTTTAAAGTTTTTTTAAAGGATTTATGACAGAAATAAATAAATAGAGAAGTAAAAGAATTTTTAGGCTTTAAAAGAAAAAGCAAAGTTTTATTTATTTTCTTTTTTTAGTCTTTAATCATTTTGGTTGGTTAGAGTTGTAAATAAATAGAATTAAAAGGAAAAGTCTATATTTTAATAAATGGACATTAAAACTTGGTTAAATAAAATAAAAGAATTATTATTATGAAATTATTGAAATTAATAGTTTTTAAATTAATTAATTAATTTTAAAAGGACCTCAATATTAAAAATATTTATTTAAAGGACATTAATAAAAATAAAATAAATTTTAAATTTAATTGAAAAAAAGGTCAAAAAATGAATTAATTTTTTACCCAATTAATTATTATTATTTTAAAAAATCTGTTGAAATAAAGAGAAAAAAAAAGGTGTTTAAAATATAGACAATATATATAATAATTAATTTATGCATTAAATGACCTCTATTCTCGACCCTATTTTTAAATAAAAATAAAAGAAAAAGAATTGGTTATTTCCTTTTTTTCACCTGCTGCTTTTACTGCTTCTTTTTCTTTTATATTTAAATATGTGGAAGAAAGAGAGAAAAATAAACTTGACAATAAATTAATTTTTTAAGCTTCATTAAATTTTTATTTTTTTAAAAAATATTTAATAATTAAAGGAAATATATTTAATTAAAAATTAAATTAAATAAATAACTAGTAAATATAATTGATTAAATAAATTAGAAAATAGATAAGAAACAGATAAATATTTTTATTGGAAAAAGAGAGAGGGAAATACTTAATTAGGTCATAGTTAAGGAGAGTTTTTTTTTTTTTAATTGATAAGAATTTTTAAATTAAAAAATAAATTAGTAAGGAGGTAAATTGAATAAATTCCATATATTTATTAAAAAATAAATAAATAATTAATTAATTTAATTGTAAAATAAAAATAAATAATTTATTTTGTAAATATTCCCTTTGGTCATTAATAAAATAGAGTTAAATAATTATCTAAATAAATTGGTCATTTTAAATACCTGTTTACAAACAAATTGGCTATTTCCTCTCTATGTATTTTTTTATTTCTAGTCTTTTACAAATTAACTAATACTAGTGCTACTAAATATTATGTGTATAATGTGAGTAGATAGTCAAGTATTATTAATGCCAGCTTATGATGGGATTTATATAAAATTAAAAGAGGAAATAAATAAATAATTATTTAAATTATTTAAATAAAAGTATTGAAAAATGTACAGATTAAAAAAAAAAGAGTTTTTAATGTTGTTTTTACAATGGTAATATTTATATATTAAATTAATTAAAATGAATACTCTATTTTGTTTAAAACAATCAATGTTCCTTCCACACCATGTATGGTGTGGAAGGAACATAAAGTTTAAATTAAACTTTGTTTAATAAATTTAAAGTAAACTTTGTTTAATAAAAATTGAAAAATAATTATTTTTTAAATTCTTATTAAATTGTTTATTAAAAATATTTTGAAAAATAAATAATTTATTCATAAGAATATTCTTGTTAAATATTTTGAAGAGGTTAAATATCCAGCTAAGCTATTGAGAAGTATATATCTATTTATGTAGAATATATTCTTTTAATTCTAAGGTACATTAAAATAATTGCAGATGAGCACAAAAAAAGGAAATAGAGGGTAATGAGTAAAAAAAGGGGTTAGTGGTTAGTTAGTCTCTGCTGGTTTTGTTGTTATTATTATTATGGCCTTTTTTGTTTTTCTATTTTTTTTGTTAATAATTTCTTTTAATTTTAACGGGAAAAATACATTTCAACCTTTCTTCCTTTGAATTGTTGGACTTCTAATTTTCTTCCTTTTTTTCAAGGTCCATCCATTTTTAGAGAAAAAAATAAAAATATCACGAAATAAAAAAAATAAGTACACCAAAAAAATTAATTTTTTAAAGATAAATTATAAAGAAAAAAATTTTAAAAATAATAATTAATTAATTTAATTTTAATTATTTGTTTTAAAAGAAAATAATATATTTATTGTTTAATTAAAAATGTTAATTAATTAAAGAGAGGTATAGTAGTTTGTAATAAATAAAAAAAACTTAATTAGAAAAAAAGAAAATTAATAAAAAAAAAGGTTTTAAAAAAATATTATAATTAAATTTATTTTATTAAAATTAAATAAATAAAAAAGAAACATTTTAATAAAAATAAAAAATATTTAAATAATTTTTATTTTATTTTATTTTTTATATAAAGGAAAAAGGAAACTAAGTAAGAGTTATTTATTTGTTTTTAAATAAAATATATCCAATTCTTTCTTTATTTTACAACAAACCAGTTTAAAAATTAGTAAAAAATAAATATATAAATCTTCTTTTTTTCTTTTTTTTTGGCGTGCTCCTCCAAACATTACAAATACAATTTTATTTTATTTTTTAAATGTTCAGACATTATACTATTAAATTTAAAAAAATATTCTTTTTTAAGATTTTAAAAAAAGAGGAAAGGTTATTTTTTAAAAGAATTAAATTAATATTACATAAAATAAATTAAAATAAAATATTAAATTAATTATACTTAATAAATTTAAATATATTTTTAATTGTTAAACACTTTTAAGGTTTTATAAATGTTTAACACTTGGAAATAATAAATAAATAAACTTTTAAAAAATGAAAGAAATTATTTGTTAAATAAAAAACAAATTAAGCAACTTATATTTTACTAATTTTCCTATTTTTAAATTTAAAAAGAAGAGAATAAATTCTGGTAAA